>CM060952.1:40337544-40735044 GCA_030765055.1 Mantis religiosa
AGAGAGAGAGAGAGAGAGAGAGAGAGAGAGAGAGAGAGAGAGAGAGAGGAGAGAGAAGAGAGAGAGATGAGAGAGAGAGAGAGAGAGAGAGAGAGAGAGAGAGAGAGAGAGAGAGAGAGAGAGAGAGAGAGAGAGAGAGAGAGAGAGAGAGAGATGATGATGTGAAATGATAACGGAAATAAAATGGAAGTAACAGTAAATTCGGGGGATGTAATTAACCTACCCGGCATTCAGGCCGCGCCGTGGCTCAGTGGTTAGACCGCTTGGCTCTCACCAAGGCGGCCCGGGTACGATCCCAGGTGACCGCAAAGTAAGATTTGTGGTGGACAACACGGCGCTGGGGCGGGTTTTCCCCGGAATCTCCAGTTTCCCTCGCCATCTCATTCCACCAGTACTCCATCTTCATCTCATGTATCATCAGTGTCATCGCCTGCGGTGCCGTATGTAGTAAAAGCGGGCGTTAAACACTACACATTTACCCAGCATTCGCCAGGGCACCCGACAAATCCCCCCAAAACAACCTGTGAGGCAGGTAGTTTGGTCACGGGAATCGAAACCGGACCTCCAGAATGGAGCCACAGAAGTAACCTCCTGAAACGTCTTACTGGGTAAACTTTCGTAACTCAAATCAATTTAAAATGAGATAGTTTTGACGTAGCTGAAATGTGAATTTCATATATTTGTCAACTTGGGGTTAGTGGTGAATGACTCTGTATACACTTATCCTCTACTTTGTTTCCTATTGCTGCCAGTTCATTACCCGGGAGACTTGTTGGAGATAAAACCTTCTTATTGCTATATGGAGGACATTTACAAGAGAGTAACTCCTAAGATATTTTCGCAATATTAAGTTTGAGAATGAGGTTGGTATAAAACGGCCCATATTTGAAGAGCGAGACAAATAAAGAACTTTATTCGATATGAGGCAACTTCTGCAGTATCTTTATTTTCGAGAAGGAAAGGGTAAAGGCTCCGAAAGAAAAATGTCCGAGTATATCCGAACCATTGGCTTCTTCGTCGTACTTTAACGCAGTTTAGAAAGGAGTTTGAGAGTTGAATCAACTACAAATCTCTGTCAGAGAAGAAACAATGGCTCTAAGTGCACACGTTGCGATTGTTTGTTTTCTTTCCGTGTCGCGTTTTCCGGACTTGCCGTTTTATTCTTTCTCGACTGACCTCTAATGCGGACTCTGGACAAACTACTTTCAGCACTGGTGACATCTGGTGGAGCCTCGGCTCAGCAAACCCTTTCTTGCACATCATCCTCTCCTTCGCCATTAGTCACATCCGCTTTTTGTTTATTTTCTTTGCCTGCCCTCTCTTTTTCATCGACGGTGACAACTACAGAGAAGAAATGGAATAAAACACATTTTCGCACTTTATCATTTAGCTATGTGTTCAGTTTTTGTAGACTTGATATAATAGACCGTTTTAGTGTTAAAAGTGTACTTAAGAATTGCTTTTTTTATCCCAAAATTTGCAGTGTTTGTTCCTCTTGCGATGCGAACTAATACAAACCGCTGATACAAATAAAACTGATTTCAGCTTTTTTGCTTGCCTTACCGAGCACGGTGGGTCAGGCAATTTCGTCTGCGGCCGCATTCGGGAGACCCGGGTTCGATTCTTGTCGCCGCCCTACCTGATACATGGCTTTTTCGGGTGTTTCCCGGGTCGCCAGGCGAAAGCAGGATAGGTAAATTACATCCTCCGAATTTCCTGTCCCTACATTTCATCTCCATTTATCATTTCTCATCTGCCGATCTCTTTCAGGGTAAAAGTGTTGGCGGGCGTCTCGGCACTTTCGTGACTCCTTGGGGCCGCTCCGTGTCTCCTCTCGCATCATCATTCTTCCCGGGGATGCCCTACTTGGGGCTTTGGTACAATCCTAATCCATGTTTGCCGTTTTTGAAAGGTACAACGCTTCTAGTAGCAATTGCATTCCATTGCTCGCATTTGGGAGTTCCAAAATTTGAATTCCATGGACCACCCACTCTGAACTTGGCTCTTTTTCTAGCTTTCCCTGTTCGGTAGGTGAATACTGAGGTATCATCATGTTTCAAGCGTGCTTCTAGGTTCCGTGGTTTATTATACCGTTGGGCAGATGTGGCGGTTGCTTGCTCAAAGGGAAGAGTATTACCTTGGACGCTAGAGAGTACTTGGATAGGCGGATCATTCATCGCCTTCTCTGGGCGACCCCAGTAACAAATCTTCATAACAGAAACCGTTAAGGTTTTCCATGTGACCCTGCAGCCTATCTACCCACGACCTTCCGCTTCCAGTGGTTTCTTTAATTCATGCGTTCTTCCTTAAGTACGTCGCAGTGTACTAGGTGTTCGTCTGTAATGAATACCCTGTATCCTGTAGCTTCAGTCCCTCTTAATATCTATATGATGTATCGGTCAAATATTTCCATAGCTTTAGCGCTCAATGTTACTAGATTGTACGTTTCTATATGTGAATGATACGGGTTTCTATTTTCAGATGGTTGTGATTTTCAATCTTTATGAGTGCAGACATAGGAAGTTTCAGGCATTGAAGTCAGGACGAAAGAAAATTAGATTGAAGTATTACCGGATTTCAGGCAGACGCCATGGATAACAAACACATCCTGGTTGGTGCAGATCAATCACCAGACAGTATTTTACCAACCATCATCAGTGACTCATGATTGCTGTTGTGTACATCGAATGCAATGAAACATGTTGCTTCTGGTTTCCTATAGTGTTTTTGTTGATGTAATGTTGGCAATATCTCGTTATCCATATTCCACTCTAATCTTCAGTTAGCCAGTTTCTTTTAGGATTCATATCCGACAGAAATGGCTTCGAAAGGATATCAGGGACTTAGTGGTGACACTAGAAGAAGTGGCTACCCAGGTGCTGTAAACAAAAAGTGTGTTTGTGTGTGTGTGTGTGTGTGTGTGTGTGTGTGTGTGTGTGTGTGTGTGTGTCATAGCTAAATATGTACAACAATGGTGTATGTGTTAAGTGATGAAGTAAACAATGACAGTGCTAAGGACACAAAAGTACGCCATTACTAGAGTGCATCAACAGCACAAGGCTCTTAGGAGTTGCAACCCTAATGAGCTTCCCAGTGGCTACCCCCTGCGCAGCATTAGGCCTTTGCCCTCAAGGGATTTAGTGGCTTTTCAGTCAGTCATTCATTCATCCGAGAGAAATGCATTAACATATGATTAATGGTCAGGCCTAGTGAACAGTGAAAAGGGAGGAAGTATGCCAACACTTCACCTGAGTGATTGGAAGGTATACTGTGACTTTGGGGGTTCATAGATTTAAAAGTATTGTTTGCAGAAATTTAAAATGCTCTTTGTTTCAGTAAAAAGACGCTTTGTACAAACCCTGGAAGCTGCAGGATGACGTAGCATATATAAACGCAGTCCTCAAGGACGTCTGATTACTTCCGCCACACTTAAACAAAAGAAATCACTTGCGGTACAGTTCAAATGCCCACAAAACTCTCACACTGCACAACTGCAACTCACAATTCACTGCTCACTAGCAACTGACTGGCAACTCTCACAACTCTCACACTGCGGGCTTAGCGTGTTGGTAGCGTGTCTGCCTCACGTTCAAGAGGTCCCGAGTTCGAATCTCGGTCAGAACGAGTTGTCTGGATAAGGTTTTTCCGGGGTTTCCCTTATACTTACAGACGAATATCGGATAACTAAGCTTTATGGACCTTGGACTCATTTAACCCATTCCATTCATCGTCCGATATGACAACGTTGGAGGACGTAAAATTAAAAAAAAAAAATAAAAACTGCGGGCTTTTATACCTCCATTGCTCCAGGAAGCCACTGACGTTTCAAGGCCTTTCGCGGCGCAGCGAGAGAAAGATAGAACTATTTTTATCGCTCTCTCTGTTTCTTTCTCTCTCTCTCTCTCGGCAAGCGTTCAGAGCTCGCCCACGCACCAGCTGCGGCTTGCTGTACTATCCCTCTTTCTTTCCTGCCCACGCGTAACCAGCACTGGCTTGTCGCAACTGCAACAAAATAATGTGTTCGGTGACAATACTATGATTGTCCACACCAGCTCCTGGATTTATCCGTCTTAAAGCAAAGAAATTAATGAATAAAGGTGAGCCCTAGGCACCTGTGAAAGGGAAGAACGCACCAAACAATTCAGCTGAGTGGTTGGCAGGCACGTTTGGCCACCATTGTTTTGAAGTAAAAGTGTGGCACTCAGACTGGTAACCAATGAACTAAGGGCAGTTTCGTGATCAGTATCGAAGGAGGAAGTAAGACAAAAAGGAGAGGTAGAACCAGCTATGGGAAGGGGGTCAGAGACATTTTTGTTGTTGAAATTTTACGTCCTCCAACTTTAAGTCATATCGGACGGTGAATGAAATGGGTGAAATGATGCTCAAATGTGCTTAGAGCTACCCGACATTCGCCTGTAAGGATAAGGGAAAACCCCGGAAAAAACTTATCCAGGTAACTCAACCTGACCGAGATTCGAACTCGGGACCTCTTGAACGTGAGGCAGACACGCTACCACCACGCTACCGAGGCGGGCAGGTCAGAGGCAGTTAGCATTTCCTTACCAACATAGACATTGGCAGATTTTATGCACTGACTGTACACTGTATCTAGTGATGCTGGCTTGAGTAGCTAACGGAAGCCAAGTGTTTAGGATTTCCTGTGCCTAGTTATTATAATCGATCCAGCCTCAGTACCGGACTTGGGTAAACAAAACTGTTTGTATCCCTCCGCGATAGCCCCATGTAAAAGCAGCCATGTTTACTCCTTTACTGTTTGCTCTTCATTATCGTTTGAATGTAGGTTTTTCGTTATGATATTGAGTTATATTTAAAGACACACATACAGTGAACATAGCTCCTAACTTTTATAAAAATAAGTTTATTTCAGGTGCAGAGTGCCCCGAAACCTGCAATTTCTATACTCAGTTTCTGGGTGGAATGCAATACCTTCTTTGACAGTGGCAGAGAAAGTAATAACTTGCATCTCTGGTCATATCTTGCATTTATCTGGTCATATCATCACATGTATTGTGATATCAATAATTAAATGTTACGGATAATACAATATTTGTATTATTTACGATAAGTTCATATTTTTTGTCCAAATGAATTTCACAGAAATAAATACAGTTTTAACTTATGGTCTCTAATAATGGAATATATATTTGATTAGACAAAAAGGAATCCTGCTAGGCTTAGTTGTGATTTCAGTAGTTATTCATCTGTTTAAACATGTTTAATAATATTAAAATAAACACATTTTAACTTAAGGTCTCTTATCATGGAACTTTAAGCTCTTCCTATGAACTTCCTATGTAAGTATTTTGCAGAGTTATTTTTATAGAACCAAAACATTTCCTTCATTAATTATTTGGCTGGAAGTTGACTTTAATAACCAGTTTTAGCTACAAATTAATAAGATTTTTTTGGAGTTTTGATTCCTTGTAAGGAGATATTTATTGTTTACTCCTTATTTTAAGTTACCGTTGTTGGTATCTACGGTTTCTGTTAGACCTTTTATCTTTCTTAAACTACTCTCGTTTCTGTTGATATTGCGATGAGTGTGCCACCTTTCAATCAATCGCTTTTTACAATGTCTGTTGTGATGCAACTATGGGCATGTGTGGGCATTAGTTTAGGTACCATGGAAGTGTTTTTATCACTATATCTAGTGACAATTTATAACAACACTAAATGAGTATTCTAATTTCCGTTTCTGTAGAGCAATAAAACATGCTTCACTTAGTAAGTCAAATTTGCCTCTAAAAGATATTTGCCATAAAATCCTTATATCTGATTGTTCATTTTCCTTCAATTTTATAAAGGATATTACATTTATTTCTTCATCTTTAAAATACGAATGAGATATTTAAAGTTTCTAGTATTTATTACATGAACAATAACCAATAAAATAATTTACTTTTAATTGAATGCATACCTTGAAAATAGGAATGACATAATGCCACTGCTTCAGTAAAGTACCTTACCAAAGATACGCGACTAGCCCCTACCTGGCTTATATTTGTTTACTACCACAGATGTTAAAACTCGCCATCTTGTGTAACAATGCGTTTGAAATATACCAACATTTTACATAAATGTGCTTATGAACGTTTTAGTCCTATCAGTGTATTATGTAATAGAGTACAAAGTCACGTGGCCAGATTGGGGAAAGACAGTTCCAGTACTTTACTTATCAGACGGTGAGTACAATTAACAAATGTGTATAGTCTTGCCTATCAACCAAAGAAAACCATTTTCACAAAGAGAATTTCATATCAAACACAAAATTTTATTTAATTTGTAGCCATTTAATACTTCAATAAACAAATGGTCTCCTTGTATAAGAATATTAGTAACAATGTGGTACTTACAGTAATATTATGAGCAATGATACTGTCAGTGGAGTCTCCTGGACGCAAAACTTTGGTCTCTGTCAGCCACACGGTACGTGACGCTGGAGGATTAGCACAGAACTCCACTGTCAGGGCCAAACGCTGCCCTGTGACTGCCGTCAAAGTTTTGTTGCTCGGGTAAACGGCAGGTCGACCTATAAACATCCAACAATTAACTTTAAAATTTGCACAAAAACGTAATAGCATAACGCCATAACATTAAAACAAGTAGTTCATGGTTGTAAGGTAATGAAACCCTACTAATATGAGTCAAATATCAAAATATTAAAAAAAAAATATTTAAGCTATATTAGGAGTTCGTAGAAAACTTTAATTTATTTATGATATGATATATTTATTGTGCATATTCCAAAATTTTACACTTTACAACTTTAGGCTACATTTGTCTTTACCTTGTTGCTTCATTGGCTTACATGACACCCTGGTCTTCTGCTCTGCCAGGTAGCTCTTAACCTCCATACCTCCTTGATTACTTAGTCCCTTTCTTCCCCCTCCTCCTCATTTCTTACAGTTTTTACATTTATGGCCCATTTTTCTTTTACTTTCTGCAAGAACTCAGCAATACTTCTTACCTTCTTTTCCTCCCTGCCCGTTAACATTTTTATAGCTAATATCCTCTTCTCTACTTTCTCCCATTTTTATTTCCTAAACTTTTTTCTCCATATTGCAACCTCCTCGCATTCTGTTACATAGTGTTCCATGCTTTCTTTTCCCCCCACACAATTCACAAATTCGCTTTTCCCTACCTCTTATCCCTCTTAGAAATATTATTCCTGTTCTCATCCATGCTAACCCTTCTCTCTTGTCTATTGCAGTAATCTACATATGCTTCTCGTCCCCAATTTCTTTTTATTTGTTTGTAAAATTGTAATGATTTCATATTTTCTAGACTTCCCCATATTTCCTGTCTTTATATATCTTCTATTCTGCATTTTACTAATTTACCCACATCGCATGTATTTCGTTCCTCTAATCTCCATATATCTCCCATTCCTATTTTTTCCATTATTCCTCCTATCTCTGCCCACCAACTATTTGAGTTCTCTAATCTGTTTCGCTGCCTCATGCATA
The DNA here is from genome assembly GCA_030765055.1 of Mantis religiosa. Lineage (NCBI taxonomy): Eukaryota > Metazoa > Arthropoda > Insecta > Mantodea > Mantidae > Mantis > Mantis religiosa. Next base: position 40,345,032 of record CM060952.1, read on the forward strand.
ATTTCATAATTTCCACTTCTTCTTTAACCAAACACCTACACCATCGTTTTATTATTCGTTCCATTATTACTCCATTTCTTGTTGTCTTTCCTAATTCTACTAAAGCTACTTCCCTAGGTGCTGATCTTGGTAAGCCTAGTAGCCCTTTACAAAACCTTCTTTTGGTCCACCGTTTTGTTTACCTCTGTGCCCCCCCCCCCCAGATCTCCACTGCATACAACATTTTGGATTCAACTAGTGCTTCATACATTCTTTCTAACCATTTGGTTGTCATTTATAGTTTATATTTGCATATTCTTATACCATTCATTACCGCCCTTCCTTTTGCTTCAATTTTTCTCCTGTGTGCTCTTCACTTTCCATTGTTGTTCAACCTTACTCCTAAGTATTCAAATTCATTGACTACTTGTACCCTTTGCCATTTAGTACCCACTTTTCATACTTTTCTAGTTTAACTCCCTTCTTTAAGACCACAACTTTCGACTTATTTATGTTTACTTTTATTCCCCACTCTTCACAAAATTTCTGGATTTCATTTATTGCCTTCTGCAATCCTACTATCGTGATAGATCCTACCATTAAGTCATTCGCATAAAGCAGTCCAGGAATTTATTTGTTTGCTATTACAGGATAGTGCCGATTTCCTAATACTTTTTGGAAGTCTGGGTTCCTCAGCTAGGATTGAATAAAGGACCAGGATTTATCAAAAGTTTAGAATTGAAAATAATTCATGAAAACATTTTTCCTAAAAGAAATCTGTTTTGAGGAATATTAATTGGCAAAGTATATAGAAGAGGGAATGAGACTACAAATACATTTTATGTAGAAAAACAAAGGAAACGAATTATTAGTTATGTTTGATATTGCAACTACAGTGCGATAGGCCATAATTTTCCTTTGACAGCTTGTAGAATGTAGAAATTTGATTTAATGTTCTTAGTGGCTCTGGAAGAATTGAAAATACTGACAGTTGTTGACAGCTGACAGTCTAAAATATCCATTTTTATACAACTTTAGACACTGAAGTTTATATGGGTACCTTCAAGTCATTTGTGGAGCAGTTGCATGACATCGAATTGAGAGAAGGTTATTTCCAGCAAGATGGAGCAACGTGCCATACATCTAATGACACCATGAAACTTGTAAGCAGTTTCTTTGAAAATCGAATAATCTCAAAAGGTCTGTGAACCCCTATATCCCCTGACCTAACCTCACCGGATGTTTTCTTGTGGGAGTATTTAAAAAAATAGAGTGTAGAAGAATAGGCCACGGATAATTGATGTTCTCAAGGAATCCATTCGTACCGAAATAAGTAACATTGGCGAGGATATTCTCCGTAAAACTTCAGAGAATATAGTGAGACGAGTGCAAACATGTATAGATGCTGGTGGAGGACATTTCCAACATTTTCTCTGAGATGTAAATAGTGTAATGTAATCTACCAATTGTGTATTATATTCTCCCAAAGTTGCACGTGTCCTAGTATTGGCTCAAAGTTTATGGCCTATTGAAATGGTTCAGGTTTATATGGATCGCACTATATTAACGGGCTATGAAAATAAAAGCAAACGTTCAAAGTATTGTTGGACGCAAAAACACAACAATGTTTTTGAAAAGTTTCAGCAAATTTCAGCTCTGGCTACTCCACTGGAGTGACTAGTAAAGCAAATATTATATAAAAAATTCATACGAAGTGTCACTGAACTAAGAAGTTTATGTGAAGTGATAATGCTTTTCCTAGTATGCCACATATTTGATCCCATCTTCATCTTTGATGACTAGCTCTCGGAGGTGATCTGCTACAGTGGTGTTCTTTCATTCAGAGTATACGTGGTTGTATGTGGCAATAATCAGTTAAGTCTTTGATAAACTTATAGAGGCGAGTAAATTATTTAGTTGAAGCGAGTTACCGACTTCATGAGGAAGTAGAGTTAAACTGTTTCTGCATCTGTGAGCTAGAAACTCTATCCAACGAAGTATTATATCTACTTACTTCTGCAGCATCAATATATTTACGTTTAAAATAACGATTACGTAATAACAATCAAGAGGCGTAAATTGCATTGAGTTAGCGAAATGCTTAGAGGTATATCCCACTGCGGCTACTGCCAAGTATATACTAGACCGAGCAAGGTGCTTAGATGCCATGGAATGTCAATAGAATTATAATTATGATTATAATCGATTACAGTAAAACACATAGAATAGATGACTGTAAGCCTGAAACATAAGAAAAACACGATCCTACTTCATGACCAGCACAGTTCTTACACTATACTGTCACCAATCGCATTGTTTCTTTGGAGCTGCGACAAGCCAGTGCCGGTCAGGCGTGGGCAAGAAATAAAGAAACATAGTGGCGCGCAGCGCTGAACGCTTGACGGGAGATAGAAAGAAAAAGACAGAGAAAGATAGAGAGGTGTGGATAGTTCCGTCTTTCTCTCGCTGCATCGCTATTGCTGTCGAGATCTCTACCGCATTGTAGAACAATGACTGGAAGTACAAAAACCCCGCAAAGTATTAGAACGGGGCTAGTTGTCATTTGTTAGTAATGAGTTGAGTTGTAAGTAGGTGTGCAGACATTTGATCCGTACCGCAGCGAATTATTTTGATTGTTTACGGGAGATGGGGAACGAGACGACCTTGAAGACTGCGTTATGTTACGTCATTTTACTGCTTCTAGGGTTGTACAAAGCGTCTTTTCAATGCAAAAACATTTTAAATTTCTGCAAACAAGACTTTTAATTCTACCAACCGACGAAGTCACAATACGTTGCCAAATTGCTTTCGATACAACTTTTTATTCTGTGACTTGCTGAATTCTAAACATTTTCTCCCAATTCTAATTTTCAGAGCTGGTATACTTGATTGCCAATCAAGCACTTCTAGGATTTATGAACTTTCTGAGTTCAAATTATACGAAACTAAGGCTAATGGGTTTGTTATTGACAGAAATAACCATAACGCCCAAGTCTCTTACAAAGGAACTATCACATACTTGCTCCTGTACACGCTTGAGAGTTTAATAGCATCATCTCTGCGGACTGTGTGCCAAACATCGGGGCGGAGTATAGCTATAAGTACCCGAAAGTAAGTCCAGAATACGTAGGAACATGTAGGCTTAATAACAATGCATTATACGGGAGGAATCGTTTACCCCTGGCAGGCGGCGGTCTGCACACGGCATACATAAGGAAGGCTATCTCCCCCGCATCTGCAACAGAGCTGACAAGGAGGGCCAGCAGCAAATTCAAGGGGTCCATGCGGCAATTTCTGCGAGGGCTGTTCAATAAAGAATCATCACAATTTTTTTTGACAACATTCCTTTACTCATCTTCATAATTTTGATGGTCCTTCTCAAAATGGTCTCCCCTAAATGCGATGCACTTCTCCCAGAGTTTCTGCCAGTCTTCAAAGACATCCTGGAAACCATTTTTGAAAGATCCTTCAAAATCGCCTCCGCAGCCTTCACCACTGCTTCTGATGATGGATAATGCCTCCCACTAATGGGTTTCTTCAAGTTAGGGAATAGAAAAGGTCACATGGGGCTATATCGGGACTACAGGGTGGGTGAGCGATGCACTTCACGTTAATTTTTGCAAGTTATTCAGCAACAACATTCGCAATGTGCGGCCACGCATTATCCTGGTGCTGCATCCAGCCTCCAGCCTGCTTCACAGAAATGTGGTCTTTTACACCTGATATGGACTTGCAGTGTTTTCAGGACATCTCTGTAGTATTGTTCAGTTACTGATGTGTGTGCAAGTACAACATGCTGATAAACCATTCCATGAATATCAAAGAATGAGATCACCATAACTTTCCCAGCAGAAGCAACCACTTTTGCTTTTTTGGGGGGTTGGGGGGGGGTTGAGATTTTCACACTGAGCTTTGCTGTTTGCTCTCGGGATCAAAATGATGTAGGCAAGTTTCATCAGCAGTAATTACGTTTGAAAGAAACTCCGGATGTTCCTCTAACATGAACTTTAACTGCAAGCAGACCTGCATGCGAATGTCCTTTTGTTCGGGAATCAACAGTCTTGGAATCCATCACGCACAAACACGTCTAATGTGTAAGGTTTCTGTCACCAACGTGGGGGTGGCACCAAATGAAATGTTCAGTATTTCAGAAAGTGATCTTAAGGTAATTCGTCGATCCTCTCTCACAATGGCAGCAGCAGTGTTGATGCTTTCTTCCGTAGGAGCAGTAACTGGAGCACCGGGTCCACCTTCCTTTGAAATTGTTTGTCTCTCCTCTTCAAACATTATAAACCACCTTCGAGCTGTGTGTTGGGAAGAACAGACTCTCCATAGGCCTCCTGTAACACTTTATAGGCCTCAGCTGAAAATTTGTTGAGACGAAAGCAGAATATCAAAGCCGCATATTGTTCCTCGTGGGTTACCTCCATTGCAGCGGTAGGCGATACTGAACATGTCTGAGTTTGCCTGGTTCTCACAAGCAGGAACCAGGAGTAGCAAGAATGAAATTAATGCGGCGTGTTTGTTTCACATTAAGCTAACAGAGTATAATAAGACTGAATGTTAGTGCAAAGAATTAAGATTATTATAATTCTTCATTGAACAGCCCTCGTACTTCCATTGTGGGCGTTGTGGTTCTACTCCACAGCAGAGTTTTGGTGTACATGGGTTTTATACAGTAGGCATTAAGCCATCAAATTTTCAGGTGCATAGCGGTGTGAGTACAATGATAATTCACTTGTTAGCTACTCCGAGTTATAAGTAATAGCTTTTCCTCAACACACATTTTTACTCGCTAACGAAATTTTATACATGATTGTAGCTGATGCTTCTTAAACTATGAATTCATTCCTGTAACAGATTAAATTGATTTATTTCAAATATTTATCTATATCACTGACATTTCTTTATAAAACCACTCATTTTAACACGCAATAACTCCGGAAATGTAATCTTACATTTCAGATTTTTATGCGTTTTTCTTTTGTTGATACAACCGATCTCCAGAACCCTTTACAGAGAATATTGCTGGTACGGTAATGAGTAAAGTAATTGGTTTACGTAGTCAAAGATTCGCATCTCGTGGGAGTAATCAGAACCAAAGAGCCCTCGCTGCCAGGTTTGAGAGGGTGAATGATCGCCACAGAACACGCAAGCTGAGGGGGAAGCAAACTGTCCATCCATTAAACGTCCACCACCAACTCCACCCCTTCCACTCTAGCATCAAGAACGTTCCGTGCATGGATGAATGTCGTGAGAAAGGCAGCGGGCAGCGAGTTTATACTGACCTAGGTGATGCACCTGTGCCTAATGGCTCGTCTAGTAATTCAATATTAGTGGAAGAATATAATTCTTAAATGATAGCTCAAACTAGGGAAATCGCCATCCATTTTAATATATCCTGTTGGTAACAAAAGCAGCAGATCCCCTGGTGCAAAGCCATCATGAATATGAATGGGATTGTGGATTTCAACCAGTTGCCACTGAATAATTGGAAATAACTGCCTACGCACGTCCAGAACTAAAAACAAAACCTTATTTGGTTTTACTGCGGTGCATATTATAACATATAGTTAGTTTTGATCAGGAACAAAAAGTTTAGTAGAACCTGTTGAGTACCACACTAAATCCAAATGTGAACTGAACGTATTAAATAATTTTTAATTCCTTTTCTACTACTATGCATTGATAGCATTTGGAAAAGCATCGACTCAAGATACTTCTATAAAAATGCAATGTTCTTAAATTTGAAAATAGAACCGGATACGTTTTTCACAATAGAATATTAAATTATTTTTCCTTAATAAATTAAAAAACAAAGCTCACTCATAGTATAAATTGCGAGTTCAAAGTCAATGTGTTAGTTGATGCAGAATCTCCCTAATTCTTTAAGAATACAGAGGGAGTCTGAACACTTTCCGACCTAATAAAAGGTACAATATATTTTTGTCAGAATTTCTTGTTAATATTTAAAGATACGTCTCCTTGTAACTCTTCTCACTTCTCCCAGCGATGCTCCCATCTCTGTAATCCGTCCAAATAGTACTCGGCGTTTTTCTCTGCAAAATAATTGTTCACGAATGTGATTGCCTCTTCATTTGACGAAAATCTCTCTGCTCCGAGCACAATTTTTAGATGAGGGAACAAAAATAAGTCGCTTGGGACTAGATCTGGTGAGTAAGGCGGATGGTCAAGCAGTTCAAACCGTAATTCGTGGATTTTGGCCATTGCAACCGTTGAGGTGTGAGACGGTGCGTTGACTTGGTGAAACAGGATTTTCTTTTTCTGCAAATGTGGCCGTTTTGCCACTAGTTCTGCCTTCACCTTATCAAGTAATGATGCGTAGTATTTTCCTGTAATGATTTTTCCTTTTAAAAGACAATCGATTAAATTAACTCCATGACTATCCCAAGAAACAGTCGCCACCACTTTCCTAGCCGAAAAAACCCAGCTTTTGCTTACTTTTGGAGCCGGTTCTCCCTTTGCAGTCCACTGTTTGGATTGTGTTTTCTTTCAGGCGTATAATGGTGTATCCAAATTTCATCTACAGTAATTAAACGGCACTAAAACTCGGATTTACTGCGCCTAAACTATGCCAACAGAGCGTTGGAAATGTTCATTCGAACACGTATTTAGTCTAACGTGATCAAACGCGACACCCAACGCGCGGACAGCTTTCTCATGTCTAAATATTGCTTTAATATGAGACAAACACGTTCTTTTGACCTGCTCAGAGCCTCTGCTATCTCTCTCACTTTAATTCGGCGGTGGTCTAGCACCATTTGGTGAATTTTGGTGATGTTTTCGCGGTAGTTGCAGTTTATGGACGTCCCGAACGTTCATCGTCTCCCAAGCTCTTACGGCTACGTTTGAATTCAGCTACGCAAAATTTCACTGTGGTAACTGATGGTGCAGAGTCCCCATACACATAAATCAACTCATTTGATTTGCGTAGGCGTGTTGTCTTTCAAAAACAATATTTAATGACAGCTCGATAGTCGATTTTGTTCACTTTCATAAAACACCCACATCAACTCACTCCAACGACTGTTACATAACTGAGCGTCCAAAATGTTTGAAACTTTGGTGAGTAACTGTCAACAGATGAACAACGAAATTCACTAGCTTTTATTTAAGAGTACTACCATCTTCATGTTGAGCTCAGAAGCTTTCCAGACTACCCTCGTATCTTGCACCACGTACGCTATTCGACGCTCGTGTCTTTGTATTTTTGAGTTCAAGTGTACCCCAAAACCAGTTATAAAAGTGATAAATTTGCGCATGTTGCTGGTCAAGGTGTATGACCTCACAAATTCATCTCTGTAGAAGAGTTAGGACCTTTTTGAAGTTTAAGTTCTGACGAATGTGCTGTCCATAGTGAGTTGGGCCTCCATCTTGTTGGAAATAGATCCAATTTGATGTAGGATTATATTTGAAATGACCCATACTTCACATTACCAGAATAATTCGTTACCTTACTTCTTAACTAAGTGGGGAATTATAAATTGATTGCTCAATATTTCAACTGCACAGCAAAAAGTCAGCATCGCGATTTTACAAATGAAGTTAAGCATTTTAGTAAAATGTGAATTCAATACAATTTTAGAAAATCATTGGTAGGTCTTATGAATTAGCTTTAAGGCCCTAGTTGTCGCCAACTCACATCTTATTGTGCTGAGAAAGCCTAAGAAGGGAGTACTCCTATAAATCTGAAAACAAACCAAAACCACCTATCAGCAAAGAAAAAGAACATATTTTATTACATCCACATTGAGTTGTCTAGCTTTTGCCTGCCATATGGTTAGGTGCTGGTCAGCTGATTCCAAGATCGCGGGTTCAAAACCAGTCCAGCTCGATGGTTTCTGTAAGTGCTTAAAAGCAACACCTCTATCCCCGTAGATTCACTGTCATTAAAATAGCCTCCCGGGACGAATCAACGGTGCTGATACGATCTGGCAATTGATAGCTCCATTACCAAACAAAATATTTAAAATAATACAGCTTTCTTTCCTTTGTACCCAATTTCGAAACAAATATCCGATTTTATGAACTTCACCAATACAATTTCTATAAAGGTTAAACGTTATATATATATACATTTCAAGTGCCTGAAAGGAGAGTTCTCTTATTTTACTAAAATGAAGTTCACTTTGCTAAATGCCTCAAATTGAGGTTTTATTTGTAGAAGATTCTCAAGCGTCCCATATATACAGAGCGTGAAATATGACTTAATTTTGCTCATAGACCTCTTTATTACGTTCAAGGTTCTGTAGCGCACATCTATGACAAGAGTCTACGAACTTTACTTCCCTGCATAGGCAGACAAGGTCTCTTACTCCCGAAACAAAAACCCATTGTTCTCCGGAGGGTTTAAACCGCGACTTCAGGAACCAGAGGCTACCTACTACTCCTAGACCATAGAGGGCGACAGCTGCATGAGACAGCTGCTGGACAATATTTTTTGTTTTCTTTTATGTTCTCCAACGTTAAATCATATTTGATGACAAATGAAATGGGAGAAATGATGCTCAAATGAGCCCAGGGTCTATAGAACTTGAGCTACCAGACATTCATCTTTCAGGATAAGGGAAAGCCCAGGGAGGAACTTTGTCCAGATAACTCACCCTAACCTAGATTCCAACTCGAGGCCTTTTGACAGTGAGGCAGACCCGCTACCATAGCACGTACGCTACAGGAGAGGGGCTGGACAATGTGGTGTCTAAACAGAAAGGAATGGAGGGCTCTAAAATATTTCAAATTTTTGTGAGAGCAATCTGAAGAGTTTTAATATTTAACAAACAATTGGAGATTTAAATTTCTCCAGAAATATTGTACATTTATGGTCTGAAAATTAGTCTTAAAATATATGAATTAACGAGGCAGTAAATAAATACTTAAAAACTGTTTGCACCATCCTGTATAAATATAAAGGAAGAAGTAAAATAAGGAGTAAGGAGTCCAGGGAGAAAGAGAGGGGGGAGAATATATTTCACATGATAATATAGAAGTTAGCCTAAATGATATAGTTGGTTGAGCGCTGAATATTTATGTCCAAAGCTGCGGAAGATGACATTTAACCTTTAGAACGGAATATCCGTCTTGCAGAAGTACATACTTTCATTTTTTGATACCAGATGGCACATTTATGAATTTTGCGCGCGAATCTCTTCAGGGAGTTTCTATTCAGACTTTGCCTGCAGTGAGAGCATATAGTCCATCGCATCAAGTGATTGTTGCGACCGGAAGAAGCCATTGTTTACGGAACACGACGCCTGACAGACGGATATTCCTCACAGGGTATGTTAAAATAACCGATCTCTTAGACGGAAGTTCCTTGTAACGTAAAAAGCATTCTTTACTTGGTGTAAAAATTTTATTATGAAAATTAATTGTTCTTTCACACTAGCCGTGTGTAGGACGCACTATGAAAGGGTAGAGCCAGACTGAAAAATTCAATGCCATAGCCGGGATTTGAACCACGGATCTTATGATTTCCGTCCAGCCGCTCTAACCATTTGAGCTGCTATGGCCAACGTGCCGACATGACATTAAATTTTCCAACTTACTCGTGTTTTTTCCGGTAAACCACTAGGAGTTCTCATAAACACATGAGACTAACTTAATGGCAACTTACTATGCTGTAACTACTTTAAGGCCCGGGATTTAATCCTTGATGCTGAAATTTTCAGTCTGGCTCTACCTTTCATAGTGCGTCCTACACGCGGCTAGTGTGAAAGAACAATTAATTTCCATTAATTGTACCTAATAGTGGTCCGAACTATAAAGCCCGGGCCTTAAAGTACTTACAGCATAGTAAGTCACCATTAAGGTAGTTGTCTCATATGTTTATGAGAACTCCTAGTGGTTTACCGGGAAAAACACGAGTCAATTGGAGAATTTAATGTCATGTCGGCACGTTGGCCATAGTAGCTCAAATGGTTAGACCGGCTGGACGGAGACCAGAAGATCCGTGGTTCAAATCCCGGCTATAGAATTGAATTTTTCAGCCTGGCTCTACCCTTTCATTTTTATTATGCGTTTGTAATATTTATTTTTACGATTACCTGAGCATTTATTTGCCAAATTTTAGGTTCATACAATGAGTAGTAATCCGAATACTTTTTCGAATCGCACTATTGAGGCCAGACCACACAATGGGATATAGATTTGTTTCTTATGACTTCTTAAAGAGGCCAAAATCAGTTATTTTACTGTCATTCATGCACCATACCGCGTGTACTGATGCAAATATTGGTAAGACTGAAATTATTTCTTTCTACAATTTGACGAAATCAGGAGTTGACAACCTTGACATGAAATGCAGTAACAATTGTGTACACAGAGGGACGATAAAATGGCCCCTTGCCATATTCTATCATTTGATAACGCATATGTCCTGCACACACATTTTGAAAAAACCAATAAAGTGAGCAGATTTTATTTCATACATGCCCTTGGAATATCTTCACAAAACTCATTTAAAACAAAGAATGAAGATGGAAAATCAAACTGATGGTTTGAAAAATCGTACGAGAGAAGCCTTGAATGAAATTGATACTACACAGCAACTACCAAGTCCAAAAATCAGGACTCCGGAAGAAGAATCAGCACAAGGGGCAATGAATGATAGGCTACCAAAAAGGAAGAACTCTCGTTATTGCCCTTATCAGAAGAACAGAATGACAAATTCCAAGTGCATCAATTTTGCTTAATAAGGTACAAAAACCGTGGTGATGTGCAGTTATATGTATTGCAGTAAGTTAGTGTGTGAAACATTTAAAATAAATATAACCATCTCATAGACACATGCTCCTTATGCAAGTGTAAAAAATGTGTCCGTCTCTCAAATGGAAGTCCCTTATAAAGGGGTAAAAAAAGATGTTCCTTTCTAAGGGTTAAATGTGCTAATTAGGTATACATTCATAACCTAAAGTTACTCCTGGGATACTGCTTATGGCCAGAGTCGTTAAATAAATAAATATATAAATAAATAAAGGGGTCTAGATGAAATGTGCACGCTAGTATGTGACTGTAGCGAGTCATTTCCCCTAGTCTGCGAACCATTTCATATTCTTTCTTTGCTATCAAATTGTGTACATCACTTGAGGGCTTTTATCTGAGAACTGGGATTGGCTGGGTACGGGTTAACATGTTTCATTCTTTGAGTCAGCAACGTTCCACCCTGCAGGTTTTGTTTGGTTTCTTGAGGGTGTGTAATTTTTCCAGTGAACATTCATTTCATGTCCCTTTACCCCCAGGAGAGTTACCTCCTCTTAATCTCAACTCCATGCTTCTTCAAGAGAAGGGGGGTGGAAACATAGCAAAGGAACTTTAGAGAAGCATCATGAAGCTGTGCATTTAGTCGAATGGTCATGTTTGTTTCTTGCTTCTTCCTCTGCTGTAAACTCTTTTAGTTAAATGCTATATTAAATTAGCCCTTCCTTTGTTGTATATTTTTCTCTTATTTTCTCTGCTATGTACCCCATTCTTAGTTAAATATATTATGGACCTTTGGGCATCTCACAAACTTTACTACATTACATACGTACTTATTGGGTATTTACGATGCTTATCCTTGAAGGGAATTTTCCTGGATAGTTTTCTAACAGTTCGTAATCTATAATAATATAATTTCAAAATTAAGGTAAAAATCACAGTCTAATATTATTTCATAAATGACTAAAATATTAAAAACGAATTAGAAAGTCTTTGTTCTTGAATACGAATAAACTGGAGCTATAAAGTAAAATGTTTGCAAAGCGGACGTTCATATAGGAATGCCATGGAATAGAAAAATGTTTCTTATTAATCCACAGAATATAAATAGTTGCTTCACTCTGTTGAGTATAAAAACAAACGACGGCTTCATTTTATTTAATGATGTAACCCATAACAAACAGAAGGCAGAGTTTAAAGAACAATTGAAATCATTGTTTGAAGATAGTCCCAAGTAAGAATTGTTTAGTAATTAATTATACAATATTAATTAAAATTGAACAGAGGTTAAAATAGCTGTTTAAGAAAATATAGGTATATGTAGTTATTGATACAAAGTAAAAGAAACATACATTTAAAGACCTGAAATGTGTTATATAACTGGAAAAGTAACCATGAAAAATTCGTAACCTCTTCCGCAGTGTATATAATGGTATCTTCAATTTATTTATTGTAACTTAGAATGAAAAGTCATCTTTAAAAAGTAAAGGGAGTGTTACTTCCCTAATACAGGTAAGATAAAGCATCGATCCGAGACCACATTGAGAAATTACGAATAATAATAAATGCTTGGCGAAGATAGTGATTAACTGAAGATAAAAAGCAATATAATACCAACAAATATTTAACAAATTGAGAAAATCATCATAACTAGAGAAATATGAATATTCATCAATAAACAGTCATTTCAATTAGAGAACTTCTTTATCAAATAGGTGTCCCAATAAGGAGTGAACTTAAAGATCATTATCAAATTGAGGAAAAAACTTAATCTTTGTTTTAAATAATCTTTCCCGCTGACATGTATCCCTCTATGTACCACTGCCTTCCCCTTTATCCTAAATGGTTATGCTTTTGGTGCTGTAGGCGTTACTTTCACACCACGTGGAAAATGATAATTGCCACAAAATAGATAAGAATCATGCAAGTATGTAAAGATGTGAAGTCATGCAAAAATAGAAGTTTATAATGACACTCAACTCAAACGATGAATGATAATGTATGACAAATCAAGCTGACAGCAAGGTCAACGATAAAATTAATATAAATGACAATATCACGACTACCGATAAACACCAGCTATTTTCAGTCATTTCAGGTTTGAAGCAAAGGTTCCTTCTCTTTGTTTTGGGTTAGGAATTAACACGCATTCCAGATAAATTAACACTACTACGTAATATACTTAATTAACACGGTTATGAAAATATAAATTTGTCAATTCTTTTCGAAAATATTAAAATACACGAGATCATGTTAAATAACGAAGCCATTTTTAATCCATAAGTCTACCTATACCACGACAGCAGCCAATGAGATGTGATTAGATTACGTCATCGTTAAGAGATACGGAGTGAGCTTATTTGAAACAGGGGTTAGTGAAAACAGATTTAAGCAATACATCTTTATGGTTAATCGATCCTATGTTGTATATATTGTCGCGGGCCCAAAACCATCTAATAGCCTTTATGAAGGAGTGTTTTATTCTTTATTTTAGTTTTGTTACTAAGTTCATTAGAACTGAATAAAGTGAATAAAGAGAGAAGAGTCCTAAGATTATAAATTAGTCAACCAATGTTTTATATTAACTGAAAACATTAGTTTTCTTGATAGTCACTCATGATGTATTTGTTTAAAGAGATTAACTAGGAGGCTGAGAGAGGGATATCTTCTTTGTATACGCAATTTCTTACCTTATATGAAAACGATTTATGTTTTATGTTATTATACGGCTATGGCATCCAAAAGAAAGTACAATGACCTAGAAGTTAAACTGTTGTAAATGTCCAAAGAGTACTCTACTACTTTGAGCAAGCATTCTTCTTCAACGACAACTTGTGCGCTATACATCGTTTGCTAAGCTTGGAAGACTCTCTGAGGGAGATTAAGAAAGTTACATCCTTTTCCGGGAATATCGGGGCATTTTCATTCCTCATTTCTAATAATCGGGACCGCAAGTAAGAGAGCAAAAAGGGGGTTATCGCTACAAAACTCTCAACAACATTATAGAATGACTTTATAAATGAATGGGAGAAGTAAATTAATTTGCTATTGGAATTAAAAAAAAGGCCGCGCAGTGGTCGAGTGGCTAGAGTCTCACCAAAGTGGTTCAATTTCGATCCAAGCGACCACAAAGTGAGATTTGTGATAGTCAACACAGAGCCGGGGAGGATTTTCTCCGGGATCTCCGGTTTACCCGCCATCAGTCCAACAATTGCTCTATCATTCATCTTTTCTATCATATTTTCACCCTCATGCTGTCATTTACTTCTCTCGCTCTTATCCCTGGCTCCTCTATCAGGCTCAGTGCTGGGTGTCCCCTAACACTGGTATCCGTGAAGTAAGTCATGGAAAAAAAAAAAATAAAAAGAAGAGAGAACAAAACTAGTGGGACGGTTAAGGTGCCCATATTCGTAAGGTTATGACTTTGGTTCCCCTGATCATTCATCCGACTCCATGGGTCTTTTCGGAAATTTTCTCGGGTTACCAGGCGAAAGCTTGGAAGGATATTATCCCCGATTTTCTGTCCCTTCATTTCATTTTATCTAGTTTGGCTATGCCAGGTTCTAAGTTTTGGCGGGAGTTTCGGCGTTGCATGGCAGGGCATTTGCTCCCTTGAATCGGTGCTACGAATCGGTAGAGTTCTCCACAGGATGTGCAAGTCCGCAGGAGTGAGCCTAGTCGGCTGTAGGAGCTGTTTCCGAGGAGTTTCAACCTGTAGCTTTAGGGATACTGCTATCTACTGTCGCCTCTCTTCAGTCCAGCCTCTTTTAGTATTATTCACCTTACACCTCCATTTAGGGAAGCCGCATCAGGCGTTATATAGGTTACGATATGTTCTAACTATAGGTTACGATGCTTCAGACTTGTCATAGTCATAAAAACAATGAATAGGCGACATCGGATAGCCAGATAGTATGCTATGAACGAGTAATGAACTAATAAATTATAAAGAAATAGGACATAAACATTCACGTGATATGGTCATTTACTGTCCACTTCTTATACTCACGAAACCTTACCATATTAGGAATCCCACCCTATCAAAATATCTGTGCCGTTTAGGTTTATCAGGCAGTCGTATCGCTGGTATTCAATATTATACACAACAATAACTTCCTTGTGAAGTTCAATGTTTTGATCACCCCTACAAAGCAAGATTGCTCCAAATCATTCGAGAGAAATATTTGTATCTTATGACAGCACCACCAGGACATATTTCTTCAATATTTCAACGTTTTGCAACTGTTATCTACATCAAATATATTGATCATCGAATTGTTGTTTGAAAATATTTTATTATTGTCTCGCTACTGTATTGCAGCAGTCTTTTATTTGTATGATATCGAAGTGAATTGCTGTTAAATTGCCTTCTGTGCCATTACTCAGTACAGAAAAAGATGTAACGGATGTGATCTTAATATATGTAAAGATTACCTGCAATGAACGAACAGCATTATTAATGAAGTTGTATCAGTTTAGCGGTTAGGATATAGCTTCGAATGGACAGTTTGATTGCTTATTGAAGAACATTAAGTTATTTGCTGTACATGTACCTTGTGACGGTTATTTCATGTTTTATACATTTTAAGAATTTATTTTGAATTGTTCCGGAAAAAATAGTTTGTACAAAATAGAAAATGAAAATAGGGTAGGCCACGGAATGATACAACGTAAGTTAAATGTTACATAATATTTTTGTTATTAGTATATAATTGACAAATTGTTTTGTGGAATAAAACCCACAATATTTAAAGGAGAAGAATTGATTATTTTCCAACAATTGCAGTATCAAATTCCTTTGCTACGAGACTGCGCCCAGAAGATTCATTGCTCCAGAGCTCCGAGGCAGCTACAAGATCTCTACTAGATGGTCACTAAAGATGAGAAACTAATCATCACCACAACATCCATCCATCGTCACATTTGCTACAAACCCATTGCAAACTGATCGCCACGAGCGGGGCTTCTAAAATGTCGTCTACCATCATCATATTTTGCGATCTAATATGGTTTCAACCTGGAATAATTTACTGGTAAGGTAAATAATTAAAATGAGAGGCTGATAGAGAGATAACTGCATATAAATAACAATTAAAAACAAATGATGCAATTGAATCTCAATTTTGTCAGGGAGAAATCATTATCTAGCTAAATACCGTGTTACAGAAAAGCAATTAGTGTAAGTCAATGAGCTAAAGGAATCAGGCGTTCGGTGACCACAGCCAAAGGGAAACTCAGTAGTTCAAGGTTTATGTAATCAGGATATCATGTAATCACAGTGCCTGCAGACACACATGTAAGAAAATCAAAATGGTATTAGGATTCTTAAAATTTAGAAAATCACAGAGAAAGATTGTTTCAGATTGAAGTAAGATATAAGCAGGTACGTTGGTGGGGTATCGATCAAGTATATGGAGCTTATGTTGATAAAATAGCACATACGTATAAATTTCCATTCCCCCTTTATGTCTTTTGTATCTTATTTGCCCGCGTCGGTAGTGTATGTGGTAGCAAGTCTGCCTCACGGTCAAGAGGCCCCGAGTTCGAATCTCAGTCAGGGTGAGTTACCTACATATGGCTTCTTCCGGGGTTTTCCGTTATCTTGATAGACGAATATCGGGTAACTCAAAGCTCCATGGACCCGGAATTATTTGAGCATCATTTAATTCACTGTCCGATATGACTTCAAGTTGGAGGACGTAAATTACAAAAAAAAGTGTTTTACATAAGTGTTTTCATTTTATCCATCTTAATTTTCACTAAAATAAGCAAGAATAATGACTCAAGTAACTAAAGCTACTCTTTAGTATTCCTAGCACTTGTACAGGCTCATGCAGACTCTTCTTGCATTGCAAGACTGGTCACTGTACTGCTTCCTCTCTCCACTCAGATGTTCCAATTTTTTCTAGAGCTGGCCCACAACGCGTGAACTTGGAGAAAGTATGCAATTCACCCATTCCTACTATTAGCTTAAAACTTCACAAGAACTTCCTGTTTTTCACCACCATTTACGTAAATTACTATTACTAATGCTATTGAAACATTCTCATAGTTGTATTTAAAGGGTCATATTTAAAGTTTCTTTACACACTATAAAGGTTTCACGTGACAAAATCTGTAAACCACTTCCTACTACCGAAGAATTACGATTGCTTCCGCAAACTTACGAAGCCTGGTATTCAAGGTTACGAATACACAAATATTCAGTACTAGCTTACTCGGCGAACTTCGTACCAACAAAAAAAGTTGTCTAAACTTATCTATATAAATAAAATAAATTCAGATTAGTTAGTCATTTATTCTGCAACTGGTGATTAACTTTAAATATAACACAGTTACAATTAAGTTAATGGTTATAAAGCTTCCCGATATACAATATTTTTTGTCTTTTTTGTGGTGCGTAAATACGAGAGCTGTTCGACAGAAAATGATCACAATTTTTTTGACAACGTACCTTTACTCATCCTCATAATGTTGATGGTCCTTCTCAAAATAGTCTCCCCTGAATGCGATGCACTTGTTCCAGCGTTTCTGCCAGTCTTCAAAGACATGCTGGAAATCACTTTTTGATAGATCCTTCAAAATCGCCTCCGCAGCCTTCACCACTGCTTCTGATGATAGATAATGTCTCCCACGAAGGTGTTTCTTCAAGTTAGTTCGGTGGTGGTGGTGGTGGTGGTGGCGGTGGCGGCGGCGGCAGCGGCGGCGGCGGTGGTGGTGGAGTATTGTAAGGTTTACACATGTGTGAATGAACGATCAATCAAAAATATACTGCTGCATATTAGCTACTTTAAACACGATAAATATAAAACTCGCTTATTAAAAATATGATATACATAAATTTCACAATTTCTACCTTTCCAATGTATTTTTTTCTGACGAAACAGAGCATTGTCTTGTTTTTGTGCCTAATTATATCACTTTTCATTGTCAAGCATGCTTGAAGCAATTTGTCTCTCTCTCTTTCTCTCTCTCTCTTTCCTTCTCTGTCTTTTCTTTTCTCTTCGCTTTTAATCTCATATTATCCCTCCTCTTATCTTCTTTTCCCTTAATTTTCTCTCAGTTGTGTTTTGGTTGGGATTAATACTAAGATCGTCGCCAGTATAACAGGAAATTATATTGTGAAAGGGGGGTGGTGGGTAAAGGCAGGCGGTTTTGCCGTCTAAAAAGCGAAGTCGACAGTCCATCTATCAGTTCCTAACCAAAATAAAAACAACTAGTTAAATTCCTTGTTCAGATGTCTAAAAAAAGGAATTAAAACCAAATACGGTATCCCCATTTTGCCACGTCCGTTACCAATTAATTGCCCCCCTCCTCCCTTTCTCTTCGGAACATATTTCACGACAACATTCTCCCAATCTCTTGATACCACAAAACGAGAGTGTGTGGGTGCATGTATGCCAGTTAAATTAGACCATAGTATAAATTCAGAATCCAGTAACAATTCCTCGCTTCCACGTTCTGTCCCTCTCCTTCCCTCCCTCTCTCCCACAGAACTGAATGAGGAGTAATTCAGTTGCCATTTCATGATTATACACGCACATACATACACCTCCAACCCTTGGCACTAGTCTCCCGTTCACTTTACATGCAAATTGAGGGGTTGGGGTATATATCAAATGGGAGGGGGTGCAACGGTAACTCTTCCACCCCTCGTCCTCCCGTTATGTTAACCTGGATATTAATTTTTCATTACACAATTTATGTAGAAGCGCGTGTGCGATGAGGAATGTGAACAAAATTAAGAAATGCATTCGTGGGTGAGAAGAAACGAATGCTGTTTTACAGCCTACTGTATAGAATAATGAAAAATAATTGGCAAATCAAAAGCTTAAAAAATGTATTCAAAAATTTTAAGGACACTTGGTAGTGTCAGAGAAGCAATCTCCATGTAGAGTTTCAATGCCATATGTGTTAGTGTTTCTTGAAATCTATGCAATCTATCTTAATGAAATTTTTGCCACTTATATATCAGTCTCTTATAATTCAGAAATCATAATCAAATCATACGTAAAGGTAATAATTTTTACCCTATTGATACTCCAATAAACATAACATTTTCAAAAATGTTCACGCATTTGCTTCTTAGCTGCCCTTTTCTCCTAAACAGTTAAAGTAATATATCTCAAACTTTGTAATCTCTTTAAAAGCATGCTATTAAGCATAGTAGTTGAACCAATAGGACATTTTAATCAGTAATACCAATTTAAAAAATAAATAATAATGTACTCCATTCTTTTATTTTTTGTATATGAAAATATTTATTTTAGCAATTGCATAAAAGTGTAACAATTGAAGCTTCCACCAGCTGTTTAGAGCAGTATATTCTGCATTTGCACAAAAAATTCAAAGATCTATGTATTATATTTTCCTAGAAAAGTGTACGTTAAGTTTAAAAAAGCAAGGTACTGTAAATGGCAATAGAAGATACCTTTTTATTCAACTCAAGTTACAACTAAGCTGTTTACAGTCTATCTAGTAATATTTCTGTCCTAAATGTTTAACTTTGTGTAGGTGAGTCTTCCACTGAAGAACCCCAGAGCTTACATCTAAATCTTGAGGTCACACGTTAAATCCACTGGCTTAAACCTTTTCAGTCGTCGAATTACACTCTTGCTAAACACATCCTGCATTTCTTTATTTTCATGGTTTTGCACTCGTAAACGATGTTTCACTGCGAACTTTATTTCTCCTCTGACAGTATCAATCTTGAGATATCTATGTATGTGATAATTTCGCACATACCATGGTGCATTGACTATTGATCTTAAAACTTTAAAAAGAATATAATGTTGTATTTTTATGTAATATACTCAAAATTCAAAACATTCCTGGTCCATATTCCTCACCCCAGTTGTCTCAGCCTCCTCTCTCCTCCTCTTTTCACCTCTCACCCTAATTCTTGCTTCCTAAAACACTTCTTGCACTTGTTTTTCTGCTTCTTTTACTCTTGATGCATCAATGTTTTCAAATGTGCAGTCAAAATTAAAACCTGGTTCCAGTCCAATTTTCCCAAATGCTCCCCTTTTAGTATCACCATCATAAAAACACATCATAGCATCTATCACACCAAATTTAATAGTTTTACTGCCAACATACACACATTTTGAAATTCTCTCCTAGATTAGGTGACTGAAGCTCTCGTTTGGGTTTTGCGTACGACCATGTGCCCTTTCATATTACTTCTCTTTCTTCTAAGTCTTCTGCTCATTCTTTTTTTATGTGTCCAACGCACTCTAGATTTTTCACTTGTACCCCTTGTCCATATACAATGGCTTCTTGTACTCTTACAAAACCTTTGGAGTCCCCATCCCCTAAATAATTCTGCTTGTTATAAGCAGAAGAAGAAATGCGTTGTAAAAGAGGGCGTGGTGGCCTGATCGCCATATTTAAAATTCCATTTAAATACACTTAATTGCCACAAGCACACAAAATCTTACAATGGGCATGTTCTCCAAACTATGTAGATTCATATTGGAGCGGTTCCCCACCTTGTGGGTTGAATTTATATCACACGATGCGGTGACATATCTGAAGTTGTTTTCGCCCCTTCGTGAGGTCTGCACCCCACACGCGCAAAAGTTTCGCGCTCCCTCGGTGTGGCGACGCATGTAGAAGCCAAACCTTACCTTGATGTAGAAGCGATGAACCTTTCGTCTAAAAGCCGTGAAGATGATGTTCTCGAAGATTTCTATAAATCCTCTCTCCGGCAGCAGGGGCGAGTGATGAGATGTGAAACTTCTCAGGCGTGGTATCGATACAAAAGGGATTTCACTTTTGGGCAACTATGGAATAAAATAATTATTATCGTTTTACTTTAATTGGACTTATATTTCTCGACATCATTTTCTTCTTTACACGCGACTTTTTCCACTGATGTATATAGCCCTTTACTATATTTTAATTTTCTCCTTTTATTTATAAATGATGCAACGGTTTTTTTTTTTTTTACTTAAATTATTTATCGTAGCGTCGCGTCTTCGATGTGTATTTTAAACGTTTACTAAACGTTCATAAATGATGAGCTCCAATAACTTCTCGTAGTTTCAAGAAGTCTTTTACCGAAAACACGTCTATCGTTTCGAGAATTAAAACCAGAAAAAAAATTAAGAATAAAATCATTGGTTCTTTTTTCTGTTTTGGTTGCTATGTTACCGTAATACTTAATTATTATTGGTCTTACGTCACAATTTGGGATTTCAATAAACCTAAGCATTTGTTGCATCATCTATATGGCCTGCTTGGTTATTAACTGAAGTAGAATTACAGATGGCCATGTTTACTTAATATGTCCATATATGCAATATCAGCTGAATATTTAGCAAACCAATCTATATTTTCATCAAAAATCACTATGAAATGTCCGTAAGAAGACAGGAACGTTCATATACTGTAATGCTAAAATTTCAAAATTCATTGACAGTTACTAATGCAATTTCATTGCTCAAGCTACTAACATTCCCATACAAATAACTACGTTTTGTTGTAGACATCTTCAATAAAGTATAGTAATTTCAATAATAATATTAATGAGAATATCCGTGTAACTTCAGACTACTAAGAATATGGTTCAAAATAGGTTCGTTGAACGTATGCTAAAACATATCTGATCATATTCCGAAACCTATAAAGGTAAAATATTCCTTAATGTACGAAAATACTACATATATAGAATTGGGATTGGAGGCTGAAACCTGCAACTTTTGTTAATGCTCTCCAGGAGCAGATAAGTTGTTGGAATTATCTTGAGTTTGATTTCATATGGCGAGAGGAGACAGAGGGCAGCCAAGCCAAGGAGTCACGACAGCGCCGAGACACTCGCCAACACTTTACCCTGAAATAGACCATCAGATGAGACATGATGTGAAATGATAATGGGCATGAAATGGGGGACAGTAAATTCAGGGGATATAATTAACTTAACCAGCATTTGCCTGGTGAATCTAGAAACCCCCCATAAAACCTATGGGTCGGATAGGTCAGCCACGTATCGAACCCGGACCTCCTGAATCCGAGCCACAGACGGAACCACCTGACCCACTCCACTCGGTTTCGTGAGGAAAGTGCAAGATACTGAAATTTGTGTTCAGGTTCGTCTCGGGAAGCAAGCCAGGTGAAAAGACGATTAGAAATCGACGTTTTTTGGAGTGTACATCTCTCCCATCATGGGGATGTTTATTAAATGTTATGTATCTATCACGATTAAGCTCTGCTACTCTTGGAGGAAATGGCCAAAGCCTCCTTCCTCCGAGAGAAGCACGCTTAACATGATGCTGGATTTCAGTTGAGCTCCTCTTGGAAACCAGCCTTAAAAATGGAAATCCATCGATAAAAGGAGCACAGATCTACACAACTTGATAATCAAGTTAAGTAGTTACGTTTCTTTGATCCAATTAATTTCTATACTCACGCCATCTCCTGACCTGGCAATTAATTTCCTGAAAACAGTCTTTTGTTCAGTAATACGAATATTGATAGTGTTTTGTCTTTGTTTATATTTGTGTTATATCCATTATTTCATTTGTGGTTATAACGTTTAATAAATATCCTGATGATGGGAGAGATGTACACTCCCGAAACGTAGATTTCTAAAGATCTTTTCAACTGGGTTGTTTGCCGGGAAGATCTTGAACATATTCGTCGCCAGGAAAGCTTCAGATCTTATTTTACTGAAATTTAAATCAATAACAAAGAATGTGTATTTACGAGATCTACATTTCTTTGAAGTAACATTTTTTTTCCATTTGTTATGGTTAATAAATCATCCAGAATAAAGAGGACTTCCAAGTAAATTTAAAGAAAATTCAAGATAAACATTTTTATCTGGGATAACAATAGTTAAAACATGTGCAGCTTTAATCAAAATCGTTCGTTATTTTTGGTGAAATAAATGAAAAATACATAGCTAGAGGTGTATTTCCCAAGGTCCAAACCATGCATAGTCAAGCAGTTTTGCTCTAATCAGGCAGGTCAAGTAAAATTTGTGTTAACCCAAGCGACGATAGAAGCTACATGTTTAGGCTTAGGCACTGAAGAAGGATTGGGAAACCTGTCCGTCTTGTTTTCAGAAATTTGGTATCCAGAAACGTCGAATAATGCAAAAATTCTACAAACTGAAAACATTGGCATTGAATCTTAGCTTAAACTCTGACAATGTAAAAAACTGTAAAAATGTCTAAAATGTACAATAGCTTGGGAATCTAGAAAAAAGTACTGAAATGATAAATATAAAACTTAAAATGGTGGAACCATGTTTGAAAATAGCCAACGTGCTTTCTTAACATATTAAGAAAGTAGTCGTTCTGCTTTCTTCTGGGTTTCTACAACGTATTATGTATTTTATTATGCTAATATAAAGTGCATATTATAAGAACTATTAATATTCCTTCAGAGTTAGCATTGTTTGATCGATGCTTGCATGTAGTGGGGTTCAAGGTCCTGTAGGCATACCACAGCAACTACCAGGTCGAACACTACTTCCCTGTGCGTAGGTAAGGATTTGAAAAGATAAAATATTGCCTCATCTCAATCGAAAATGTGGTATCTGTTGTGTGAATAAACAACCTTAGGTAAGAGTACATCGGAAACCGTACACATCTACGCACTTCATGAGAGAGCCAACTACCCAACCGCAGTTACCTGTCACACCAGTATTCATGTGACAGTCTGACATCCAAGTGACAAGTGACAACAAAGCAAGTTGTTTGAATAATTAAATACTCGGCAAAAAAGTACACACACACACACATACACACACATACACACATACACACATACACACACAACCAGGCAGAGCAGCTTGCAATTCCTGAGGCGGTGAAGAAACTAAAGGAACTAGAAAATGAAGGGTACGCTGATAAACGAGTTGCATTGTTCACTGATAGCAAGATAACACTGGATCTCCTTAAAAACAAGTCGAAACACAATTACCTGACTGAGGCAATCAAAGCTAAAATCCTCGACCTGAGAACATCAGACTGGATGCTGCATTTTGGATGGGTGAAAGCACACTCGGCCATATATGGCAATGAAATAGTAGACAGACTAGCAAAAGAGGCTGCTGGGGAAGATCGTGAAATACAACATAATAAAACACCTAAAGAATTCCTGATAAGCATGGAGAGAGACACTGGACTGAACGCATGGCAACTACAATGGATAGCATCAAAGAAAGGAGCCATCACCAAAGAATTCTTCCCATCAGTGAGAAATAGAGTAAAACAAGAACTGCCCATTTGCCAACAGTTTACAGCAATTGTCACAGGACATGGAAAGCTCTGTTCATACCGCCATCGATTTGCTTTACTAGATAGCCCAGTATGCAAATGTCAAGAAGAGGACCAAACAGTAGACCACATAATATTCCGATGTCCAATCATAAACAAACAAAGAACCGAAATGATCAGGAAAATAAAAAGCAGACAATGCGCGTGGCCCATTACCAAAGAGGAACTTATTAACACACATCTAACATGTTTCGTCAAATTTGTTAAATCAATAAACTTCACAGATATAGAGTAGGCAAATGAGGTATAAAAATTCAATAAAACTGCTAATTAATTGCAACTATTTTAATAAGAATATTGTAAAATATTGGAGGAAACATTTCAATACAAATACAAGATATGTAAAATCATTGTAAAATTATTGTAAAAGTTGTATATAATGTAAATAAAATAAGGCATGTAGTATTCCTAAGGAATGGGGCATGCCAGGTAAAATACACACACGCACACGCACACACACACACTCACACACTCACACACTCACACACTCACACACTCACACACACCGTAAATGATCCTGGATGAACTAAGATTGCGCTGGACATGTGTAGTCTGTGATAATTGACCAGAACAGCGTGGACAGGGTTAGTAGTTCCAGAGTCTTTATTTTCGCGGGGAATAACCTCACTCCTGTTTACGTTATTAATGTGTAATATTACGGATTGCACATTGTAAACCGTGTAACAGTACTTTTTGGTTGTGTTTGAGGTATGAAAGGTTTATAAATTTATAAGGGCTGGTTATGTAAATATATTTAATAATTTGAATATATAAAAATGTATGTAGTTGTGTGATTGGCCGAAGTAGTAGTGGTGTGACGTGGTATGACGTGATGTGGTGACGTGCCAGTGGATCGGCCAATCACAAAATAAAGCGGAAGGAACTATAGTGACAAGAAAATCAATAATCTTGAGAAAAGTGTTATAATCTTCAGTCGTGTTTCACATCAAGAGGAAAGATGTTGCGGTGAATATAATTGTAAAGGAAAGTTAATAACATTCAAGAAGTGTTATTCGATATTTGTAATAGAAACGAGTGAATCGTAGTTCATATTATATAATTAAATAATATATTACGAAATCGGAGTCATATAAATTTTATTTATGTCACCAAAAATCCACATCCACACCTGAGAAAAGATCTCATGACTCTTATTTAATCAAAACTCAACCTGGATCTTCCAAAAAGTTGGCGTGCTTCCTATCTGCTGCGAGTGGAGAACAAATATATTCCCGTTACAACCGTAATAACAAGATCCATGAAAATATGTAATGTTTCATTGCCATTAGTTCCTTTCTTACTACTCCTATTATTGTATCATATTAGTTATTATTATTTTTATTTGTAGCTTTTATTTATCATAATGATTATTATTAGCATTATCATTTGTATTATCATTGCTACCTTTATTTTTATTATGCTTAGTACTACCATTATCATCATTAAATTAATATGTTGGTACTGTTATCATCGGTATTACAGTTTATTATTCTTATACCTTATTATGCTATTTTCATCGTTCTAATTGTCATTCTTATTATGTTTATTTGCCCTACTATTATTGGTACTTATTATGTTGATCATCAGTATTTTACGTATCAGTATTTTATTTTTATGTTTTATTAAAACATAAATTGAAACGGACACTTACAGCTTTATAAGAATGAGGTGGTGCTCTATCTTGTCGGAACCAATACTGTACAGCGTTCTACTGGAACCTCTGCGTGAAATTCTGAAGTTCACCTTGTAGGATTCTTGTGGTCCACTAAGTCTGGACATCCATAATATTGATCCCACGAATACCACTCCAAATGTTAAAGCCCCAGTTGTTTTGTAATTGAGCATTTCGAACGCACTAAGGATTGTGAAGGATGCGGTGGGGCATGATGTCTATTCACAATGTTCCCCTGTCTTCGCTTCAGGGAGCATTTTCAAGAAAGTTGAGGGTGTAGTTGTTGAACCCTCGTGCAGTAATCAATCCCACGGGTGAATCTTCAAAATAATGGAGCAGCTACATTCTGTAGGACTTCTTCTTATCTTGTCTACTTATCTTCAGGTTGTGAAGCAATACTTAAATTTCTTCTACAAAGCGTATAATTGATTACTAATAACAGTAATAACTATGATAGCGCATCTAATAATAATACAATCACAGTAATGCAAAGCCACAGTTGGTATTTTAATACTTAATCAGAACGTGCTCTCATATTTAAGAGGTTTTCCTTCGGCGTTTTGCACATGCTTATATTCCTAACATTAGATAATAGAACCGTAGGAAATGTAAACGTTAGCTATGTGTGTATACGGACAAGTCAAATAAAACATTTTCAATCGTTTTTCCATCTAAAATGTGTTTATTCTCTGAAAAATGAAGACTGTAACGAAGGTACTAAATATTGTAAGAACTTTTCGTTTCTTACATCCCTCTTGCCTATCATGACTAGCGCCCCGAAGTTGTTGACCTAAAATTCTCTAAAAATGAGCTATAAAATGTCCTTAAAATGTACAAAAATGTACATAAAATGTAAAAAAATGCCCTAACAAAAACTAATAATTTCTTTCATAATAATAAATTAATAACTGTCACAGACAGATAATGAATATATGGTTTGAATAACCCTTTTTAAAACTTTCTTAGTAAATAATGCAATTATTGTTACTAGATAATAAATAAATTAAAAAAATCATCAGGCCATTTTCAATATTTTAAAATGGGAAAAATAAGTTACTGTACCCATCAGCCAAAACATACCCTACTTGGCTTTGCAGTACACCACCATTGTTATCTTCAAGTTATCAAAAGTAAAGGAACGGCGGTTGTCAGCTAAAATTGTCTTATACTTTGAGAAACTTCTCTCCACTTCCACAGATGTTACAGATGCATATTTGAAAAACACTGTCACTACCTGTTAAATACTATTCAAAAATATTAGTTCTGAAGTTTTGTCCTGACAAGATATCGGCAATCTCACAAACTGTTTGGTATCCTTTATTCTTTGCAAAACAAATCTTAATTTCTGTCTAATTTTGTCCCCAATCTCAACTTTTATATTATTTTTGTATCCTCTCTTCCGCAATCCTCACTAACTCAATCGACTTATCCAGTGTCATGCCACGTTCTTCAAGGCGGGTTATGGTATCCGTCAAAAATGTAATATTTGATTTAATAAAAGCTAATTTACCTTGGATTTGAGTATCAGAAAACAAATCCTGTGCGCTCTCAATTGCCTTAGAAACTATCCTATCAAAGCTATTCACCACTTCTCTCACTATTTTGAAATTGTCACAGTGATATATACATGCTGTTAACAATGTACCCCAGCGTGTTAAAATTGATGCCGGGGGCAAAGCTATATTAGGGGCTTTTTCTTTATTTGCAAGCCCTTCAAAATGTAAAAAAAGACTAATTTCCACAGTAAAGAAAATATTTTTGAAAGCGCCAACCCAAACTGTGTTTATCTGTGGATGCAATCCCCACGTATTGCATAATCGGCTATAAGCTGTCCGTGGGTTGGGTGCTGCGTTTGCTCACCTTACAGATAAAGCGTGTTCGAATGGACATTTCTAACGCTCTTTTGGTGCACTTTAGGCGCAATAAATCCGAGTTTTGGCGCCGATTAATTACTGTAGATGAAACTTGGATACACCATTATACACCCGAAACAAAAGCACAGTCCAAACAGTGGACTGCAAATGGGGAACCGGCTCCAAAAAAAGCAAAATCTGTTTTTTCCGGCTGGGAAAGTGATAGCGACTGTTTTTTGGATAGTCATGGAGGTATTTTAATTGATTATTTTCAAAAAGGAAAAGCCATTACAGGAGCATACTACGTATCATTGACCAGCTGAAGGCAGAACTTGCGGAGAAACAGTCACATTTGCAGAAAAAGAAAATCCTGTTTCACCAAGACAACGCACCTTGTCACACCTCAGCGGTTGCAATGGAGAAAATCCACGAATTATGGTTTGAACTGCTTGACTGAACAGTTCTAGCCCCAAGCGACTTCTTTTTGCTCCCTCATCTGAAAATTGCGCTCGGAGGATAGAGATTTTCGTCAAATGAAGAGGCAATCACATTCGTGAACGATTATTTTGCAGAGAAAAACGCTCAGTATTATTTGGACGGGTCACAGAGATGGGAGCATCGCTGGGAGAAGTGTGTAGAGTTACAAGAAGACTATGTTGAAAAATAAAAAAATAAAAATTCTGAGAAAATGTCTTGTATCTTTATTAGGTCGGAAACTTCTCAGACCAGCTATGTATAACCTTCCTCCCAAAGGAGAAATCTCAAAGGCTCTCATCTGGCTCTTCAAAGAAATACTGCTACCAAACCCACGCCTCTCTGGCCGATCCTGCGACCCTGAAATATGACAAGGAAAGAAATTGACAGGAAATTGTGAGACGGAAACTCTCTACATTATAAATCGACGTTAGCAATCGCCTTCCATATTGAGAAAACCACAGAAAAAAGGTGAGATTGGTTGCTCAGAGAGGAACTGCGGGATTTGCGAAAGCGAGCCTCGTTTGTTGCTACAAAGCTACCTCTCTGGGTTTGTTAAGGTGTATGATTGTGATATCATCTCCCCATGTGTGATGCTTTTGATACCATCAACAATATCTCTTTCCTTGAAAAACTGATTGCTACAGTTGTGAGAGATGTGATCTTTCTGTTCGGGGTATATGTGGGCGGGTGTAGGTAAGTTAGCTCAGTCACTTTCCGCTGTTTGAGGATATATAATTAACTTTCTCTGAATCTTAGCCCCAACATTTTTAGATTTTAGATTATTTATTATGCATATTTCAAAATTTTACAGTTTGCAACTTTGGTTACATTTATTTGTCTTTACCTAGTTGCTACCTTGGCTTAAATGACAACCTGGTCCTCTGCTATGCCAGGTAGCTCTTAACCTCCATGACTCCTTGTTACTTAATTAGTCCCATTCTTCCTTCTCATCTTCCTTTTTTATATTCTCTACATTTATGGCCCATTTTTGTTTTACTTTCTGCAAGAACTCGCCAATACTTCTTACCTTCTTTTCCTCCCTTCCCGTTAACATTTTTATGGCAACTATCTTCTTCTCTACTTTCTCCCATTCTTCCTTTCTTATACTCTCTACATTTCTGGCCCATTTTCCTTTTACTTTCTGCAAGAATTCTCTAATACTTCTTACCTTCTTTCCCTCCTTTCCCGTTAGCATTTTATAGCTACTATCCTCTTCTCTAATTTCTCCCATTTTTCCTCCCAAACCTTTTTCTCCACATTACAACCTCCTCGCATTCTGTTGCATAGTATTCTATGCTTTCTTTTCCCCCACACAATTCACAAATTCCATTTTCCCTACCTCTTATGCCTCTTAGAAATATTGTCCCTGTTCTCATTCATGCTAACCCTTCTCTCTCTTGACTATTGCAATAATCTACATATGCTTCTCCTCTCCAGTTTCTTTTTATTTTCTTCTAAAATTCTAATTATTTCATAACAGCTGCTTAGGGCTGGAGTGACCGGTTCCGCGAGCTCATTCAGTCTTCCATATATAAATGAATTGACGTTTTCTAGTTTCACAAATAGTCGAGAACGCCTGAACCGATTTGCCTAATTTTGGTTTTGAAATATTTATATAAGTCCAAGGAAGGTTCAAAAGGTAAGAAAGAAAGCTGAAGTGATAAAGGACCAGATTATTAACTAAATATAGTAGTACACACGCAAACCTTTATGGAGCACATGCACCTTTTATTTTAGACAAACAAAATATTACAAAGTACAAAGATATTCCACTCCTTGCCAAAGTCTTCAAGGGTATTTCACTTACCCCATTTTATTAAATAACGTTTGTAGCGGTTTATTGTGGTTGAAAGTGTTTTTTTTTGTAGTTTACGTCCTCCAACGTTAAGTCACATCGGACGATGAATGAAATGGGTGAAATGATGCTCAAATGAGTCCGGGATCCATGGAGCTTAGAGTAACTCGACATTCGTCTATCAGGATAAGGGAAAACCCCGGAAAAACCTTATCCAGGTAACTCATCCTGACTGAGATTCGAACTCGGGGCGTCTTGAACGTGAGGCAGACATACTACCATCTACGCTACCGAGGCGGGCATGAAGGTGGTGATGATGGATTTCTCACCTATGGTGAAGTTCTCCACGGCTGTTCTCGAAATAAAATGTGTAGTGTTTAACGCCCGCTTTTACTACATACGGCACCGCAGGCGATGACACTGATGATGCATGAGATGAATATGGAGCACCGGTGGAATGAGATGGCGGGGGAAACCGGAGGTCCCAGAGAAAACCCGCCCCAGCGCCGTGTTGTCCATCACAAATCTCACTTTGCGGTCACCTGGGATCGAACCCGGCTGTTCTCGAGCGATGATCTGTGCACCCAGGGTCAAGGTATCGCAACGGAACTGAAGCATAAATGGTTTTGCTACCAATTTAAGAATAATTACAAAATTTGTTGCAAAATGTGGTTTATTTCCACTTGAAGAATACGTATTTTCTGGAAAATACGTTGTATATTATTGGATGTTTAATTTCCTAAATTGTCGAATGATAAAACAACTAGTGACTCGTCTTTAATGCATGCGTCGTCAATAAATCTTTTGTGCATTTCACTGCTGTATTTTCCCAAAACTTTGCCTTTAATAAGCTTACACTGAGATTTATCTCTGTAGCACTGTATCACGACGAAAATATCCTTCAGACGCAGATTAATAAAACTTAAACGTTTTCTGCAGAGTTGCAGAGCGTCGCGTATAAAACACGTCTGATTCCTAAGACGGATGCTTGCAGAAGATCTGGTTCTTGCAAATATTCCAACTTCTTCCTTATTATGTTGCCATGGTTACACAAATTCTACACTTTTATTGGTTAACGTCATAGGTTACGTAATCTCATTACCAATACTCATAACCTTTTATAAACCTTAACTTTTTTGTGGCATTCTCACGGCCTGCTTTACTTTAAACTTATATTTTAACAAACATTGCACTCTCTTCAACTGTCTTTAATACATCCAGTTTAAAAGAATTTAAAACATAAAATATCTGCTACACGTTTATCGTTTATCATCAAGGCTGAAATTGTTTTATGTACCATGGTGATGTACCTTTCGAAGATTAAACACAAAATTAGTTTATGAACACATTATAACACTATAAATAATTGACCATAGACAGTTGTAAAATATTGGTCAATCCTTGGATACCTTCTTCATAATTTCTGTTTGTGAATTCGTGAATGTAAATTAAAATGACACAAAATTAATTGAATTCTTTGTGACCTTGTGAGGTTTGTAGAAACTTTTCTACTGTGCCAAGAAGAATACGACCTGACTTAGATCGTAGAAGTCAATCAAATTTGCGACGAGCTACGTCACGTGATGACTATACTGATGAGCAGCGAAACGCAGTTAATGCTAATAGCAGTGTTGGTATGTCAGAATTGTGTTCTGGAGTGTCTCTTTCTTCCGGAGGAATTGTTTACGTACAAATCAGTTGATCCTCTTATAAACCAGGATAACGTCAACTATCTTCCAGAGTTATTAAATTCATTAGAATTGCCTGGACTCCTACCTCCCAATTTTAAAATTATAAGTAGGATCAGTTGTGATCATGCTGCGTAACATTAACGAAACACGACTGTGCAATGGAACGAGACCAACTGAGAAAAAACTAATGAATAACATCAATCAAGGTAAAGTACAAATGAGACGTTATCTTGATCCCGCATATTCCGATGATTTCAACGGATTTACCTTTTGATTTCAAACGTCTACAATTCTC
This sequence comes from Mantis religiosa, assembly GCA_030765055.1. Classification (NCBI taxonomy): domain Eukaryota; kingdom Metazoa; phylum Arthropoda; class Insecta; order Mantodea; family Mantidae; genus Mantis; species Mantis religiosa. Next base: position 40,376,796 of record CM060952.1, read on the forward strand.
GTGCGTTTGACCTTTGCGATGACCATAAATAAATCGCAAGGGCAGTCGCTGAAGTTTGCGGAAAGAACTTGTAGTTTCTCTGTTGCTCTCATGGACAATTATACGTCGCGTGTTCGCGCGTCGGAAAACCATTATCTTTATTTACGAGGGCTGTTCAATAAAGAATGATGATAACTTTTTACGATCATAATTTTTCGCACTAAAATTCAATCTTATTATATTCTGTTAGCTTAATGTGAAACAAACACGCCGTAGTAGTTTCATTGTTGGTACTCCTGGTCGCCGCCTGTGAGAACCAGGCAACTTCTGACATGTTCAGTATCGCCTAACGCTGCAATGGAGGTAACACGCAAGGAACAACATGCGGCTTTGAAATTTTACTTTCATCTCAACAAATCTTCTGTTACAGGAGGCCTATGGAGAGTCTGTTCTTTCCTACAGCACAGCTCGAAGGTGGTTTAAAATGTTTAAAGAGGGGAGACAAACAATTTCAAAGAAAGGTGGACCGGTTCTCCAGTTACTGCTCTTACGCAAGAAACCATCAACACTGCTGCTGTCATTGTGAGAGAGGATCGACGAGTTACCTTAAGCTCACTTTCTGAAATACTGAACATTTCATTGGGTGCCACCCACACGTTGGTGACAGAAACATTACACATACGACGTGTTTGTGCCGCCACCACCGCCACCGCCACCGCAACCGCCACCGCCACCGCCGCCACCACCACCACCGCCGCCGCCGCCGCCACGTTGGCTCTTCTGTGAATCCAAAGTTCTCTCATTCTTTGGCCGTGGACTTTCTTTCTCTAGTATTTCCACGTTATTACAATCTTTATCCTCGGTTTGTCCTCTTGGTCAACTTGCCACTTTGCACCTTCATCCTAAGAACGTCCCCGTTTTTTTTTGTGTGTAGTTTACGTCCTCCAAAGTTAAGTCATATCGAACGATGAATGAATTGGGTGTTAGGATGCTCAAATGAGTCCAGGGTCCACGGAGCTTAGAGTTATCCGACATTCGACTTTCAGGTTAAGGGAAAACGCCGGAAAAACCTTATCCGGGTAACTCACCCTAACCGAGATTCGAACTCGGGACCTCTTAAACATGAGCCACACATGCTACCATCTACGCTACTGAAGAACGTCCCTGTCTATGTCCAACGAGAGAGTAAAGTACCGCATCACTCCGCGTCCACATGAGTTCGGAATGCCACTAGTGTACCGCTTCGTTAAGTATAATATTGATACTTATTCATTTATTGATATATATATATATATATATATATATATATATATATATATATATATATATATATTCATTTTCAACACAAAAACACGTGTTTATTCAATCCAACCGCTTAATCGTTTCGTGAAGTATAATATTAATATAAATGTTCGACACTAAAGGCACATTTTTCGAGCTAAGTATCACGCAGTACACTGTTAAAATCCATGAAAATTAACTGCTACTTACGTATTTTTCGTACTCTTTAGCACGAGACTTGACCATTACCAAGAATTTTGCCTTAACATGACACTCGTGGAAAATTATATTTGTACTCTGTAGCCATGTTATGATGTCACTTCTTGTTTGGTATGCGTTCTAACCTCACACTGTGGTAGGGGGCATTGTCCATCACAATTATGCTATTCGGATGTAACTTGGGAGAGAATCTTTTCAAACCAGTATTGAAAACGTTGCCATTTATTTCTTTATAATAGTCTCCCATTGTTTTGGAGAACACAAGCTCGTCACCCTCGACAAAGCCATCATCACTTCCTATGTGCTTACCCTTCCTCGTAGGATTTCTAAGTCCTGCACTTAAACCAGATCGAAATGCATGTTTTGTTTAATTTCACTGTGGTTTCAGTTCATACTCTGCTTGTAGTGTGTCCCTCGTTAACCCACGTCTCGTCTAAATAACAAACTTTCCGCGTTTTACGGAGTTCCTTCAATATGCGCGCGCAGCATGATTTACTTAAATTACAGACTAACTTAACTATCTATTAATATATGTTTTATAGTTGAAATATGCTTAGTACTCACTTGTTGTATGCTTTAGCAAAACGAACTCAAGACTGCACACATCAGTAGCAGGAATTTTTCAAGGGACTATTTACACGGCGGAGGCATCATGGAAATTGTGGAGAAGGCGCGCTACGATCAACGGTCACGTGGTTTTGTTTAGATCTACTTAATTCTCAGAATGTATGTAGACAGTATAGGATATCGCCTTGATGATATTGTCGCGATAACAGGCATAAAGGTTTCGGCACAAATAGACAATAGACGGCGGATAATGTTTCACGAGCTTGCATAAGCAGTTAACGATAGCGCGGCGAGTGATCACAAAGCCGGCAAACAATGTTACCTCAGATAAATGTTACCCAGCACAGATAGGATTTCATGTCTAGAAGTTTCTAGAGATATCTCGAATGACGGAGAATGGTTGTTTTTATTGTTTGCTCGAGAAGTTTCTCGAGTTATGAATGGAGATATAAAAGGGATTGTGACACGCCAGCAGTTGTAAATAAGAGTGAGTAAGCAGAGTAAGTTGTGTAACAAGAGTGTTGTTGAAAAGACAGTTGTAAAACCGTGAGATGTGAAACAGTGTTGTGAACGAGACAGCTGGAAGTGTTATTGTAACGAGAGCTAATCTGCTGACAGTGTTTGTTATTGTGATCGACCTTGGTAGACTGATGGTGACGTAACGTAATGCTGCTGTAATCTATAAGAGTATTTATACGAAAATAAAGGAGATTTTTAATTTCTGCAACTCGGCCTTTTAATTTACGATCCCACAAAGTCACAATAATTTTAAATCATTTAAAGGAATTCTAAATCATTTTTTACTTCACCAAGCCACCTCATAGTGTCTACCTGTGCGTTATTTCTGTTTTGTAAAATTCCACAATTTGTTTCATGAGCCTATTTGAGGTTAATCCTTTGATATGTCCACAACATTTTAACCTTCGTTTCGTAATATCGTTGTGGATGTTTGTATATTTTTAATGTCCTTTTTACTTCTAAATCTGCATTCTTCACCTACGACTTGTGAAGCTAAATTTTTTCTAATAATGTTTGACATCTAATAATTTTTGGCATCTGCTTTGCTTCGGTTTCGATTTTCTTGAATTGTGTCCCCAAGATATTTAAATAGTTAAACCGGTTTAATTTTTCCATTTGGTTTCCATGTATTCTGGTGCTTGTTTATTGCATAAAATGTATTTAGTTTTTATAAAGATATCATCATCATATTGCACTTATAGTTGTTTATCTTTATTCAGCGATGTCATGTCGGAAAACGAATTAAATGGATGAAATAAGGCTCAAATGAGCCCAGGATGCATAAAGCTTAGAGGCATCCGACATTTATCTTTCAGAGTAAGAGAAAACTCCCGAAGAAACCTCAGAGATAACTCACCGTTACCGAGATTCGAACTCGGGACCTCTTGAACGTGACGTAGATATGCTACCATCACGCTAGAGAGGGACTGTAAGCCTAATTTGGAAAGGTAGAGTCAAATTAAAAACATTCGGTACCATAGGCGCGATGGAACCGGTTTGTTGCCTTGGCAGCTCAGTTGATTAGAGCAGGCGGCATGGCATGCCGCTAATTATTAGATCAAATGTGCACTATCGTTTTAAATCTTACTCTATCTCTGCAACATAACCTATACGTCATGTTGGAAACAGCAATTAACTAACGAAAATTATGCACATAAATATATCTATCACAGACATTGCCATCACTTATACCACAAAAAATTAGTTTAAGCACGATAGACACAGAATACATCCATTAAAGAATCATTTAATAATATAATATTCAACATTTCATTTGCCTTTTCTTCAGCGCTGCTGCTTTTGCGTTCTGTAAAGAAATGACTGCGTACAAGAAAGAGCTAAAAATAAAAACGAAACGAACTTTCGGCAACACAACTGATATGGAGTAGGTACCTACATTTTAACTTCTAACAATACACAAGATTTATAACATAGCAGTGCTGTTTATAGAATTCTAGTGAAAACTTTTATACGCTTTTCTTACAGGTAGGAAAGAAAATTTACACTTGATATCTGACAGTTGCTGAAGGAAACAATGTGCGTCGACGTTTCGAAGCCCACAGCGAATATGTTGCTGCATTAGGGAAACTACATTAACCTGGCTAGTGGCATTTAATTATTCCTAGGTACCTTTAGCACATTTGCAGAGAAATGTCTAATTTTTAAAGACTATCTACTTACACTTTTCAAAGCTATCAGTGAAACACAAATGAATATCTATTCAACATTGCATAATTAAAGGAATATATGAGTATATGTAATCACGTTTAACTATCAAATAGAGAAATATCTGCTGTAGTTCTCTCACATGACTTTCTCTACTCAATCTTGTAAAACTGATCTTAGAAAGGCTTATTCTCCTATCTCATTCTAATTAATGGAGATAAACATTTATAGAAATACAGAAATATAATTTTCTTACAAACTTCTCCGTAGATACACTGGGAGTAAAGCAACACTTAATTGACAGAAAAATATTTTACGGGCTGGCGGCTAAGTAATGGTTTTCAAGTTCCATTGTTTTTCCATGAAAAATAGAAGAAAAATAAACTAAGGAGAAGTCAAATCCACAGTATGCAATATTTCGGATATACTTATTTACAAAAATAAGTGTGGTTTAAGGAAATCTGCGATTATTTTATCTCTAAATTAAATTTAACTTAAGACAAACTATCCGCTATACAACGAACCACGAGGTACAATCTAGTGACAGATCTAAGAGATATGACCACTTATTTAAAGTGACGTAATATAAAACGCAGAAAGGAAATAAATATTCTAAATGTTCTTCTATGAAACTGATCATTCCGTCCTTTCAGTTGGTTTTGGAAAACAAATGAACTAACTCAATGAACGAGAAACAGAAAAAGCATTCCAGTTGCGTCATGATATATGTACGAGGATGGTCTGTAAAGTTCCCGACCTCCACATGAAGATGGCAGCACTCGCAATAAAAGATGCTGAATTTCGCTGTCCATCTACTGACAGTTACTCACCTAAGTTTCAGCCATTTTGGACGCTCAGTTATGTAACAATCGTTTGAGTGAGTTGATGTGAGTGTTTTAATAAAAATGGACAAAATTGAGTATCGAGTTGTCATTAAATATTTGTTTTTGATAGGCAATAACGCCTACGCAAATCAAAGATGAGTTGCATCCTGTATATAGGGACTCTGTACCATTATTTGCCAAAATGAAATTTTGGGCAGGTAAATTTAAACGCGACCGTAAGAGCTTGGGAGACGAACATTCGGGGCATCCAAAACTTGCAACTACCGACGAAAACATCGTCAAAGTTCACCAAATGATGCTAGACGACCGCCGAATTAAAGTCAGATAGCAGAGTCTATGAATATGTCAAAAGAACGTGTTTTTCACATATTAAATCATCATTTAGACATAACAATGCTGTCCACGCGTTGGGTGCCGCGTTTGCTTACGTTAGACAAAAACGTGTTCGAATGAACATTTGCAACGTTCTGTTAACGCAGTTTAGGCGCAATAAATCCAAGTTTTGTCGCCGATTAATTACTGTAGATGAAATTTGGATACACTATTATACGCCCGAAACAAAAATACAGCCCAAACAGTGAACTTCAAAGGGGGAACCGACTCAAAAAAAAAAAAAAAAAAAAAGCAGAAACTGTTTTTCTTTCGACTGGGAAGGTGATGGTGACTGTTTTTTGGGATAGTCATGGAGTTATTTTAATCGATTATCTTCAAAAAGGAAAAAGACTACAGGAGCATACCACGCATCTTTACTTGACAAGCTGAAGGCAGAACTTGCGGGGAAACGGGCACATTTGCAGAAAAAGAAAATCCTGTTTCACCAAGACAACGCGGCGTCTCACACCTCAGCGGTTACAATGGCAAAAAATCCCCAAATTACGGTTTTAACTGCTTGACGCTCCGCCTTACTCACCAGATCTAGCCCCAAGCGACTTCTTTTTGTTCCCTCATCTGAACACTGCGCTCTAAGGACAAAAGGTTTCGTCAAATGGACAGGTAATCACCTTCGTGAACAATTATTCTGCAGAGTAAAACGCCGGGTACTATTTGGACGGGATATAGAGATGGGGGCATCGCTGGGAGAAGTGTGTAGAGTTACAAGGAGACTATGTTGGAAAAAATCTGAAAAAAAAAATCTTGTATCTTTATTAAGTCGGGAAACTTTTAGACCACACTCATATCATTTATGATTTCCTTGATTTCATTGGCTGAAGTGATATGCTCATAGGTACAATGTGAGTCTTTCGAGAATAAACAGTGCAGACGGTATGTGTTTTCCGAGAGGCTTCTCATAAACAAAGGCAAAGCGCATGTTAACCATTAAGGGTTGTTTCACCAACAAAAGGCTAATAATATCCTCCGAGAAGCAAAAGCAAGGGGCATGTTTACCTTTAGAAAAACTGGAAAACACACCGTACACGTACACACATACACACATTTTCTCTCTCTCTCTCTCTCTCTCTCTCTCTCTCTCTCTCTCTCTCGCTCTCTATCTCTCTCTATTCTGCAAGTGTGTAACTAGTTGGCTGGGTAATAAACGATACCACGCTAACGTGCGATTCTCGGGTTCGAGTTAGTTCTTCAGCCGCTCTCACCATGAGTTCCATTGCTTTTCTTAATTGACAAGTCGAATGCTGGGGTACGTTTTCTAGGGTTCATTTCGTATCATTGACCTTCCCTTCTCATGTTTCTGCACAGTGTCGATTGAAAGCTGCCAACGCCTTCTCTTTGGAGAAAGCCAAATGGCAGTCATCTCTGAGCTGCCTAAGATCGGTATGATTCTTCTCAGTTCCCCTAGAGGGAAGCCCTATCTAAGAAGGTAAGGAGCTCATTGAACTTGGCATCCTTAAGGACTTTTGCCCACGTATTTGTGCTTCCTTCAGCCCATCTCTTACTCCTGGGGTTTGCACGAACACAAAGATCTACCTTGGTCGAAGTGCAATTCGCTGGTCATTTTCGCAGTTATATGCTTCATGCTAAGCAGCAGAGAGAAAAAAATAAGGTAAATGAAAATAAGGGGAAGGAAGAAAAACTCTAATGAGGGGAGAATGAATTTAAAGGAGGTTAAATAGCACATGTCAATTACCTCATTTTTGTGAAGAGTGTAAGTAGGTATAGCAGAGGCTATCCACAGCATATAGGAGACGGGAAACATTTGGAGGGGGAGAGAGAGCCTAGATGTATTGGCACTTAGCACTCATATCATATGCTTCATTTTAATTGAGTACTACTGAAATATAACAAAATAATCGAATAGAATGTTGATTCCGGGCTTGAAGGCCGTGTTCTAGGCGATGAAAAAATATCTGACGTTTCGACCGTAGCTCCATCGGGCATCTTCAGAGATTCAGTCCTGGCTGGTCACAACTAGACTGTCTAGACCACGGCCTTCAAGCCCGGAACCAACTTTCTAGTTGATTAACGCCAACCGTGAAAGCCTAAATATGTACATAACAAAATATTGTACGGTGTTCAGATTTTAAGTGCACCACAGCTGACATTTTGTTTGTATTTCCCAGCACTATAAAAGTTATCTTTTATGTCTAAAATAAACTTTTTAACTTTAAGCTTCAATTAAATACTTTGCTCCTTGAATCCTTTTAAGTTTCAATACACAGCAATTTAAATTCCAAGAAGTATTCTGTTTCCTTGTACTCCAATTTATTTCTCTTAAAATTTTGAATATTAAAGTTGTTTCACATGACATAGTGAGAAATCAACCCTGTTCAAATTTTAGTATAAACTCAGAGAAAATTAACTTAAAAAAGAATCAAAAAGGTTTTGCTCTACTTTTAAATTATTGAAGATAGACATTTGTTCACCCATAGAGCATTAATTGTTACGGACATATTTGATGGTTAAAATTGGGTTTTAAAACAATAAAAAATAGCAATTAAAATATTATATGCCAGTTTTGTGTATTGATACCTATTTTACATCTCTAATTTCTCAAAATTACAATTTCTGCATTTCCTGGAACATTTTATTGACTAGCACAATAAAAGTTAAACATTATATATGTTATATATTCTCTAAAGTATTAAAGATTGTACATGGAAGTTAAGTGCAATTATAATTGTAGTAGAGCAGCATGTAGCAATTTTTGAAAAAAATTAGATAACATTTGCAAGATTTGGTTTCAGCTATGGGCACTCTTAAGGAGTAATTAGTGAAAAATTGACTAATTGGGGGTGCAAGTTTCTGTTTGAGTTGCGTGGTTTGGCTTATAGACTCAGAAAATATTCCATACAATGACATTTTAAAGACAATTGTTTTTATTGTTTTCATTAATTTTACTGTAGGGCACAAAATTGTGATAATTTTTTAACACTAGCGATAGTTTAAAAGAAAATGCTTTTTAAACACCTTTTTGTATTGTTTTAATGTTTGCAACATTTTATTTATCACTTTTAATTGCCTCTGATTCGAAGTCCACAAAAATTTGTCAGAAGAATCAGTTGAGGTGGAACATTTCAGAAAGGAGAATGCATTTAAAAAAAAGAATTTCTAAGAACCTCAAATTTTAAATGTTTACGTAAAATTATTCCAAATCTGTAACCTACAGTGCAAAAAAAGGTTTGACGTGCTACACTAATTATTGTTGTACATAATTTTCTTACAAACACTTAGATTGAGATTGAGAATGCTAATATTTTTGAACGAAAACTTATATAAGTGGACTGTTTTAAAGACGGATTGTGTTTTCAAATGTCTTATGTAGAGTTAAGAAATAAATACACTGAAAATTTTAAATACTGTCTCGTTGGCTTCTAATTAATTTCACCGTCATTACACAGTTCTCCCTAAATTATATTTTATATTGAAACTAGGAGTGTAAATGACGGATCAAGTATCGAGTGTCGGTTGTCGTGGAAGACGTCATGTATCGGACTTAAGTATCAAGTATCAGAAAAACTGGTATCGACCCATGCCTCCTTATGTCTATCTTCGATTTGAGAAAAGCATGAGTATTCAAAAATTCAAACTAGTAACAAGGTATATCTTAGAAATGGGCAGGTCTGCAAAAGTACATATTTGACACAAATTGTGTTTTAACGAGACCAATATCTCCATATAGAAATATGAATAAACACACATACAGACACGGAGACATTTTCCCGTAAAATCTTCCTCTTCTTTTATTTAGAGTGTCTGAAAACAAAACATGTACTTTTGGAGAAATCTAGACATTGAAAATTTGGGTGAAACGCTTCCTCTACTTTCCATAAGTGCGTGCAGCTTGTGTAAAACGACACGACACTGTATATGGACAACAGAGGAGAAATGAGAAGAAATGATGACTGAGCAAGGCATTAGAAATGTTATCAAAAATTGGAGGCTGTCACATATACTACATGGCAAAGCGAGAAAGCGTATCGCGAAAAATTCGCAACACAGATATGTTTACATCAGCTTGTCGCTCATACACGGCGAGTCCAGTGTATGTATAGTCTGTTCAGATATAATCATGTCTTCTGGACAGCAATGTGTCATACATCGGCAGGCGCGAGAAAACATATCATAGAGACATACGCCGCTTCTAATCGCTCTATTTGTGTTTCGTAGCTTACTGTACATTAACTTATTAATACTTCACCATTCTAACCGACCATAAAAGACCCGATATGAGACGATCGCCCGAAGGCTCTGTAATATCTCCCACCTTATTCAGCGTCTTTGTGGCAGATTTCCCAACAGAGCCACGAGTCGAAATGACACAATACGCTGACGACGTGTTTCTGTTCTGTAAAGACAAACACATCCTCAGAGCCTTCAACCCCTTACAAAGACATCTCCGTCTCACACAACAGTGGTGTAAGCTTTGGCGGATGTCCGTTAATCTGGACAAAAGCCACGCCATACTTTTTACAAAGCGCCACACCCCCGCAGACTGCCCCAACTTCAGCTACCGAGGTCGAAGGATAGAGTGGACCAACTCCGTCCAGTACCTAGGTGCCAACTTGGACAGAGGTCTAACTTTTCGCCAACACATCAGGGACCGAGCGGCGAAGGTACAGGGAGCAATTGCTTCCCTGTATCCAATGCTGGGGTCAACCTCGATGCCAGTTGGCATGAAGTTAAACCTCTTCCGAGCGCTGGTAATCCCGGTTATGCTTTATGCCTGCGAGATCTGGGACATGGCCGCAGACTGCTGGCTAGCATGACTTGCATGTGCACGGAATAGAGGACTCAGGTCTATATATTCTGTGGGACGTTATTTTCCTACCAGGTTGCTTCACGAGGCCTCGAGTCTTCCGTACGTGGAGGATGAAATTAGGCGCCGGGCTTCAAAATTATACGCCAGTTTACCCAGTCACAGAAGCGCCCTTGTCAGATCCTTGGGAGATTATGACCCCACAAGACGCCGTTCTAGACAACACCGGTTACCCCGCATGGCTTGCAGGCACCCGAGATAACCCAGCAGCTAATCCGAACAGCAGCTAAAGCTGAGCTCCACATAATTCTTCCAATCTGCTTGGCATAAAAATTTTTCCTCAAATTAAAATCAAATTAATACACCAGGGTGCAAGGCATTGCATCCTGTCCTTCAATCCCTAGGTACAAATCTGTAACCTTATAACACAACATAAATCTAAAAACCTACACCCCACCCCACAACATCCCAAATTCAATACCTTACGTGCGGTAAAACCCTTAACGGGTGGGCACGCAGCAAAAACCGTCTGGCTAAATACAGCCAGCCAGCATCACATGGCATGGCATCGCACCGCTGATTACCTGAAGGTCAATACGCCACAACGTTCTGTCAAGTAATAAAACAAGTGTTTATGAAAATGACTTCTTCGGTGCACGAATGACACTCTAGTTATATGAAACTAACTGGTAACGTGACCTTGAAGTCTCGGACTGCAAAACGTGAAGCCAGTCACATATATAGCCCGTGTTACCGGAGTTACACCTGGCATATCTGCTGCCATCTACCAGCGCATATGAGGAAGAGTTAGAAGAGAGAAGAATGAAGAGGAGGGAGATTCACGAGGACTTCTACACCTCTAGTGCAATGCCGGAAAGATTCTGGTCCAAGGAAAATCAATCTCAGAGAGATATAAAACTAGCGACACAGGGCTTTCGTCATGAACTACCTAAAAACAAAAAATACCACGAACCGTGTGACAGCTCTTCTTGTGAACTATGCGCGAACCAGAGCGAAATGTTTCAATAGAGTGCAATCTATCTCTAAGTACAGCAAAAACAAAAAGTGAAGCATTGTGAACTTAACGCCCATTGGGGAGCATTTTCTTCTTTATATACACCGCATGTACTTATAAGAATGACAGTAACTGGCTTAACAGAAAGTGGGCTCTTGTGATTCGTTTCCGCTTTTCAAAGACCATTGTGCGTTGATGTTGGTTGACTAGGTCCAACACAAGGTTATTAAAGTTTTTGTCTAGAACTTCGTTAGGGATCCTCAAGAAGATGAAAACAGCCAGCACTTGATCCTTGCTTCAGCTTAGATGGCTAAACGATGTTGGCTGCCACACTTAGATAATCACGAGATCATCAGACCCGCTTCCTACAAGCAAGGAAAAAGGGTGCTTCGAGCTGGCGGCGTTGGTCGTTTTTCTTCCTCTCCCTGGAGTAGAGTAGTTAGACCAAGTTCCAAGGTAATGCTGTCATGGCAACCCACCCCTCCACCTCTACTACCCTCATTACCACATTTGAGAGCAACAGTGGCATCTCTCCAAGCTGCGTTCCTTGTGGAAACGTAATGGGAACACATCTCTACACACTGTCGTTTAGTTTTATATTAACGTATACAAACTAATCTACTTTCCATTATAATCGCGGTGAAACTTTGTGAAAACAATTGCTTTACACTTTTGCTGAAGGTTTAAGGGGAATAGCAGAAACTGAAATTGATATTCAAATGTTTAAAAGCAGGAAGGCTACACGTTAGGTACGTTTTTTCCACGATATCGTGAGTAACAAATGAATAGCGACAACACTAAAACGACAAAGTATTGGCAAATATAAACAGAAATGGCGAATATCACAAAATTATTTGTAACCATTGTGTAAGTGAAATAGATATGCATAGGTAGAGTCAGATTGAAAAATTCAATGCCATTGCCAAAATTTGAACCACAGATCTCCCGGTCTTCGGCCGGCTACTGTCAACTATTGAGCCACCATGGCCAACATGCCAGCATGACATTAAATTCTCCAACTCACTCATATGTTTTCCGGTAGAAAAACTAGGGGATCTCATATACAATGAAACACTTTGTTTGTGTCGACTTAATATGCTGTAAATACTTTAGTCCCAGCAATTATAGTTACCACTATTAGGTTAATTGATGGAAATCAATAACTATGAAGCCCGGAACTTCAGTACTTACAACATAGTAAGTCGCCACAAAAGGTGCGTATCTCATAGCATATGAGAACTCCTAGTGATCTACCGGGAAACATATGAGTCAGTTGTAGAATTTAATGTCGTGCTGGAATGTTGGCCAAAGTGGCTCAATGATTGAGAGCAGCAGGACTGGGACCGGAAGATCCGTAGTTCAAATCTCAGCTATGACATTAAGTTCTTTTTATCTAACTTCACCTATCCAAATCAGCACCTACACACGGCTTCTGCGGATAAACAATTAATTTCCAAATGTGCGTAGTTTATACATAAAGATTCCGTCTCTGTCTTGTAATTTACCAGTTAAATAAAATTATAGAAACGTTTTAGGAATGAAAAAGGCTTCTCGGATTATTCCCAGGAAATCACTACTATTTATCTCTCAAGGAAATATTTTTAAATCCGGTACTGAATCAAAATTGTTACAGGCATTTTTTAGGAAATCAAAAATTTCGAAAAATCGTCTCTCTAAAGGATGGTTTAAGACAAAGTTTTTTTTTACACCTCCTCCTCTCGAATCTTTAGAAAATGCTGAACATAAAGGGTTTCGTCCTTGTAAGACATTTTCATTCACGCTTAGAATTTACCCACGCACCCAACCACACACTTATCTACTCACACAGATGTTTTCATTTTTTGGAGAAGATATTCAGAGGGCCCCGAAGCGTATATTTCTACTGAAAGATAGAAATTTTAGATGAAATGCAATCATTTTTCTTTTTTATAAGTAAGTGTGGTGTATGGTAGAGAAAGTAAAAACTACACCCATCTGACCTGTGATACAAGATAGAAGTGGAAAGTTGTATTGAACTTCTTCGTACATATACGTAGTCATCTATTTCTGATTGGTGAAAAATGCAATCTATTAAATTTATCACAATAAAGCTTGAATTTATTGGAGACAAACTCTGAAACTAAATAACCAAAACTTTGTTTTTAGCACAATAATTTACAATTCTATACATTTCTTATATAGCATATAGGGGCCGCAGAGCCTATGATGAGAGCACTTTGACACTTTCAGGATGAAGTCATCGTACGGTAGCTTCCTAGGTATTCATCGTGAAACAATTATTTGTTTTGAAAAGTAGCTTTTAAATTAGACCTTGAGGTGTGCGATCTTCAGACAAAATGTCACAACTGGAGTAAGCATAACCCTTTAAACAGTTAAGCCGTGTATCTGACAATTTGCGTGAAATACCTACTAGTAGCCAACAGTAACCGCCATTCACAGCTTTCAACTTACGACTGGTAAGTTAAAGTTAAGACTCGTTAAGGTTTCGTTATTTCAACTGAATTGCATATACTTAATAGGCTTAATTTTACGCATAGTTATACTTGGTATTTCATTTGTTATTTCAACTAAAAGCCACTATATATTCATAAATAGTTCTACTTCATTATGAAATAAGTTATGTCAAATCCTGGAATAAGGTTTTCATCGTCTGAGAAAATGCAAGCATAGACAAAAATCATAAATTTTGACCTTTCGGTCATTTAAGTTTGTTACACATAATGTTAAAGAATACAAATATATTGCAGCGCGTAACGCTGGGGTAGCATTCCTTCTTACTTACACAAGTACGATAATTCTAATGGGACTTCCTTACAGCGGGTATGCCTAGGGCCTATTGCGAAGCAAACAGTTTATAGAGAAGTGACTTCCAGTCAAATGTTCCAACAATGCGTGGATGCTTTGCTTTTCGTGAGCTATAGTATTAGAAAACAATTGAAGCACTGAAATTCAGATGTTAAGTCAATGTTTTTGAAAAATTCTGTTAAACACACGATAAGCACTCTGAATACCAGTTCTGTAAGAGTGCTAAAAGATTTGCGGATCAGAATATGTTAGGCCGAACATATTATAACCCTGGTATGTTGACTGGGCATCAATCTCAGAAATAAAAGTTGTTAAGTCAGCCTTTTCGAGTTAGATGTTGTTAAGTCAAGTAGTTGTAACATTAGCCATTTGGTGGTGAAACTACACTGCGCCACCAAATTCTTTGACATCAGCTGTTGATACATTTTAGATTAGACAGCAATTTTTAGACGTTCCCCAAGTGCACTTTCAGAAAGTTTATCTGTACTTCTCAATACCAGGACAGTCTTTCATGCCTATTGACATAATTTTTGGCAATGCTGAGAAGAAACGGTCAATGGATAAAGTCTTAGTCCCTTCCACAAGGGTAGAATTGATCAAAGATTCACTAGAGAAGAAGTCCATTGATGTTGTCCATGTCAAACGTCCACTGACCGATAATCTGGAACATGATCGCACTCCAGTTGAAGTTTTTACTTCAGAGAGTGAGTGAGTGTGTGGTGTTTAAGGGCCCGTCGACAACAAGGTCATTTGGGCCCGAAGTCAACACTAAAACCTAAAAACTATAAACATTTAGCTAAAAAAGGTAAAATATAATAAAACACTCAACTGTTAAAAGGACATTAAAAAACGATCTAAAGACTAATACTTTAAAAACTCTAAAAGTAATAAATATAAAATACAAGTCAGACTTGCTGATTAAAACCGATTTTAAAAACAAACCGCAGTGCCTTATCCACGGCCACTGGGTCGTCCCCTAAAATACTGAACAAGTTAGCTCCCAAGCCCAAAGACTGGCGAACGCTGGAGTACTGCGGACAATCGATTAATATAAGCCGCACTATGAGGCGTACTGAACACGGAGCACACACAGGGGCCGGTTCCCCTCTTAATAGATGGCCATGAGTGGCTCGTGTGTGCCCAATTCTCAGCCGGGTGAGTATCACCTCGGCTCGCCGGTTATCCCTGCAGGAAGTTAGCCAGGGTTTTACGCTCTCCTTTATTGCCCGGAGTTGTGTGCCTTCCAAAGCTGTCCAGGATTGCTGCCAAGCAGATAGGAGTTGGCGACGGAAAAAACGTTGCACATCCTGGTATGGCACCGTAGTTGTTAAACTCCGGGGCAAACGGCAAGCGGACTTAGCAGCCGCTACTTCAGAGATGCCCTCGACAATGTCCTTGTCAGGTGTGTGTATTTCCAAAGAGGATGTGTATCAGAAGTTCGTCACATAATGTCTTCCTCACTTTACCGTCCCCAGTCTCTTATGAGGAGAGTAGTGAGGTTGCAGGCCTTACACAAGGCATGTGATAGTGCCAAAAACACACCAGACGGGCTTCGGAAGATTAAGAAGACAACATATTACTATGTTCGTTCACTACTGGAACATGCCACCCTGCCAGAAAGGTATTAAATATTATGACACAATGCCATATGGAAGTGATGTAGAAGATGATGTATTAGAGATGAAGTGATGTTTTGATGCCAATGTTGTATGTCAATCCATGAGGATTAGTCCATAGTAGAGATGTATTGATGAAAATTAAGTAACAGTTTATCCATCGCTAAATATTATAATACTGTATAACCGAAAAACTGTAACATTAAGAATCAGAATCTGTTAACAACTTAACAACTTTTCATCCATTTTAAGTTAAAAGTTGTTAAGTCGTAATAAAATATTCTGTCACGCATGCTACATATGTCAAACCGTCAGAAACATTTTAACACAGTACTTTGTACCTCCAAACGGACCCATCACATCAAATTCTTTTATTTGTATTACTATTTTGGCATTTAAAATTACTCTTGAAAACTTTGAGCAGCTATCCTAAACCATTTTGAAACAGTGTCTTAGCAATATCTGCTTCTTACCGCTTCAATTATAACCAAGCTAGATATTTATTTCGACATAGATGGACAGTTTTACCTAATATAGTTGTAAAATAAAATACTTTTAAAAATCACAGCCATAAATTTCAGATCAGATATCGTTTTTTAAACACTTTTTATTAACGTACCTAAATAGTTCCATAATTTTTTAGTGAGAAAGAGATCGGTGAGATTAAATTAGGTACTATTAGGGAAAGATATTTAACTATTTAGGTAGGTATCACTGAAATGATTCATTAATAGGCAAGGTAATTTCTATGCATTGAAGCCAGTATTAAAGGTAAAAAGATAATCAACATAGGTGGGAATCTCCGACCTAAGCAGTACCTAAACAACTGAGCGACTTAGACCGAAGAAAGGAAATATAGTTGAAGTATCACTGGAGACTATATTAAACGAGGTGACACATAACAAAACATCCAGGCATCTTTTGTAAAATCCTTTGGTGTTTGCAGAGAAGTGTGATCGGTGTTGACCTGCCTCTCAGAGACCTCTTGCCTCTGTTGTTTTATATTCTTTATAGCATATAATAATGATCTGAATGTAGGTAACTTGAGCCTAACTGCTTAAGAATTCCTATGCTTGATCATTAATGTTTCAGATATTTTCATTACTAACAAAATACAGAAAAATGTAAACAAAAATACCAGAGGAAGAGTAAAAGCTGTGTTTACAGTACAGGGGCGGTTTGTCATTAATGATAACCATTCAGTTGGTTTACTCTTTCTAAACCAATATGTTTACATATGAAGATCGGAATCATGTATTCACCCCATTTCATTACTGGCTGAAATAAGCGGTTTTGTTTACTTTTACTTGATGACTTCTTGTGCTCAGTATTCTTTATTCATCATCCACTCACTCTGTCCACTACATTATTGCTCGATACACGCAGAACTGTGCAACTTAACTAGGACAAACATGGAACATTACACTCGCAATGCACTTGTGGGCATGTGAACTGAAACAAGTAGCTGTTGATTGGCCTCTGAATTCTTTGTCAGTTGTATCCCTACTGACTGCCAACAGCCATCTTCAATGAAAATGGAAATGCTCTCAACTGGGAGGTTGCCTCTCTTTCGCTCTCCCGCAATCGGAGAAGTTTTCAGATCTGTGAGATTGGGATTGGGATTTCATTACGGAGGGGATTCGGTACGTAGGCCACCATACTGTGCCAATTGTTCCTATTCCCCCAAGTGGGGGCACCCCTGGGAGGAAGGATGAGATGAAGGAGCTAAGAGGGCGGCCGACCCAAGGAGCCACGACAGTACAGAGGTTCCCTACACTTTACTTCGAAAGAGACTTCCCGCGCCAAGCCAGGACAACGAACTCGCTCCCCCACAGCGGGACGCCAACGAGCCCAGCAGCCGAACCCAAATGGTCCCAATGCAGGTGATCGGAGACCTGAGGTCCCTGGCTGGCGGTCCCGAAATGGTCCCAGCAGAGGAGCGGAGACCGGACACCGACCTACCGGAGGAGGAAGTAGTTTTCCTCAGAGCACATCATCCTGCCATGCACCGCCGAGACTCCCGCCGACACTTCTACCCTGAAAGAGACCACCAGATGAGAGATGATGTGAAATGATAATGAAGATGAAATGGAGGGACAGGAAATTCGGGGGATGTAATTAACCTACCCAGCATTCGCCTAGCGACCTGGGAAAACAGCCGAGAAATCTCATGTGTCGGGTAGGTCGGCCACGGGAATCGAATCCGGGCCTCCCGAATGCAGGCCACAGACAAAACCGCCTGAGCCACCAAATCTCTGGGAAGCATGCATGAAGGATTTCTTGCTTATGCTACTTGATTTAAATGTTATTGATGCAGGTGTCACATTTCCAACAATCCAAGTACGTAGGTAAACAGCCGGAATGCGCTCCTCAAATGCAGCTAGACTGCATCTCTTGCACCTCTTCAGAATATGATGTATACGGCTTCATTAGTTTCGGTTGGCGGACTAAAAGGCTTCACCAGGAAAGACTTCCCTCCCCCCCCCAAAAAAAACGGTTCCTCACCACACTAATTTAACGATAGTTTAATCCTGCTGTAAACAACAAGACGGAGCTGACTCAACTCGCCACGTGTTAGACGCTACATGCACGTATATATAAGTTTTGCAACACTAGCAGTATATATAGCAGCGCTAACTTCTAGACAATAAAAGAATAGAGTTGGGTTACAGATTAACTTATTAAATCTATGAGTTGGTTCATTTGTGAAAAAAAAAAAAAAAAAAAAAAATATCATGAACTCTACTGCGTATAACACTTTTCGTAAAATCGTCGTATTTCTCCACTCTCTGTTTGCATTTACGCGATTTTCCCGGTGTTCTTAGAGTTCCGTATGCTTGCTTTTCCATTATAACACTAAGTACACTGCTTGCGGAAACACCAAGAAAACCACCACTTTCCTTCTCAATGTTTTTATAGACGATTCTGGGTTTCTTTCTTTAAGCACCGCAAAACAATGCGCGATCATTCACCCCTCGCCACCTTTTAAAGTTTTCCCTCGAATGTGTTTAATTTCGGCTGAAGCACCGGCCTGCTCCAAGATGAAAAGCGTACTGATTTTAAATTGCATGTACGTAAGTGTTCTTGAGCTTGTGAGGTACGCGAGATGTACAGGAAATACAGTGTTAAATATCAGAAGCAACTCCACGCTATAAACAATAACATCTTTAAGCACTCGATACAGACCTCGTTGTGAGAGAGCTGCCTGGTATAGGAATCCAAAAAATATATAACAGCAGCGTCCTTTAGTAATTGTTAAATAAAATGCAGCTTTCTTCAACATAAGTTGGTTTGAGTGTGTATAATTTATTGTGTGTATTATAGGTGAGTATAATTTCACCTATCTTCTCTCTAATTTGTGTATAGATTTTACAGAATACATCTATATGGTATGTGAAGCAGGAAGATAAAATGTGGGGCTGTACACTTATAAGAATCGAAATATTTACATACTTTCCTCTCTCCGAAATTAGCTTGCACCGAGCAGTGATCAGAAAACTTCTTAGAGTATTGTACTTAAAGGAGGGGTTTATCGAACACATGAAAATAAAAGAAAACGCCCATTAATTTCGCTAAACCAATCAACAGCTTAACTTTTCTGTCCCAATATCTCTGTCTCTCTTCCTGCCCAGATGTTTACAGCAGGATTAAACTAGGTTGAGATAGATTATACATTTACTAGCATTCATTGCAGAAAATAATGCTACTAACACAATATGTCAAACACCTTGCACTCCCTCAAAGACAGATCTACCTGCGTGGCGAGCAGTAGTTGTAATGAAGCTAAAGCTACACGTTCTGAACCGCACTATCCCTGCATGTTATCCCCGGGAATGACGTCAGTAGAACTGCGAGACTCGTAAACTTCATGGGACACATACACTTAACTCGGATGCAATAACCTAGCGAGGCGGATATTAGATAATGTGTGAGACTCATATTAAAGCATTCCTAAGATCAACTTACGTCGAGCACTCACTCTGTTCTTTGGTTTTCAGTGGTTTTCCCTGACATGTTGGCGAAAACACGGTTAGTATTTTATATACAGTGATTTGATTTACATCCTTTTCCTTTCAGTTCATTTCTATTCATCTTCCAGTTCTGCTTCTGTTTCGTGGTGTATGGTGGTGCCAATGATGCTTGCTCAAAGGAAACAAATACCTACTGCAGACACTATGCAGCTGCTTTGTTCATGGTCCTCCGGCACTAGGATGGATCTTCTAGCTTGGGGGACTTCCGCTCGTCTATGTGCCTGCGATCTGTAGCTTCTTTCGTTTCTTCCCTTCCTCCTGAGTGGTAACAGGTATAACTCCCAGGTCACAAGTATCCCCTCTGTGGTATAACTACACCCATATGTCAACGTAACCGTAATATTACTTCCTTTGTGCGACATCCCTAATAAACATGTTCCTGTGCAGCATCCAGCCATCAATGAAATATACAGACTATTTTACGGTAACGTAATCTGCGGGAACCCCTTCTCGATATACCTATCGATTATTGTATACAGCAGGCAGTTGTTATTTCCTGATTTTAATGGCAACCTGGTACTCCCTAGTGAATGTTTTAAAGCTGCACGAGACCGATTGGCTGGACATTGGTAAACAGCGGAAGCGAAATGGAAGAGGAATCGATTACGGACAACAAACCTGATCAAAGCATTGCTCAACGAATATGTCGGAGAATTCGGTCGTCATAATATTTCCAGTCAGTAAACATAGAAAGAGCACGTGTCCATGCCATTGAGTGAGCTTTTCATTATAATTCGATGTTATTATGTCCCTCTCGTAATTAACATTCATTTTAATTACTGGAAATATCTTTATCAATTTTGTTTGTAATGAGATGACAAACAACGGCTGGAAGTTTCATTCTTGTAGAAGTTACACTAAAGGAAAGTACTACAATTACTTTTTTTCCTTTTTAAATGAAAGGAATGTGTTGATCACTATTGCAAGATTGGGCACAGCTCTAAGGTTCTTCTGCAGAAAACCAAGAGCCTATATAGAACTGCGTTGTTTTACAATTAAAACAGGAGAGTAATAAGGTCTATGAAATGAAGCACACAAGATGCACAACATCAACACTATTTTCTACACATAAAAGAGTCTGTTCTTATTTTTACAACGTATTGTGTACCCCAAAATGTAGAGCGGCTTTTCCCAAAATGAATATTTCATGAAGGATTTTAGACACATTATTTTTCCTAGTAACATATTGAGGTATAGTTCATGTACTTGAAGTTGAATGTTTTAGAATATTTGCCGTATTAATCCTGTAGAAACGCATATGGATGGTGGTTTCAATTACAGTGAAAGAAATACGTTTTGTTAGGGGAGAGTATGGTAATGGTGTTCACTTAAAAATTGTTCAGCAACCTTATGTATAAATACAGAAACAATAAATTGCAAGTCACATGAATAAGATATAGAAACGAATACAAATCAAGACATTTATTTAAACGAGAAGCCACGAAAATAAACAAACATAAAAGGTTGGGTGGAGCGGTATTGCCCGCCATGTGCGGTTAATGTCGCTCGAAACTGGATAAAACAATTTAATATTTCTTTACACAATCGCATTTCTAATTATTATCTGATGTATCGGCTCCACTGCATTCCTCATGTGCCCATTCAGAGCAGAAGACACAACAGAACCACAGTTCGTTATTTTATTCAAATTCTCCAAAATAAAACAGATATCTTTTGACACAGATTCCAAATAGTCAAGTTCGTAATCATCACATATATTTAATTAGTTGATAGAATCTTCGTCACTGCAGCTATCAGGCAACTTGATTGTCCTTCCTGTTTTTCTTTTCTTGGGATTCTTCTTTTCGGCCTTTTTGGTGCTATTCTTTCTGGTTCCAAAGTTTTTGTGCAACCTTTTAGGGATCGCCGTCTCTCTGCTTCCTGCAATTGTTCCTTCGTTGGAGAGGCTGTTGGATCCTGAGACCTCATTTTATTTGGCTTTCGTCGAGTGTACGAATACGCTCGACATTCTCGTCCGATGTGCCATGACGTCCAGTGCGTTTCTTTTTGCAGATGCAACCATCTTCTACGAATTCTCAATGCCAGTCGTAAATTTTCATATCACGTGGCGGTTGTTTATTAAATTGATGGCAAAATGCTCGTTGAACTGTAACAATGGACTATAGTTTTGCTAATTGCATCACACAAAATGATTTCTCTTGTGGTGTCTCCTACATTTCACAACAAACAACAAACAACAACGCCAATGCGGCCGTGATTGGAACTTCCACATCCCGCGCTACTTCATTTATAAACTTTTCTTCTCCAGGAACGTTGGCATTGTGTTTCTATCTTTTTGGATAGCCCTGTACATCTATACCTATTTAAGCATACCTATCTGAATAAAAAAAACCTCATGATTTACAAATTCAAACCAAGGACTTAAACATTTCTTTAAATGTAAAAAAATACAAAAAGTAAAATGTCTGAAGTACTAACAAACCACGCGTCTAGTTCAATCTAATTACTAAAATATCGATTTCGCAATGTTCAACCACAAGTTGTTTATAACTGACATTTTATCCTATAATTTATGATTCTAAGTAGCTAATACATCATCATCATCATCATCATCATCATCATCATCATCATCATCATCATCATCATCATCATCATCATCATCATCATCATCATCATCATCATCATCATCATCATCATCATCATCATCATCATCATCATCATCATCATCATCATCATCATCATCATCATCATCATCATCATCATCATCATCATCATCATCATCATCATCATCATCATCATCATCATCATCATCATCATCATCATCATCATCATCATCATCATCATCATCATCATCATCATCATCATCATCATCATCATCATCATCATCATCATCATCATCATCATCATCATCATCATCATCATCATCATCATCATCATCATCATCATCATCATCATCATCATCATCATCATCATCATCATCATCATCATCATCATCATCATCATCATCATCATCATCATCATCATCATCATCATCATCATCATCATCATCATAATGCAACGGTTGACCTTAAAGGAGTGTCCATATTGCCAACTTCCTCAGGCATGTTGTCAACATTTGCTCATTGGTTGAGGTTACGAAATATTAATTGCAACATTAATAGTAACATCACATTAATAAACAATATTGTCGTGAACCCGATCGCGATAGCGCGGCTTGTGTACACAAAGAGCCTGGAGATAAGGAGTATGCCGGAAGAAGTATGCGCGAGATAAAAGATCTGCCGGCACCGATAGGGCTACGCTTCCGGAAGGTGATTGAACATTCGATTCCTGTTTGGTCCAGAAATATCTCGAATATACAAAATAGGTATTTAGGCAATTGACGGCTCGCAAAGGGTGTTGTGAAACGAGAGACAGCCAGCTGTGTTGTTGTAACGAGAGCTACGGATGTAATCTGCTGTCACCGTTTGTTATTGTGATCGACCTTGGTAGACTGATGGTGTACGTAACGTATTGCTGCTGTAATCTATAAGAGTATTTCTACAAAAATAAAGGAGATTTTTAATTTCTGCAATTCTACGAACCCACAAAATCACAATATTAATAAATCACCGCAAATAAATGACAGAAAGACAAAAGGGATCTCATCAAAATTCTCATTGCAAAATAAAATAGATTATAACAGGTGCTTAATCTCAGAAACTTAACAACTATAAGAACATACACTTTGTGTATTTTACATTTAGAATGAATCGCATGTGGGTTTATATACCTATATAAATTATGTGATTCTAAACAAAACAGGAAAATATAAATGTGTTTATCTCTATTTATAATATTGTGTACACTTATGTAGCTTGTCAAGTAAAGACTTTGTGTATATTGTTTCGTAGCTCGCTGTTGATGGAAAGCTGCAGACACATTTGTTTCCCCTCGAGGAATCTTCTCACATCATCCTCCAACACCTTCCTCTTTTCGCTTCCTTAATCTACTGAATTAACTGCCTGGTAAACCCGCGCCTCGGAAGACGTTCCTTTGATCTATCACAATACCAGCATCCATTATGGAGGATTCCCTGCTGCTTCCACGTCATCAAAAACAAACGCAGCTCAAAGTATCTCGCGTCTAAACCACCAGGGTATGGCAGCCCAACTCAATTTGCAGCACAGGGGAGCGATGTTTGTTCTTTTAACACACCCGTAACAAATTCAAGCATTTTTGCTCGTCTCGTTTTCCAATATCAAACCATCTAGACGAATTTAGCAGCATGCAGCATTTGCTGGAGAAAGAAGTTCAGACGAGGATTTGTTGTATGGAAAATAAATCAGTAAGGACAAATTTCTTAGTTTTACCTCATTATGAAAAACTCATGTGTTACAGTTCTTCATAAAATATAGGATATTCAACAGAGATACTTTGCACGCTGCAAACTACATAGATATACTACGTCTCTTACTCCCCGAGAGGAAGGGATGGAGAAAGAAGCCACGGAGGGATCAGAAGCCTCAGGTAGAACAGGTACTGTCTAAGAGTTTCTGGCTCGAATACCCGTTCCATTTCCGAAACTGCCTAGAGAGGGCAATGCATGACCATCCACTAACAAACCTCCAGTGCGGAATAGTACTTCATTTGAGCAAGCACCATCGCCATCTGTCGACACCACGCTGGATCACGAAGGCTAGAAGTATGTTAGAATATGAATATAAGGAAAGACAATTATAAAGCTATTTTAGTTCAGCACTACTTTTATTCCAAAGAGCATAGAAAGATATTCCACTTGACCTCAATGAGGTCCAAGAGAAAGATATTCCTCCACATCCAGCCCAACTTGGTCAATCTGCAAGCGGATGACGAGTTGGACGGGTTGGGTAATCGCGCCTTCATCTGCGATGTGCAGTCTAGCCCGTCCCTTCCATCATGAAATTCAACTAAACGGCCATTATTCCACATTTGCTTTGAACGAACTTGTTCGTGGATAAGAGTGACATTTCTGATTCCCAGCTGAGACTGTCGGATCTCATGAAAACGCCGGACGCCCTTTCGGGACAGCTCGGTAACTACCTGGTAGAAGGAGGTGGCAGAGGATCTACACCCATTAGGACCCGGGCCTCCTTCAAGTGGTTACACCACTTGGCTCTCACCAAGCTCTCACCCGAATTCGAGCCCATGCAACAGCAAAGTGAGATTTGTGGTGGACAATATGGCACTGAACGGGTTTTCCCTGGATCCTCCGGTTTCCCCCGTCAGTATTCCACCAATTACTCCACCATCTTTTCTATCATTGATCTCGTCCTCATATATCATCACCCTTCATCTTCACACCAGACATTGGGCTGATCATCTATCCTACTTCTCTATCGGATCCAAAGCTTCGGTTTCTCAGGTCCAACCTTAAAAGGGATAGCGGATCAAAAAATGCCCTAATGATAGTGGTACAAATAGGGAACTTGAGTGAGTGAGTGAGTGAGTGTGGAGTTTTAGGGCCCGTCGACAGCAAGGTCATTTGGGCCCTATAGGGAACTTGAAGAAGGAGAAGAAGAAGAAGAGAAAAAGGAGAAGAAGAAGCATAAGATGAAGTTTTCCAAGTATACAACATGACAAATTAGAAAGTTTCTCAACTCCAAAGTATTGTTTATATAAAATTTTCTTTAGTTTTTATTTTATCAAACATACCTCAAATATTTTGATTGGAATACCATAGGTTTAACCTATTTGTATGACAAATCAACTAGTCAGCAATCAAAATATTTTGAATATTTTGTAAGTAGACTTTGAACTCTTCTTAATATCAATGATTTTTGTTAGTAATCGAAGGAGGTATACAATTTCTCACTACACAAAAAGTATAGACATAGTATCGTAGTTTAGGGCTGTCATACTTAGGTTCTAGCGAAAGAGAAAGAATTCAGACAAAGGTGTCCCTTAAGCAAACAAACGGTTTCATCAAACTTCAGGATTAAACATGAAAAACTAAGAGATAAACTAAAAGTTAAGTCTCTATATTGTCACCGAGGGATTGTAGTGCCGCTGCTGCAAGCTGCAGCCGGTGCTTGAGCGCAGAGCTGGACGTTTGGCGAGAGAAAGATACAGAGATAGTTACGTCTTTCTCTCGCTGCGTCGTGATTGTTATCGAACGATCGGCTGCATTCTACAATAATGACTGGAGGTATAAAAACCTCGGAAAGTGTTAGAGCGTGGTCAGTTGCTAGTTGAACTGCAGTAGTGCAGTGCGAGAGTTGTGTGAGGGTTATTGAACTATACCGCAGCGAATTCTTTTGTTTGTTTACGTGCAGCTGAGAACGAGACGACCTTGAAGACTGCTGTTTTTATGTCACGACATGTTTACTGCTGCAAGGGGTGTACAAAGTTACGGTTTACTGCAATAAAGAACATTTTAAGTTTCTGCAAACAATACTTTTAATCCTACAAACCCACAAAGTCACAATGTCATAAAGTAATAGACCAGGGACCAAAATGGACTGTACTACGTAGCAACAAAACCGAGAGATGTATGTCCTAGGAGGTTTTGGGCAGATGTTAGGTGAAGTTCAAACAGGCAATTATCTAATTTTGTTATAGTGACGATGAAATGTAGAATTAAGCATATACATTACTGATTTGAATATTAAAACACTTATACTTTTTCAACTGACAAGTCACTATTTATCTTCTTTTTCGTGGCTATGTAAATATCCATCATGTTTTTAAGCCTCTAGCACTTTATGTGCTTGTAGCGATTTGAAGCTTTATCACAAATAAGTAGCTAAGATAATAAGCTCCTGAAATAATAGGTTTCAGAAAAGTGATTAGAAAAACATGATGTAATTCAACTTTAGTTTTCGAGTGTTTTGTTAACAGACACAAGCATAGAAAAGTTTACTCTTTCCACTACTTATCTGTACTAAGGAAAGTATTCTATTCCAACCAAAACATCCTCACGGAACTTTTATGGAAATACATCAAAGCTCCCTCAATAAATAATAATAAAAAAAAACAGTTTTAAACATATATTTAGTTGTGAACGCAGCTTAAGAAAAGGGAGCCCACTTCTATGGCGTAGGTGGTGGCGTGTCTGCCTCACGTTTAAGAGGTATCGAGTTTGACTTTCGTTCAGAATGAGTTGTCCGGATCAGGGTTTTCTTTTACCTTGAAGCTGTGGTAGGGGAGGGGACCCATCCACTTCGGCTGCCATGGTGTGGGCGCTGCGGACCCTTAGCACTCGTGGCAACTCTGACATTACTAGAGGAACCTCGGGTAGAACATTCGAGCCCCTCCCTGAATGGGAGTTGTTCGGATTGGGTTGGACTCGAGGGGGGCAGTGGTTCCCGATACCCGTGGGAGATCGGGTACGGCTCCGGACGGGGTTGAGGGAAGCCATTAATATTCCCGCGTACTGGCCAGCATAGCTAGTAGAAGCTGTGCTAGATAACCAGGCGGCCCCGCCGAGGTCATATCGGTAGCGTTCCTACTTTGGAGTTGGCGCGCGTAAGTAGCGTATCCACTTCCATCCCGTCTTGAGTCCACAGGACCAGATGGGGAGGGGCTTGTTAGTCTCTAGGTCTTGCCCTATAGAAAAGGCCTCGGAGGAACCGAGCGCCCTTTCGGGACAGCTTGGTAACTCCCTGGTAGAAGGAGGCCCAGGTCCTTGGTCCTACGGGTCCAGGACTGATGGGAGTAGATCCTCTGGCATGAATTGAATTGTTACCTTGAAGCCCGAATGTCGGTAACTCTAAGCTCTGGCTTATTTGAGCATCATTTCACCCATTTCATTCATCGTCTGAGAATGTTAAAAAAAAATAATAAAATCGGTAGATTGGTTAAATATGAAACTTCGTTTAAAGTTCAGCACCAACTAAGGAAGAATTTTAAGAAAATGGTGTATGTAATTTTTACTTTTTTAGAAATACATGAAATTATAATTATATTATCTCATCTAAATATTTTATAACAAATAGCAGTACAACTATATTTTTGCATTTTAAGGGTATCTTGCGAGGTCATCCTCGTACCGAATAAATATGTCTAATTGCCAAACCATAACAAGCGGACAAACTTTACCTAAACAAATGTACATTGTGCAAGAACATACACCTTATGTAAAACAGGTCGCGAGATATAATCTCGGTCAGGGTGAGTTAACTGAAAGATGAATGTCAAGTAAGTTTTATTAACCCTGGGCTCATTTGAGCATTATTTCCCCCATTTCATCCATTTCATCCGATATGACCAGAGCTAGAAATTTCGTAGCAATTTCCTTGAGCAGTGTAAAAGCGGCCAGGCATGGCTATACCACGCAGCGCTACTAGCAAGGTTTATCATAGAACGCAACTCATTAGTGTAAAACAGGTGCAACTGCATGACACAGAGCACGTTGGTAGGAAGGAAGACATTCGAATAACTTCTTTGTTGTGCTTCAAAGATAAGCAACTAAATTTGCTGTACAACCATTCTATGTTTTCTAGAAGTGTACTTATTCATGTCCTTATTTACTTCATTATTTACATTTATATTTCAGTGCAATACGTCAGCAAACATGGGAAAAAGAGAAGCCAGATCGAGAAACTAAATTAGCTGAAATCATTAACGAATTTGCAAAAGATTATCAATGAACTAAATCTTGTTTTACGGGACATAGAATGAGTTTTTTATTTCAAAGGCTTCAGTGGTACATTGATTTTAGTAATACGTCCACAGATGAGTAAATATGTAGTAAAATTCCTGCTTTGGCATTCTGTCTAGTAAGGGACTGCGATTGGGATTTCATTTCCGAGGGGATTCAGTACGTAGGCAACCATGCTGGGCTAATTGTTCCTATGTCCCCAATTGGGGGCACCCTGGGGAGGAAGGACGAGGCGAAAGAGACAGGACGGCCGACCCAAGGAGTCACGACAGTACGGAGGGCAGGGTCCCTACAGTTTACCTGGATAGAGACTTCCACCGACAATCCAGGACAATGAACTCGCTCCCCTACTGCGGGACGGCAACGAGCCCAGAAATGGTCCCGAAATGGTCCCAGCAGAGGAGCGGAGACCGGCAACCGACCTACCGGAGGAGGAAGTAGTTTTCCTCAGATCATATCATCCTACCATGCACCGCCGAGAAACCCGCCGACACTTCTACCTTGATATAGACCACCAGATGATATGAAATGATAATGGAGATGAAATGGAGGGACAGGAAATTCGGGGGATGTAATTAGCTTACCGAGCATTCGCCTAGCGACCCGGGAAACCTCCGAAAAAAACCGTGGGTCAGGTAGGTCACGGGAATCGAACCCGGGCCACCCGAATGCGAGCCTCAGACGAAACCGCCTGAGCCATCCCGCTTTATTTGTCTAGTAAGAGTTTTCAGATAATTAATTTTATTATATGGATATTATTTTACATTTAATCAGGAAATATTACAACGCTTTATAATTGCCTGGGTGTTTTTTTTGTCCTTCAGTAAAGTCCCATATGGCCATCGTAGGGAAAAATAAGAAAAATAATGAAATGAAAATTAAGAGGATGGGAGGAGACTAGATCTGTAGATCACTTACTTTAAGAAATTGCAGAAGAGCTTGGTATACAGGTTTGTGGCATAACTGTAATATGGTGTTGACGCTAGCGGGAAAAGGAACAGACTGCTGAAGTAGGCGACAGAGGAAGGAAGAATGGTGGGCTCGGTAGCGAGAGCAACTGAACAGGAGATGATTGAGGTCAGCGGTTTCGCCTGGGTGATCAGGACATACAGGGGAATCGATGAGACGTAGTCGGTGTAGATGCGCAGGATAACATCTCTTTTGCCAGGCGATCGGCGACTTCATTGTATCGAATTCCGACATGCCCTCTGATCCAAAGGAAGTGAATATGATGTCCAGCTATGGTAGCGTTGTTCACCAACGTCAGTATCTCGTAAAGATAACAGTGCATATCTCTCGTCCAGCGGGGATATGAGAGTCTCTGCAGCACACTCTGCGCATCGGTTAAGATCAGCAGTTTGGGGAAGCCCTGAGAAATCCCATATTGCCTGGGTGTTGCCACAATGAGATCAGCCAGAGATAACACCTATATGTACTATATAAGAATGTGTATGTTGTACATAGTGATCTAAATAGATGTGCGTGCCCGCCTCGGTGGCGTAGATGGAAGTGTGTCCGCCTCACGTCCAAGAGGTCCCGAGTTCGAATTTCGGTTACGGTGAGTTACCTGGATAAGGTTTTTTCGGGGTTTTCCCTTATCCTGATAGACGAATGTTGGGTAACTCTAAGTTTCACGGACCCCGGACTCATTTGAGCATCATTTCACCCATTTCATTCATCGTCCCATATGACTTAACGTTGGAGGACATAAATTACATTTAGAAATAGATGTGCGCTTACGTAGCCTCATAAGTCAATTTTGTTCTCTGGGCAACCGGTTTCAATGCCTCTCCGCAGTGCATTTCTTATCTATGGCTTGTTTGGAAGCCGAGAGAAGGTCAGACTTCCTGCATAGGGAACGGCCAGCGGTACGAACTTCCAAGCCCTGGATATGACTTAACTTTTGAAGCAAATATATTGGGGAACAAAGAGTTTACGTTTGGGGCGACGGTTTGAAGTAAATGGTGTTTAGCTCAGGGTAAAGCAATGAGATTTATCTCCGGGTATGCGTGGATATGTATGAGAAGGATAATTTTAATGACACTGGAATGCCCGATTCAAACTGGTTTATTGACTGCTTCTTTTATCAGAACATCAAACTTGAAGTAGCCGACCACGGATTACCAATATCACTGTTTAGAGTTGCTATTTATGAAATGTTTATTACTCGATGAAACTTAATTCGTTCTTCACGTACATATGAAGCGACAAATATCTTCTCTCATCACTTCTGGTCTCCCTCGACCAAGACAGAAGAAGTGGACTGCCCTAATCGGCCTCACGCCGTGGACTGTCCTCACAGCTGCACTTGGGGTGTGTGTCACTTTCACTTTCTGAAAGCCCTCTTCAGTAAACCAAAGATTCCCTTTGTGACTATTTTGTAATGCCATTATTAAGCGTCCTAAGAATGTGTATTCAGTCAAGTGCTATCCCTTAGAATTTTGTTTTTCCCTTGTCTTTTGTTACACAACTCAACCAACTCCACCTATTCGTGTCGTAACAAATATAAAAGAATCCATCATGATTATTTACTTACTTCAGTTCTTTAATTTCGGTATCAAGTTGGAGGAAGTTAACTAAAAAAAAAAGTGTTGCTTTAGATTTGGATTTTCGGATACCTACCTTTTTTAAGTGGTGGGTGACAACTCGTTTTAATTGTGGTGATAGGATTTAGAATTTTCCAACTATTTTAATCATCCTAATGTACAAATTAGGTTCGAGTTAACTACTTCCGTCTGATTGGTTTCTAGTTAGTGAAGTAATGAATTCTGTTACTGAATGTAACCTATTTTTGCTACCTATTTCACCTGCTCCTCTGCTTCTCTCTCTCTCTCTCTCTCTCTCTCTCTCTCTCTCTCTCTCTCTCTCTCTCTCTCTCTCTCTCTCTCTCTCCCTCCATTCCTATGCATTTCTCTTATGCCTTTCAAAAGTTATTTTCCTACTTCTAAAATATTTCTATTTCCCTTCCCATTCGTTATTTTTATTATTACCTCTCTTAGCATACTATTCAATTTGTTTTTTAAAGATATATTTCCCCCATTTTCTTAACTACATTCAATTAAACAGCAAACTGCAGTGCCGTACTTCCGGCAGATATTACACCGTTATAGGTTTATTGCCTCCAATTCGTTTCAAAAGTAAATCTCAAATCCTCATCCAAGCTAATCCTTCCCTCGCTTGTTTATTAGAACGTGTTACATACAGCTCCTCAATAATGCCCAAACTAAAGTTACAGATTAATTTTACTGTTTCCCTTATCCTAACTTGTCACAAATGTTCTTCGCACTTTGAACATCCATGGCCCACACGCTTTGTTATAACACACCCCATTTTTAGTAGGGGAGTAATAATCCGCAGATTTAGTTGAGGCGTTGCTATGCGTGTTTGTTAATTTGTTTGAACCAATGGATTGGGCCACTCGTTATTATATTTCGTACGATTTTATATTTGCTTTTGGCAAGCCATTCGCTATCACCCTCCAAGCACACACTTGTCATGTTGGTATTAATAGGGGATGAATTCAGGGCTCGTACTTGACATTTTCCCTGCAACGCATTTGCAACGAAATTGAAAATAGCACGGTGTTTTGCAAACAAACCCAATTTCATCTAGTGCCAACAATGTGTAACAAACAGCTTTAACAAAGCCACCGTGATATTATATGCGCTGGTTATTGCATTGCTTTCAAATTATTTTTTGCTACATACTGTGTTCCCTAGTTTGATACCACCAACATGAAAAAAGAGAGAAAAGTTACTGATATATTATTTCACGTTAATTTCTGTATGCACTATCTGTATAACTCTATAAATTATTGTTAGAAAAGCTTATATTTCATCGATTTCATGTTAATCATCACAGATTGCATTGAAAGTACAAGGGGATTGCTAAATCATATCGATAAATGTTGAAAATCTCGTCCTGTTTTGTTGGCCTTCAAATTCCATCTATTTCTATATCGCAAGAAACAGCTATATAGTGGAAACACTTTTACACAAATCATATGTGTGAATTTCATATCTTTTCTACTCACTTTTTTTTACATACTATTCATAAAACGCCTATTCTCCCTTCTTCTACATGTTAATCTAGATACAAATTAGTAAACTGAGTGTTATTAGATACCTATCACGTTAGGAAGCAACATCTCAAAAATGCTCTAGATGTTTTCGGGCTTCAAGCCAGGAGTAATGATGAACCATCGATGTTTCGGGAGTGCGCATCTCTACATCATCTGTATTATGAATGATCGGCATTATTGTTTTAAGAGGCGGCCCGACACCCGCCGCCCCTGCTGACCATCATCCTTGGTTCTACATAGTCTCTCCATGCCCTTTTTTTGTAATTTTACGTCCTCCAACGTTGTCATATTGTACGATGAATGGAATGGCTGAAATGTTGCTCGCATGATTCCCAGGGTCCATAGAGCTTAGAGTTACCCAACATTCGTCTTCTAGGATAAGAGAAAACCCCGGAAAAACCCTATCCAGGTAACTCACCCTGACCGAGATTCGAACTCGGGACCTCTTGAACGTGAGGCAGACACTACCACCACGCTGCCGAGGCAGCCTCCCCATACACTTGCTGAGCTAGTCTAATCTAATACATTCATGGACAGTGGATATTTGAATATAGGCGCATGCTTCATTCAGTCGGGTTCCGCTGAGTACTCTGAAAAGTACAGACGGACATGATAACTATAGTACACGCAAGATATCTTGAGCACTGGATTTACGGTGTGGTGCGGGCAGAGGGGAAGAAGCGAGAGCAAACGCCCTTTTGTTTCTGCAGTGTGGTCAACCTTGAAGAACACAGTTCAGCAAAATAGCCTGTAAGATAAGCGAAGATGTCACAAAACGTTGCATCCTCTGAAAAAATTCCTTAGTTTTGCCCACGCCAGCTCAATTGCATTCAGGTCACTGTTATACGGAGGTAGACCAATAATAATGTGTCCCCTTTTGACAGCCATAACATCCAAAAATGTTAAGACAAATATAAATCATTTTCAAGTAAATGCTGATGTACATTACCACCACATTCTTAACAATGATAAACTGGCAATTCGAGCGCACCAAACGAGCCTTTATGAAGGAAGCTTTAACTACGAGTACAAAGGTATAATGTTATATAATAAACTTCTAAATTCATTTAAACAAGCTGAATCATTAAAACACTTTAAGGATAAGAAAATTTTGCATGCACACCGTTTTATATGGTTAATGAACTTTTAAAACTATAACCATGTAAATGAGCACTGTGAGTATAGTACATTAACAAAACCTGTCACATTCATATTATGACATTTCTTCTAGTAAACTAATTACGCAAATACCACATGGAACCATAGAAAACCTGCTTACTGTGTATATTGTATGTAATCAATACGTGTCTCATAACATGTGTATGTTGCCAAGGACGAACTAAAATTCTAATTCTAACATAGGATTGTTGTATACTGGTTAGCTAATTAATCTCGAAATTGATCAATACGAAATAAGGCGGATATGATACATCTTAGCGTATTATCCACTTGGTATCAAGTGTATAGCGCATTTCAAATGTCAAAGTTGTCATCTATGTTTACGAAGCTATACGAAACTTCCCGAATGAGGACTTGGAACCCGATCGCTCTTCTTTTCGCGCGCATGCAGTACTTATGTCCCTAACTCCATATACAATCACTCAGATATACTTGACAGCACTCATTCGTGGTCTCAGAGAATCACCCTCCATGAACTTTCTTCAGATCATATTCCTGTTGCCATCAAGATAGAAGGAGCACTCACTTCCGAGGTACTCCCCCTAAGACATCCTTAACAAAGCTAACTGGGTTCTTTCCGAGAATACTGTCTCCATCGCGTTTCGTTAGATGCGATACTCTCCGCCGACAACTCAATCAGGCAGTTCTCCCGTTGGATCACACAATGCAGCGAAGTATTGACACTGCGGTACCAGTTCAAAAACGAATCCTACATAAAACCCACGTACCCCCGACATTACTGCACTCACCGCCCAGAGAAGTAGGGCTTTTCGTAAATGGCAGCATAAACACTACCCACGCAACCTATAGGGATTCCAACAGATAAATTTACTCTTAAGCCAAAATAAACGGGCAGCAGCAGTGGTGTCGCTGAAGCGTGAACCTCTTCCTAAGAGAAGGAGCCTTCGTCTTTTTAGCATTTCGGGACTTTGTCCATTACTGACATAAAGGTGTGGTTTTAATGATGGCGGTGGGTAGATGGTGGTGAAATGGGTAATGATTTTTTTTAAAAAAAAAAGGAGGTAAGTAGTGATTGGATTTAGTGTGAAACAAGAGTAAGTTCTGTAGTGGCTTATGGTGGGGCTAGCACTATTCTGGTCGCTTGTAAGTTTCTCCGGGATCAAAATAATATTCCCCCAGGCCATGGATAAGGTTGTTGAAGCTGGAAGGGAGTTTGCTGTAAAAACTTTGGGATGATTTTTGGAAAGGAAAGTTCAGAGTGTAAGCTATCGTTTGGGATGTACCAATCGGCAACAGTTGTCCGGACTTTTCCGGCTGCAATAAACGTATAGACCGTTCATGATCTTTAATTCTGGTAGTGATGGTCCTGCCAGTTTGTCCTATGTACGGGAGCTCGTCCTCACAAGGGATACGGTATATCCCCGGTATATTGAAGCTCAGTGTTTCCTTTATCGGCCCTAGGTCCATAACAGCGGTATATATACTAGCCCTTTCTTGTTGCCAATCATTGACCACCCTGAATGGGACAGATGCACACTGGCGAAACGTCAATGGCTCTTCATCATTACACCTTGCCTGAAGCCCGAGGACATCTAGCTCATGTACGTCGCCAGGAAAGCTTCAGATCCTATCTCAAAAATGGTTCACTCCACAAATAGTTATAAGCGATGGAAACTATAATATAAATTTAATTTAAATTTTTGTATAGTAAGATCTTGTCTATCTCTTACACTTTCCAGTTATGGAAACGCCATCCAGAATGAAGAGGACCTCTGATGAGATTTCATGAAAATTCAAGACGAACGTATCAATCGGGATGAAAATATCTTAATCATTTGGTAGTTTGTTCACTTATGCTAGAGAAATTGTATTATAATTAATAATAATATTTATAAAAAGCTGGAATAAAAACTGCCAACCTTAGATTAAAACGAAGCAGCAGCAGCAGCACGAAGGTGTCGTTGAAGGTGAACCCTGATCCATGGAGCAGGGGCCTTCGACATGTTGCCATCCCGGGACACTGTCCCTTACTGGCATTATGTGGGGATTAAGTCATCGGGCGGTGGGTAGATTGTTAGATTTTGCTCTGAGGTGTTTTTTTATGTTTGATGAGAAAGAGAAGAGATAGAAAGATAGAAATGGTATATGATGGGGATGTTGGAATTTATGGTAAGCCTAAAGTGTTTTGTGGGTGTTTGTAAGTAACCCCGGGGTCTATATCATATTCCCCGAGACCCCTGATAAGATGGTTGAAACTGGATGGTAGGTTGGAATAGAACTTGTGTGAAAGGGTTAAGATGTAATTGGTGAGAGTGGGAAATGAGAGGTCATTGTGTATGTTGGTGTTGGGGATGTACCAATCAGCACCTGTAGCAATTCGGAGAAAACGGTTTTTCAGGAGCTGGAGTTTGTTTAAGTGTGAAGATGCTGCAGCACCCCAGACTTGACATGCATAA
The DNA here is from genome assembly GCA_030765055.1 of Mantis religiosa. Classification (NCBI taxonomy): domain Eukaryota; kingdom Metazoa; phylum Arthropoda; class Insecta; order Mantodea; family Mantidae; genus Mantis; species Mantis religiosa. Next base: position 40,412,748 of record CM060952.1, read on the forward strand.
ATAATTGCCGGTCTCAATATCTGTTGATATATGAGAATCTTATTTCTGAGACTCATAGGTGACTTTTTGTTGTATAACGGGTATAACATGCCCATTCGTTTTGTGATTTTTGACACAACGGATAGAATGTGTGTCTTCCATGTGAGACGCATGTCAAGCTGGACTCCAAGATATTGGGCCTGATTACTCCAGGGAATGTCTTCTCCTGCTATGTGGAGTTCTGGAACATCTTGGATTTGACGACGGGTGAAGGTAACTGCCTGTGATTTTGTGGCGTTTATGCGCTGACGCCATGTGAGAAACCAGGCGGAAATCATGTCAGCATAGCGCTGAAGACGTTGTACAGCCGTGAGGTGTCGACAAGAGGCTGTTGTGATTGCTCTGTCATCAGCGAACAGGTACAGGTTGCAGCTCCAGATAGTGGGAAGGGTGTTGATATAAGTTAAGAAAAGAAGGGGGCCAAGTACACTGCCTTGGGGCACCCCTGCATTGATAAGGTAGGGTCGGGAAGCAATGTCATCTCTGACAACGGAGAAGGTGCGATGAGTAAGGTAATGATTGACAATATGAATTATGTAGGGAGGAAAGTTGTAGCTGATTAGTCGGTAAAGAAGGCCTTGATGCCAAACTGAGTCGAAGGCCTGTGAGATGTCCAGGAATAGAGCTGCAACATACTGTCTGTTATTGAAGGCTCGAGTTACCTCGTCAACCAGACGTAGAAGTTGGTGTGATGTGGAGTGGCAGCGGCGAAAGCCAAATTGCTCTGGGTGAAGGATGTTAAGCTCGTCCAGCAGATTTTGAAGGCGATGTTGGAGTACCTTCTCAAACAGTTTACTAATAGCTGGTAGCAAACTAATGGGACGATGGTTTGTAATTTGTTTAGAGTCCTTGCCAGGTTTGGGGATGGTTATGATTTTTGCATGTTTCCATTTTGCAGGAAAATATGAAAGAAGGAGCAGGCTGTTGAACAGATGAACTATCAAGGCTATCCAGTTCTGCGGGAGTGCCTTAAAAGCAGCGTATGGTATGGAGTCGCAACCAGCAGCTTTGTAGGGTCGGTCTGAAGCAATTAGACCACTGACCTCAGCGGTGTTGGTGAGGAGCACTTCATCTGAGTTGTAGGGACAGGCAAGAAATTGCTGGACCACTCCTTCAATTTCAGCTACCTGTTCATTATCAGGGGATTCTGCTGGATGGAAAGTAGCAGCCAGGTCTTCGGCTAAGAGTTCGACCTTTTCTCTGGAAGATTGTGCTACTCGATTTCCATCAGTAAGTGGCGGATCTGAAGTGGGTATGCGAAGCATAGCCTTAGACATTCTCCAGAGAGAACAATCAGTGGTATCGAGAGTACATAATTTTCTTTCCCAATCTTCATTGAAGTGGTCAGAAAGTTCCAACTTTACTGCTGATTGGAGGCGGTTCCATTCCCTCTTGTCTTGAGGTTGGCGTGTGTATTGGTATTTTCGCCGTGCTCTGTTCTTGGCTACGATGAGATGCCGCAAGTGTTGTGGGAGGGGTTTGAGGGGACTATATGGAGTTTTGTGGGCAGGAGTGGCTTCATGCATGGCTGCAGCCATGTTGGTGGTGATGTAGCTTTCAAGATCATCAGCTGCCGCAAATGTTGTGCATGGATGAATATTGGCGGGTTTTTCAGTCATAATTTTAGAGAATTTACTCCAATTAGTTAGTCTGGGGTTGGCGTGGGAAGGTAAGGATTTAGACGTTAGTTTTGCCTTATACAATAGAAGAATGGGAAAATGATCAGAGAAAAGCTCAGGAAGAGTGAATATTGTTGGGTGACTACGTATGTTGGACAACAGGGCTATATCCAGCCAATCTGGGGGATTACGATCACCATGTGTTATGGTGGGAAAGGTAGGAGCAAGCACAACCAGATGTTTTCGCTAAATGTATCGCTCCAGCAGACGTCCACGACTGTTGGTAGTGGTGGAGTTCCATAGCATGCCCTTGGCATTATAATCTCCCATTGCTACAGTGGGAGAGCCAGTGAATATGAGGTCTAGGTCACGATGAGAGATCGCTCTGCTCGGTGGGATGTACACCGAGTAAATGTAGATTAAAACGAAAAGCCTAATTACTATTATTTAAACTGTTATATAAAGCCTTTACACTGAAATGAAATGCATAGTTTCAGTTCCAATTTACACATCTGTTATGTTTGATCTTAACCTAAGATTTCTCTAGCTTTAGGACCTAAAAGCTAAAACAAACAAATATATACTCTTATTTATAGATACGTCGTATGATCTATTTTATTTATTTTTCTGAAAATTAGGAACTACAGTATAATACTGCCACTGTAGTCTAAGAGAAACAACTCCGTGCTGTATATGCACGTCACAGATCCCGCCCGAGACTACATCTAGTCACATAAAATAACACAGCAGATGGCTTATATATAACTCCAACCTCATCTTATGGCGCATATTATTCCATCAAGTATCTGGGCGTCAAACTTGATAGAGGCCTAGCTTTCCGCGCACACATCAGATAATTATCGACACTGGTACAGGGGGCTATCGCCCCTCTATACTCAATGCTGGGTTCGGGCTCGATGCCAGTCCGATTAAAGCTACACCTCTTTCGAGCGCTGATAATCCCACTTATGTTGTACGCCTGTGAAATCTGGGGCATGGATGCAGATAGATGGCTAGCAAACCTTCAGCGTGCACAGTATAGAGGACTCCGATCCATCTATTCTGTGGGTCGTTCTTTCCTCGTGAAGTTGCTTCACGAAGCTTCTCTTCTCCCATACGTGGAGGTTCCCGTAGGGGTGGGGATCCTCCCATAGGGGAGGGGATCCGTCCCCTTCAGCTTCCGTGGTGCGGGCGCTGCGGACCCTTAGCACTCGTGGTACCTATGACGTTACTAGAGGAACCTCGGGCCGAACTGCCAGGCCCCTCCCGTCGGGCAGTTGTTCGGATTGGGTTGGACTCGAGGGGGCAGTGTGTTCCCGACACCCACGGGGATTGGGCACCTCCGGCCAGGCTACGGCCGCCATGAGGGGATAAAGGGTTGCCTAAAAGTCCCGGGTACTAGCCTGCAGAGCTAGTAGAAGGTGTGCTAGATGACCAGGCGGCCCCACGAAGGTTTTCGGCAGTCTTCCCTGCGGAGTTGATGCGCGTAAGTGGCGTATCCACTTCCATCCCGTCTTGACGTTGTGCTCAGCGGGGGCGCTTTTAAAGAAATCAGGTATTGCCCTATGGAAAAAGCCCCGGAGTATCCATCGCTCCTGGTAGAAGAAGGCCCGGGTCCAGGACTCTGCACTTAATTATTATTTATACGTGGAGGACGAAATTAGGCGACGGGCGACAAAATTTTGCGCTCAAATTCCAGCTCACAGAAGCGCCCTGGTTTGGTCCTTAGGAGATTACGCGACGCTACGGGACGCCGCTTCAGGCTTTTCCGGGTACCCCGTATGGCATGCGGGCACCCGAGGTAACCAAGGTGTTAATCCGAACAGCATCAAAAGTTAAACTCCATAATCTTCAAATGAGCTGTTGACTACAAAATGTACCCCATTATTAATCAAATAAAACACCAGGGTGTAAAAAAATTGGTTTGGCAGCCTGTACAAAACTGAGGAGCAAACAGCTACCTTGAAAAATTCCTCATCAAAATAATCCCACTCCATTCTGCATCACCAAAATTTTAAACCTGCGGTTAAACCCAAAACCTGGGTGGGTACGCAGCAAAAACCTTCTGGTTGTTAACAGCCTGTCAGTACCTGCGTAGCGTTTGCGTTGCGCTGCCGCATATTATCCTTCCTTACAAAACACTCCACTGCCAGTAGAGGGCCTAGCCCTGATGTGGCTTGAGACCGAAGGTCTGATATTCAGATCTTCAAGGTCCAGTCGTGAATGTAGTGACAGATCTCTACGAAGTGGGATAGGAACCTTCAGTGCCGCATCAAAGTTTTCCGAAAGTCCTTGTCGAACCAAACATATTGAGTGCTGCATGTACTATTTTTACCCTCAAATACACACGTTAGATGACACTAACAACAGAATATGAAAGACATTCAATGTTGCCAATACAATTATTTTGAACGTTGAGTTGCATATCACATAACTGTAAAAGATAACATTTATTTAACTGAAAATTTAGTATGTCGTGCTATTTTACTGCACATGGAGAGACTTTTTCAAAATATTATTGGCCTATTTTGTTCCTTGTTTGAGTTCAATATCCGATGCGAATAAGACACTACTGTTGGCTAACTATACTAATTTGAACAAAATTTTAAAGCTGGAATTGTAAATTAGCGAAGTGATCCGAAATTAAGCCTGAAAAAATTCTTCGTCGATTTGTAAAATCCCAAGATTTGTAAGGCCTATGAGGGCGTATGATTAGCAAGAAGGTAGGGAATGGATTTTCACAAAGACCTATTGGTAGGTCAGATGTTAGCATGTAGCTAAATACCGAAAATTAATGACATAATATGAATTCTACTTTCATCGAATATTCATTTACAGTAATTTTCTATAGATTAATGTAACACTTTATAATGTGTCACTTTATAATGCTGTAGATAAAAAAGCGGATACATTGCTTTAGTTTATTGTTACCTAATTATTGTTGAAATAACGAGTTTTCTGCCTGTTTTAGGGATAATCATCCCAAGCTACCAGAAATATGACGGCAGAAATCAAAAGTACAGAATTAATGAAAACTGGGTGCATTTCTTGTTTTGGTGGTGTGCAGTGATGACCTCCAGGAACATTATTAATGTAGTACAAAGCTTTCTTTCTCACCTATACAGCATATGTGTAATGTTTAACGCCCGCTTTTACTACATACGGCACCGCAGGCGATGACACTGATGATATATGAAATGAAGATGGAGCACTGGTGGAATAAGATAGTGGGGAAAACTGGAGATCCCGGAGAAAACACGCCCCAACGCCCTGTTGTCCATCACAAATCTCACTTTTCGATCACCTGGGAGCGAACCCGGGCCGCCTTGGTGAGAGCCAAGCGGTCTAACCACTGAGCCACGGACCTATACAGCAGTTTATTGTGGCATATCATCAAATGTTTCTACAGTTTGGAGTTTCATTTCAATATCAGGGACAGGCAGGTAGAAAGAGCTCACTGACAGAAACTGAACTTTTTCTAAAAACACGTTTCTTTTTATCCTTGGTGTCATAACACAGGAATCTCCGGTGACTTGCCGGTATCCAAGTTTTTGGGGAAATACAATACAACGTCTAGATTATTATTCTAATGCCCGATATCACAAACAGATGTTAAACTCGACGTTAACAAATGTAACGTAACAATTGTCACAGCGCTAACACTAATGTTAAATTTCTTGCATTTCACCAACCTGTTTTCTGAAAATGTTAACAAACCTGTGTTAACCCCAAGAAACTTGTGAATATCACAGCTAAAGAAGGCTATGGATGAGTCGTATTATTTTCTGAACCTACTGCGATGCGATTTTGTTTTCATTTTCGTTTGCACAAGCTGAAAAATTGCGGATGAACAAAGTCATAAATCAAGCCGTGAGACAAATTTCTCATCGATGGAGAAAGAATTGTTAATTGAATAGGTGAAGTGTAAGGATATCGTGGAAAATAAGAGGACGGATGCAGTGAATGTGAAAGAGAAAGATGTCGCGGGGAAAATATTGGAAACTAATTTAATTAAAATGCATATGTCACTACTACAAGATCCAAACATCTTGTCAGTATTACGTAAATTTAAAATGAGTTGCGAAGGATAAGTGACTTAAACGTTACAAGACCGGAGGTTAACAATGTATTATCCACATAATTCAGTGACTTATAAAATCGCAAAGTTATTAATACTTGAAGCAAAGGCGAGACCGGCGTATTTCTTTCGATGCATGTTCTAACCTCTCTTGTACTTCCGCCGTAACCTTCATAGCAACATGTTTCGACAGTCTATACCTCCGTAAAAAATTTTCTTCTGATAACTCCTCAATAGCATTTCTCCTCATAGGCCGTACTCTATTACGAATGCCATTTCGACGGTATTAAATATAGCAAATCGACATCAACAGCTGAGTTCATTAAAACCTGCAGCTTTCCTGGTGACAAATATGTTCACTTTCTTCTCAGGCAGCCAGCAAGGTGAAATGATGATTAGATAAAAGTTTCGGGAGTGTACATCTCTCCCAGCATCAGGATATTTATAAAATGTTATCACCACAAATGAAATACTGGATATAACACAATTTTAAACAAAGACAAAACAATATCAAAATTCGCATTACTGACCAAAATGCTGTTTTCAGTAAATTAAATGCCATGTCAGGAGATGGCGTGAGTATAGAAAATTGTGTCAAAGAAACTTAACTACTTAACTTGGTTTGCTTCTTAATTCGATGGATTTCCATTTTTAAGGCCGGTTTCCAAGAGGAGCTGAACTGAAATCCAGCATCACGATTAAGCGTGCTCCTTTCAGAGGAAATTGCCAAAGCCTCCTGGATTCTCCGCTGCCAGTAACTGTTGCATTTTGCCAAAATAGTCATCTCCCCAAAATTGGCTCTATGGTCGTTATACAAACAATGCTCTGCCAGCCCAGACTTCTCAGGTTGCCTTAAACGAATGCTCCGTTCATGTTCGATTATTCTGGTAGCGATGGTACTTCCGGTTTGTCCTATATACGGTGTCCCACATTCACAGGGAATGCGGTACACTCCCGGAACTTGGAAGTCCAGTTTGTCTTTCAATGGTCTCAGCAGATGTTTAAGGAGTCCTCATAGACACATGAGACAACTACCTTAATGGTGACAGCATAGTAAGTACAGCATAGTAAGTCACCATTAAGGTAGTTGTCTCATGTGTTTATGAGATCCCCTAGTGGTTTATCAGGAAAAACAAGAGTCAGTTGGATAACTTAATGTCATGTTGGCACGTTGGCCATAGTAGCTCAATGGTTTAGAGCGGCTGGACGGAAACCAAAAGATCCGTGGTTCAAATCTCGGCTATGGCATTGCATTTTTCAGTCTGGCTCTACCCGTTCATTGTGTGTCCTACACACGGCTAGTGTGAAAGAACAATTAATTTACAATAATAATAATGTTATGCTGTGTGACATTGATAAAGTGAAGGAGATATTACAAGGGAACTGTCACTATGCTCACAACTGTAGGCGCTTCAGAGGTTGGTAGCATTATCACTACTCTATCGGGGCCTGTGTGCCAAAAATTGGGTGCAAAGTATAGCTGGAGGGACCCCGAAAATGATTCCAGAATGCGCAGGAACATATAGGCATAACACAGCATTGTACATGAGGGATTGTTTACCCCCGAGGAGTAGTGGTCTACACTAGCTACTTGCAAGTGGTCGCATGCGGCATTTTTCAAATTTCAGTTTCGGGTGTTGTGGTTCTACTAAGCAGCAGATATTTGTTTCACCTGGTTAATATACAACAGGCATTATACTATCAGGTGCGTGGTGGTGTGAGTACAGTTTTTGTTATTGTAATTTACGTCCTCCAACGTTAAGTCATATCGGACGGAGAATGAATGGAGTGAAATGATGCTCAAATGAATTCAAGGTTCAATGAAGCATAGAGTTACCCGACATTCGTCTTGAAGGATAAGGGAAAACCCCGTAAAAGACCTTATCCAGGTAACTCACCCTGACCGAGATTCAAACTCAGAACTTCTCGAACTTAGGCAGACACGCTACTTCTACGCTATTGAGGCGGGCAGTACAGCGATAGTCCCATGGTTAGACTAAAGACAGACTTTACAAATAATAATATTCAGACAACAGGAAGAAGACTGTGAGAACGCCCAGAAGTTGGATACAGGTTCTTCGACGACACAATGGGTATTCAGGTATACAGGACTACATATACCTCGAAGTGTAGAAGCAGAAAAAAATATTTTTTAACGATTTATATAGTCGATGGCCAAATGAATTGATTTATTAATGGTGTTCCCCTCTCACAGAAAACGTACAGTCTCTTGACACCTTTATCCGTGTAAACAGGCAAATAATATACTAGTGGTATGAATAATACACACCGTTCATCTTATTCGTTAGAATTAGATGACCATCTTGGCTTCTGTGACGTATGTTCCAATACACAGACGTAAGGATTCCATTTCACTTTTCAGCCAAACTCTGAGCACAAATTCCACGAATGTCGTAATATGAACGCTTGGCGCAGACGTTTTCATACATACTTATAGGTGAAGAAAAATTACTTTGCAATTTGCAACTTCCATTTACTTATAGATAAGATTCAACATTAAAAATTTAATGCCATGGCCGGGATTTGAATCACGGATCTCCTGGATTACGTCCAATCGCTCTAGCCCAATGAGCTACCATGGCCAACTTGCCGTCATGACATTAAATTGTCCATTTGACTCGTATAGTAGCCAATAAACCACTAGGGGCTCTGGCATCCGAGATACACCATTGAATTTTTCATGTTGATCTTATTTATCAAAAACCTTAGCCTATATATGGCTAGTATGAAGATTAGATTAACTTACATCAATTAACTAAAATAATAAGAGTTAAATGATGAAGCCTGGGACTCAGGTACTTACGATGGTAAGTCACCACAAACGGTGTAACTCGAATGCGAGAGCCCCTAGTGGTCTACCGGGGAAATATACAAGTCAAATTGAGAATTTAATGTCATGACGGCAAGTTGGCCATGGTAGCTTCATGCGTTAGAGCGACTGGACGTAAACCAGGAGATCCGTGGTTGAAATCCCGCCATGGCATTGACTTTTTCATGTTGACTCTATCTATAAAAAACCTTAGCCTATTTACGGCTAGTATGAAGAAAGGATTAATTTCCATAAATTAACTAAAATTGCATTTACTACTTGTTTGCTACATATTAAACTTTTCAGTACTTAAATAACAAAATTTTAAGAGAAATTGAGTTAAGTTTTATTTTTTAAACTTATTCTCATGATAGGTGCTGCATTTCATTGTTTGTACCGGGAAGTATTCGATTAACGGTGTACTGTGGAGCAGTTGCGAATTAAAAATGTACAGAAACCCCCTTGTTATACGAGGGCTGTTCAATAAAGAATGATCACAATTTTTTTTTTGACAACGTACATTTACTCATCTTCATAATTTTGATGATCCTTCTTAAAATAGTCTCCCCTGAATGTGATGCACTTGTTCCAGCGTTTCTGCCAGTCTTCTAAGACACGCTGGAAACAATTTTTGAGAGATCCTTCAAAATCGCCTCCGCAGCCTTCACCACTGCTTCTGATGATGGATAATGCCTCCCACGAAGGCGTTTCTTCAAGTTAGGGAATAGAAAAGTCACATGGGGCCAAATCCGGACTATAGGGAGGGTGACGGATGTACTTGACGTTGATTTCTTGCAAGATATTCAGTAACAATATTGGCAATATGCGCCCGCGCATTATCGTGGTACAGCATCCAGCCTACTTCACGGAAATGTGGTCTTTTGCGCCTGATTGACCTGCAATGTTTTCAGGACATCCCTGTAGTATTGTCCAGTTACTGATCTGTGTGCTGGTACAACATGCTGATAAACCATTTCATGAATATCAAAGAGTGAGATGACTATAACTTTCCCAGCAGAAGCAACCACTTTTGTTTTTTTGGGAGGTTGGTGATGAAGGAGATTTCCATACTGAGCACTGCTGTTTGCTCTCAGGATCAAAATGACGTAGCCAAGTTTCATCAGTAGTGATTACGTTTGAAAGAAACTGCGGATCTTCTTGTAACATCAACTTTAACGGCATGCAGACCTGCATGTGAATGTCCTTTTGTTCGGTAATCAACGGTCTTGGAACCCATCGCGCACAAACACGTCTCATGTGTAATGTTTCTGTCACCAACGTGTGTGTGGCACCCAATGAAATGTTCAGTATTTCAGAAAGTGATCTTAAGGTAATTCGTCGATCCTCTCTCACAATGGCAGCAGCAGTGTTGATGCTTTCTTCCGTAAGAGCAGTAACTGGACCACCGGGTCCACCTTCCTTAGAAATTGATTGTCTCCCTCTTTTAACATTTTAAACCACCTTCGAGCTGTGCTGTAGGGAAGAATAGAGTTTCCATAGGCCTCCTGTAACATTGTATAGGTCCCAACTGAAGATTTGTTGAGACGAAAGCAGAATTTCAAAGCCGCATATTATTCCTCGCGTGTTAGCTGCACTGCAGTGGTAGGCGATACTGAACATGTCTGAATTTGCCTAGTTCTCACAGGCGGGAACCAGGAGTACCAACAATGAAACCACTACACCGTGTTTGTTTCACATTAAGCTAACAGGATATAATAAGACTGAATTTTATTGGGAAAATTATGACCGTAAAAAATTATGATCATTCTTTATTGAACAGACCTCGTAACTTGGAAAAAATTGTTTCTTGAGCCTGTTGTATTATCTGGAGATGGAAACTGTTGCTTTTATAGATATAATGGTAGAGAGTTTTTCTTTTACGTCTGAATTTTTACGAAAAAAAAAAAAAAAATAGAGTAGGTGGTACATGCATACATACATCAATTGCAAAAATTAAACCTCTGAAACACATACTGTTGCCGTGGATGCATAGTACTGCAATTTTATGCGAATGCAATTAACGTCCCTCATGAATATTAATCAAATTACGTATATTCGAACAGAAAATGCTAATTTATTCCACTTTGTGCCATTATTTTTAAGCCTAATGAAACGCGTGGCTTCGTTGTAAAATGAAAGCTATGTATAGACTACCCAACAATAGTTCGTATCATTGCATTGGCCAATGGCTTATAAAGAGACGAATAAGGAGATACCTGCTTGTTGTAGTGGAATAAAATAAGTTTGTTACCAGATTGTGATAAGAGCCAGGCTGTGTATTCACAATAAGAACCAAGATATGTCACAAAAGGGCACAAACCTGAAAATGTTCAGAAAGGTGTAGTACCTGACTTAGGAGCTTAATATACATGAATGAATAATAGATTCAACTCAATCTTTTAGTGTGATTTAGCTCAAAAACAGAAAGTATTATTAAATTAAGCGTTCCCAAGGTGAAATTGGCTAAAAATTGTAAAACATTAAAACGTTAATATCTATGGAAATTAATTGTTCTCTCACAGTAGTCCTGTGTAGGACGCACTATGAAAGGGCAGAGCCAGAATGAAAAATTCAATGCCATAGCCGGGATTTGAACCATTCTGGCTCTATCCTTTCATAGTTTGTCCTACACACCGATAGTGTGAAAGAACAATTATTTTCCATTAATTGTACCTAATAGTGGTCCGAACTATAAAGCCCGGGTCTTAAAGTACTTACAGCATAGCAAGTCGCCATTAAGATAGTTGTCTCATGTGTTTATGAGAACTCCTAGTGGTTTACTGGGAGAAACACGAGTCAGTTGGAGAATTTAATGGCATGTCGGCATGTTGGCCATAGTAGGTCAAATGGTTAGAGCGGCTGGACGGAAATCAGCATATCCGTGGTTCAAATCCCGGCTATGGTATTGAATTTTTCAGTCTGGCTCTACCCTTTCATTAATATCTACGTCTCAAAATACTTTGAACCCAGATCATTAATTATAAACTACAGCTTATGCTCACAGAGCCCTTCAAAGGCAATAGGTCACTACAGTGTTATGTATTTCTTCAAAATTACTGAAGGTAGAACGTTAATTTCAACATTTCTGGATAGAAAAATGTTTAAAATTGAAAGAGTCCAAGTAAACGTTCTAATCATGTCTGCAATTGCATATTTGATTGTCATTTTGGTGGTCTGTAGTAAAATGCTAATACAATAGAAAGAAACATTTTGTGCTGCAGTTACAAAGCTAGTCCATTACTGGAATTGATGTCTTTTGCGTAGTCAGTTTAATAAACAGACAGATTTACCAATGGCATCAGGTTTGCATCTGCAAACGGAAATCACGGAACGTCCACGCATAAAAAATATAATAAATCCCTGGCTCCACAACCCTAAGAGGGCCAAGGCCGACCAACCCCACTGCTGACCTCACGCCCACTTACGGCAGAGGTGGGTGATCATCCAACCGATACAGGGAGGAGATGTGGTCAGCATCTCGGCATCCCCTAGCCCGAACGTTGGTTTTCGTGACCAGGGCCGCTTACCTATCGTAAGCGCCTCACTATCCTCACGATTGAGTGCGCACCGGTCCTAAAATCCGCACCCCATGGGTGGGAGCGAACCCGGGCCATTTTCCGTGAGCAGGGACCAAGACATGTTGCCTTAGTCCGCTAAGTCACGGCGCAGGACAGACGTGCACGCATATCGAATGAAAATGTCGAGCGTATTTGTACAAATTACGAAAAGAGCCTCTAAAGTATCCACAGCATAAGCAAGGAAGGAACCTTAACCAATTTCATGGAAAGTTCTGAAACATCGTCTGCATCTGAAGCCATACAAACTGCAGTTTTTGCAAGTATTGCATCCGGACGACCACAGGGGTCTTTGCATTAGTATGCTAGATGATATGGGAGAAGATAATTCTTCTGAATGATTAGTTTCTTTCGGTGAATGCCCTAAATTTTCATCTTTCCGTAAGTTTAATCGGCATAACGTTAAAATTTGGGCAAGTGAAATTCCTATATAGGTTATTGAGCATGACAGAGGTTCACAGAAGACTGACATCTTCTATGTCATATTTCTAAAGGCAGTTTATGGATCTTTCTTCTTCACGGAGAAAATTTTAATAAGGCTAACCTATCTAGACAGGCTTCAAAACTGGTTATTTCTTCAACTTGAAGATAATTCAGCGACTTCACCTTCACGCAAGATTATGCCCCGCCTCATTTCGTTACGCACGTCCGACGTTACCTGAATGACATCATTCAAGGGCATTAGAGTAGAAAAGGAGGAGTAGAAGATCATCTTCATAGCCAGGCGGACACTCGGTCTCACTCCTTGTGACTCTAATCTGTGGGGTTACGTAAAAGTGAATTGTTGAATTAGTTCGATAACTACAGACCAGCTGATGTGTTGTGTAACACATGATGTTCATGCTGAATGCATAAAGAAGTGAAAATTGAATCTTTGTCTTTCAAGGGAAGTAGAAATTGCGTTTATATGTCCTATAGTTTGGAGGAAATAAATGTTTGAAATCTGTTCCTTTGAATACCTTGTATTTAAATGCTGGTAAGCCTAGGGCCTAATGACTTGTATTTACTTACATTCACCTTTAATAGGCTTTACCGTTTATATTAGTTTTTCGTATTTAAGAATTACATATCAAATACCAGTTTATAGCTTACTTTGACAAAAATTTTCATTATAAGGTCAGAAATAATGGATTTAAAATTCTAAGATATGGTTTGCTTACACTTTCAAATTGTTCTACGTATGATATATGCAATTTAATTTGACCATTAATGGCGCACTGTTATTCCGTTTTTTAAATTTACGTCCTCCAAAGTTAAGACATATCGAATGATGAATGAAATGGATTAAGTGATGTTCAAATGAGCCCAGGGTGCATAAATTATAGATTTTCCTAACATTTATCTCTCAGAATAAGGGAAAACAGGAGAAAACCTTATCCAAATAACTCACCCTGGGAGAGAGATTCGAAAAAATTATATTTAAGCATTTAAAATTTGTTCCTGAAAAATAGGAGAACTAAACCATTTCTATGTGCCAATTTTGCATGTCATTTTTAAATAATAAACAATCTCATAACTATAGGATTTGTGCATTTTGTGCAGCAGCTGATTCATTAGCACAATAAATGTAAAACAGGGGTGTTTTACCCTTCAAAATCCATTAGTGTACCTGTATGAAATTTAAAACACTGTTATGATTGTGATAGAGTAGCGATGACGTTGAACACGTCAGCTAATTCGCATTATTTTTAAAACGATCCTTTGAAGGATATCCACTGTGACGGGGGCGGCAACGGCGGCAGTATTTGTGGAGAGGAGAGACTGCTCAACGGCCCTGCACCTCAACCTACAACTCCTTGATGCTACCCTATCTCCTAGAAGGAGTTCAGTAAATTGAACACTAAAATAATCCCTTACGTAAGGCTCCCAGCCTATGGTTGGTTTCGAACCCGGAAGCACTCCTCGCTCTCTAGCTGACTGTGCCAGGGCAGATTATTGGGATAAGAAGGTCATCTTAATGCTTAGGAATATACCGGTTTTCTAGTTTTCTGTGCATCGTTTTCTGGTCAAATCTGCTTCGAAGTTCTCACATGATCTCCAGTACGTAATCTCGAAAATCCCTTTTCTCCTTTCTAGGATGGCTGAGATAATACATTCAGGGAAAGCTCAGTTTTCTAACGCTCCATATTTATAGTTGTACCAACTTTGTATGATTTATCCAGGTGAGGCTTACACCAGGTGATCTAACACTTTCAGGTTTTCTTTCATTTGGGCTGCCAGATAGTGTCTAACACCACGCTACGCAGAGTAGCTGCCTAGCGACTTGGTGAGACCTCCACCTAAGGATATGTAATCGTTCTTAGGAAAGAATCTGCACCTCTCTAAACTATTTAATAATATATGAGAAACAAGTGAAGACCTAGATTTCATATTGATTTGTTATTCCTGGGCACACGTTAAGGGGAATGTTATGAACTTTTAACGCATTTCGTTGTTCTGACCAGCTCATGGGTAGCTGCAAATGTCGTATGGAATAGTTATAGAATCAGAGAATACAATTAAACATGATGTGCCTTAAGAGGATTTGAAACGTAACTGATTTAACCATTAACTGTATTTCTTGCTTCTTAAAATCTATGAATATGCAAACCGTTACATCGTTAAAAGTTAAGAAGTTATCTTTATTGACCCTCCTTGAGGCCTATCTGGTAATTTCATATTCAAATGCATCCAGCGTAAAAAATAGAGGATCAATTAACAAAAGGGTCTTAGACTGTAAAACATCCTTAGGCCCTACAGTGCTTCTTGGTGGGGTTCCAGTTGTCTTTAAAAACCTTTGGCCAAAAACTCGTATCCCTACGTGATATTTATAACAGATGATACTAATTGTTGACTCCGGTAAGCTGTGGACTACTGAATGTAGTTTAATGAGTAATGACTTAGTCATTGTCTTAAATTATTTAAAACCTTCCTACTATTATAGATTGAATATCCCGCCTCGGTAGCGTAGATGGTACCGTGTCTGCCTCACGTTCAAGAGCTCCCGAGTTGGACTCTCGGTCAGTGCAAGTTACCTGGGTAAGTTTTTTCCGGAGTTCTCCCTTATTCTTAAATACGAATGTCAGGTATCTCTAAGCTCCATGGACCCTGGCCACATTTGAACATCATTTGGACTCTCGGTCAGTGCAAGTTACCTGGGTAAGTTTTTTCCAGGGTTCTCCCTTATTCTTAAATACGAATGTCAGGTATCTCTAAGCTCCATGGACCCTGGCCACATTTGAGCATCATTTGGACTCTCGGTCAGTGCAAGTTACCTGGATAAGTTTTTTCCAGGGTTCTCCCTTATTCTTAAATACGAATGTCAGGTATCTCTAAGCTCCATGGACCCTGGCCACATTTGAGCATCATTTCACCCAATTCATTCACCGTCCGATATGACAACGTTGTAGGACGTAAAATTAAAAACAAAAAAAGTTGAATATTATTTAAGACCTGAGGCTTTCCTGGCGACGAATATACTCAAGTTGTTCTCGGGAAGCAAGCCAGGTGAACAGACGATTAGATATCGACGTTTCGGGAGTGTGCATCTCTCCCATCATCAGGATATGTATAAAATGTAATAACCACAAATGAAATACTGGATATAGCACAACTATAAACAAAGACAAAACAACTGAACAAAAGACTGTGTTCAATATATTAAATGCCTGGTCACGAGATGCCACGAGTATAGAAAATTAATTGCGTCAAACAAACGTAATTACTTAACTTGATTATCAAGCTGTATTGATCTGTGCTCCGAGAGGAGCACGCTTAATGGTGATGCTGGATTTCAGTTCAGCTCCTCTTGCAAACCGGCATTAAAATGGAAATCCGTCGACTAAAGAAGCACAGATCAATACAGCTTGATAATCAAGTTAAGTAGTTAAGTTTCATTTACCCAATTAATTTTCTATACTCACTCCATCTCCTGGCCTTGCATTTAATTTACTGAAAACAGTCTTTTGTTCAGTAATGCGAATTTCGATAGTGTTTTGTCTTTCTTTATATTAGTGTTATATCCAGTGTTTCATTTGTGGGTATAACATTTAATAAATATTCCAATGTTGGGAGAGACCACCTCGGTAGCGTAGATGGTAGCATGTCTCCCTCACGTTCAAGAGGTCCCAGTTCGAATCTCGGTCAGGGTGAGTTACCTGGATAAGGTTGTTTCCGGGGTTTTCCCTTGTCCTTCAAGACGAATGTCAGGTAACTATAAGCTCCATGAACCCTGGACTCATTTAAGCATCATTTCACCTAATTCATTCACCGTCCGATATGACTTAACGTTGGAGAACGTAAATTACAAAAAAAAAAAAAAAAAAAATGTTTGGAGAGAAACGTCGACTTGTGATCGTCTTTTTACGTGGCTTGCTTCCCAAGAACAACTTGAGCATGAATATTATTTGGTTTTCACCATACCCTACACTGTCTTTATCTTGCTAACGCCAGTGGAGGCACAAAGGCAGTGAACACATCATGATTTAATAGGAACTAACCGCAATGCAAAGTACTTGTAATTTTTATTTCCTTTTGTATGGCGAGTTATTTCAACGGGATTAATTTGTAATGAGTGATTGAGACAGTTTCTATTTACGTCGTTGGAAATTCCTTCGTGATAGAACCTTCAACTTTCTGCAATGCAATCAACAGCTGGACAATGCGTTTGGATTGGAGTAGTACATAGATGCAATCTAACTTTCTATAGGATCGATATAACTTCCATGCGAGGCTGATGTGGTTCTAGCTGAAACTAGATCCTTTATACAGTTTTTATATACCCACCACTTGCTATCAGCCAACGTCTCTATCAATTCCTATCGGTTATTACTATTATTTTTAAATCAATAAAAAAATATAACCATCACTATAACGGGAATTCTTCGCTATACGTAAGTAAAATACACGAAGGCTTCATGTTGTATATAAATGATATTAAATATTGGGTAATCATCATATTTATTGCATTTTAATAATTGCAATGTCATTCATAACGCTTGTTTGAATACATTAATAATATTGGCCTAGTTTTAAAAAAGTAAAACTCCCGCTGAAGCACTTGGCAACTTTTAACCATCACTTTGGTCTAGGCTATCTTTCGACTAACTTGTTTAGGACCAAAGGCGGTCTAACTTTTAGGTATTTATAAACGATAAAAAGCCCCAGAACAAGTAAAGCCTTGTTACACGACGGAGAAAGGTTCTGAGCATGCGCGAGTCGAGTTCCATAGAGTGCTAAACAAACCACAGTGTACCTACAAGTTTATAAACCTCTGTTGTAGATTCACAGCTGTTTCTTAATCATTCTTACGGTTACTGCTGCTGTTTGAGGTTCGGTAAAAATGTTTGGTGTGTTATGAATATGGACAATATGAAGAAGCGTGGTATCAATTGGTCAGAGGTAGATCAATGTTTTCTCTAGTCCATAAGAGAATGAACATTATAGAAAATAAATCCGTGTCGACAGATACAAATGTGAGAATGGAGGAAACATGGAGGGAAATTTATAACGAGTTTGCTGATAATGCGGCTTACTGATGCCTGACTAATATCGTGCAGGTCAGCAGTGTTGTCTTGATATCCTCCTCTTGCATAATACCGAAGTGCTGTTAGGATTTGAGTGTCAATTGAGATACTCAGGCCTCGGCTATCCTCCGTGACGTACAGGTTAGGACAAATCATTTCTATCAGCTTTCTGGCGTTGGTTTTACTGAACCTGTATCTGCTCTTGAAGTTAGGTCGTTGTACTTCATACCATTTTTAATGGGTGGCTCACGATTCCACGCTGACGCTACAGTTTGAAGCAAATAGTGTTTAGCTCAAGGTAAAGCAATGAGGTTTCTCCCAGGGTATGCGTGGATATGTTTGAGGATAGTTTTAATGACACTGCAATGTCCATTTCAAACTGGTTTAATGACTGCTTCTTTTTATTAGAACATCAAAGTTGAAGTTGCCGACAAAGGGTTTCCAATGTATCACTGTTCAGAGAGACTGAAGGTGGAATGATTATTACTCGATAAACTTAATTCGTTCTTCACGTGCATATAAACCGACAAATATCTTCTCTCATCACTTCTGGTCTGCCTCGACCAAGACAGGAGAAGAGGACTGCCGTAATCGGCTTTTCGCCGAGGACTGACTGTCCACAGCTACGTGTGGGTGTATTTGTGACTTTCACTTTTTCGAAGCTCTTTATTCAACCAAAGATTTTCTTTGTGACTATTTTGTCATGCCATTATTAAGGTTCCGAAGAATGCCTATTCAGTCAAGTGCTACCCTTTAGAACTCTGCTAAGGACACTGTTTCTTAAGTTTCTTTTGTTAAAACAACTATTCAACCCCGTTGCTATTCGACTCAACTGCACCTGCACGCGTTGTAACAAATAACCAACATTCCTTTGAAATCCATCATGGCAATCCTTTAATTTCGGTGTCATACTTCACAGTAATTTCTATTCGTGGTACATAAGTTTTCCTCGTCTTATTTTACGAATTCTACGCACTACAGCTATATTCATCACTTCATTGTCGTCCATGTTGCAAAGTTAGTCCTCCTTTAATCTACCACTCCAAGGCGGACCAAAATTTGAGCCGGACCAACCTGTTTGGTCCCCGCACTATCACTAATCCCGGCTTATGAATAAGAAAATCGATGATCCATCGTTAGTCCACCGGAAGTGGCAAGCTGGTCCGGACCAAGTCTGACAATGAATATGACCCTGAATAATTTGTAATATTATTACCATAGCCAAAATTGCCAAAAGTTAGAAGTGAATAATTTCTTTGAATTATTAAAATCCTAGTTAAATTTCAACTTACTTTAAATGTCTTACACAAAAACAATACATTGTACTTGATATATACCTACGTTAAGTACATTGCAGCTACTGAAATAAACTCCAGGAAACTAAAAGGAGAGATTATATTAAGCTTTTTGTCCATTCCATTTATTTGGATGTTAATGTTTCAAAAGTGATGATAACTTGAAAATAGATTCAAGTATCATGTTGATAAATTTGAACTGTTCAACCTTATATCCAGAATAAAAATGTATGGATGGTCCCATAATGTTTGGTTCACACCAGGTTTTTGCATCCTCTTTCCCTCTTTTAAAGTTTTATTAGCAGTTCTGGAATCATACAGCTTCTATTTTAGAGATATGCATGATATCTACTGATGATGTTACAAGAAGACTTATAATAAAGAAAGTTATTTAAGATCATAGTGAAATGGTGAGAGGGAACAGAAATGAGAAAGATCAGAGCAAAATTTTAAATTTAGTCGTACTTGAGTTATGTAAATTACTTTTTAAATATTCTCATAACTTGAGCTTGGCAAAGTAGGCACTAAAAACTTAAAATAGGCAGGCAGAGTCACAGCAAGTATAAAATGGGAACTATCAATAAACATGCAAGTAGGTACAATCATTTATTCATTACCAATTAAAACACATTTTGACATCGTAGAAGAGCATAGAAATAAAACATATCACGTATCCCACATATAATTTATTAATTTTCCTAAATTCCACTGACCTCTAAAGGGACGTAAGAAGTAAAACTTATTTAAAATTTTCACATAAGTTACTGGCATTTTTATGATAAACCCTGATAAATCTAATTCCCACAGTATTCTCTTTGGCATATATAATACCAAATAAAGTGCTAATTTAGATACAATAGGTTAATTTTAATATATTACTACTGTAAATAAAACGTTACAAATAATACAGTTGTAACACATTAGCACGTAAGTGCATTTGGAAAACAAACTACATTCAGTTTCCAGCGAAGTTTTTAAGGAAACACTTTACAAATGAATATTTCCCTACGTTTTTTCTGGAAAAATACTCCACTCCAGTACAAGATTGAACCTGAACTAATTAATAATTAAAATGCCATTATATAAGCCATTTGATTTGGTTTGGGTAACTGGAAGGTAATGCCTGTATTTGAAACTTCCTCAGTATATTGTCAACACTGGTTAATTTGCCCCTAACGCGAACATATTAATGCAACTCTGAGGTTGACGTCATACAATATATTATACTGTGACACAGCGGCTATGCCTAGAGTTATTGGTAGGTCGATATAGGGCAGTCGAATTATCAACAAGCTAAGCTGCGCGCTCGCCCAGCGTAATCATGATAAGCATCATTGTCAGGGAACTAGAACCTGCAGAATATTTGACATATCGAACGCTTTGGAAAGTCTCTGCGGTTAAATTAAGTCTCTGCTCTCAGTCTTATAGTGTTTGAGCGAAAGGGCAGGTTTGGTAAGTGAGAGTTTTGGGAACTAAGTGTCATGAAGGTAGTGCGCGCCTCGGTAGCGTGGTGGTAGCATGTCTGCCTCACGTTCAAGAGGTCCCGAGTTCGAAGCTCAGTCATTGTGAGTTACCTGGACAAGGTTTCTTCCGGGGTTTTCCCTTATCCTTAAAGACGAATGGAGTTTCATTTGAGCATCATATCACCCATTTGATTCATCGTCCGATATGACTTGACAATGGGAGACGTAAATTAAAAAAAAAAAATGAAGCAAGTGTTGAGTTAACACGTGCCATCTTTGGTGAGACGAGAAGCGCTGTCTTTGAAGAACAGCGGGTGCTGTTACAGCATGTGATCGAAGACACTTGCGTTTGACACACCAGTGAGTGAACCGGCAGTAGAAAAGGGTATTTCGGGTGTATTTCCTTACTTCGCTACGTCACAGAGGTTGATGCCACAGTGAACCATGGAGCAGTTTATAAAATAGGACAATGGAATTACAAATATGAAAATTCTTGATGTAGTTTCTCTTAGGAAAAAAAGGGGGCTGTAAGAAAACAAAAACTGTAAGCATAGGTAATCGTAGACATTTTAAATTATAGTTTACTCAAGTAAATATGAAGTATATTTACACCGAAAACCTACGATTCTAAACAAAGGAACAAAATATAGGCTAAGAGCTACCTATATTTTAATATCGCTTCTTCAACGTTGTACTAATACTGAGCAATAAAAGAGGCGCTTGAGGTTAAGAAACTGGTTTGTTCCATGGTATTAAGTAGCGTGAGTACTTACCAGTCACGATGAGCTGTATATCCAGGTCGGCTCGCCATTCTGCCAATTCGGGAGAACTTCGTCCGACGAGACACCGGTAGTTTCCCGCTTCCTGGTAGAGCACCCGGTCCAAAGAGAGATCTGGTCCAGGTCCGACGGGTTGAAGACGCCGGTCGGCCCCAACTCGACTCCAACATCCTCCTCCAGGGGTTGCAGCAGGACACTGAAGTTGAACCGCTCCTCCCAGTGCCACCTCCACCTGTCGAACACCGCCGTCAGACGTGGCGTCGCCATCCAATTCCGGGTCCTGGGTCACTTCCGGGCCCTCCTCGTCTGGCAACAGGAAAGAACTGCAATATATGAAACCGTTTTTAGCAGGGACTATTGGGATATTGTGGGTGCCTATATCGAGAGATGGAATCTTTGTTGGCAGAATTCGTTATATACATGCCAAATTTTGAAAGTAGCCAAAAATAGAAAAACCCCAGGATAAGATAATATTAATATCTATGGAAATATGGAGGAAAGAAAAAAAAGATACACTAGTTCAACTCTAACCGAATTTGGAATGAGGGGAAGATCTCAGATGAAAGATGTAATGTTAAAATTATAATTTTATATAAAAATGAAAATAAAAACGAGTCTACAATTACAGAGGAGTCTGTCCTCCAAGCTTAGCACGTAAAGTTTATTCGGCGATTTTAAAGAAACAATTGCATTCTGTAATAGAGAACCGATTAGGAGAAAAGAACGGCTTTAGAAGGACAGGTGCTGTTATATTCTCACCATTAAACAAATCATAGAGAAGTAGTTTAGAAAGTTGTCTTCTGATTTTAGGTTAAATTAAGGCAATTTTGACTTTGTGGGTTCATAGAATTAAAAGCCTTGTTTGATGAAATTTAAAATGCTCTTTATTTCAGTAGAAAGACATTTTGTACAGCCCTTACAGGCTCCAAAAATAAAGTGTCATACAAACAGTAGTCTTCAAGGTCAACTGCCACACGTAAACAAACAAAAGAATGCGCTTGCGGTATACTTCAAACGTCCACTGCACAGCTGCACACACACACACAATTAACAGTTCTAAAATGTCCACACACAGTACACAGCACAGAGTTGTCGTTGAAGGGAGTCCTCCTCCGTATAAGAGTGTCCTTCGACTCTTGACATACCGGGACTGGGTCCCTTACTGGAATCATGAGGGGTTATTAAGTATGGATGGTGGGTTAATGGTGGTGGTTTAATTTAGGTGTAGAAGATAATTGGTCAAGGATGTTATAGATATTGTAGATGTATTTTGGTTGCTTAAGGAGGTCCTAGGACAAGTCTTGGCCTTTGATAAGTCTCTCCTGGGTCCAGGTCGTGTTCCCCAAGTCCTCGGATGAGGTTGATGAAACTGTTTGGTAATTTTGAGTAGAAACAGTGGGACAATTGTAGGAAGAAGTCAAATTTTTTGGAAAGGATAGGTCTATATGGATATTGTGGTTTGGGATATACCATTCGGCTGCAACTTCAGTCCGAAGGTAGCGGTTTTCATGGACTTGGAGCTTGGAGAGGTGGGTTTTGGCTGCTGCATTCCAAATTTGGCAGGCGTAGGTCACTGCCGGCCTGAATACCTACTTGTAGAGCAGGAGCTTGTTGCGGAGAGCCATTGGCGACTTACGGTTATACAACGGACACAGCATGGCCATCCTTTTGCTAACTTTGTTAGCCACCGCTGTTAAGTGGTCCTTCCATGTAAGGCGCTTGTCTAGAAGCACACCTATTTATGTTGCCTGCGTTGACCATGAATTTCTGTACCGCCTATACTTAGGTTGGGTACGTCATGCAGCTCTCGTCGGGTGAAGGTGATTGCTTGGGATTTTGTGGCATTTAACTTTAACCGCCAGGTCGCAAACCAGGCATGCAACATATTTGCAAATATATGAGCTCTTTACACAGCAATATCATGCCGTTTGGACGCAGTAGTTATGGCGGTATCATCGGCAAACAGGTACAGGTTACAGCCTCTTAGGTTTGGAAGGGTATTCATATACGCTAGGAAAAGCAGGGGCCGAAGGACACTACCTTATGGTACTCCTGCATTTATGGCACAGGGCTTGGACAGGATGTCATCCTTCATGACAATAAAGGATAGGTTTTTAGGTAACGATGTATCATGTCTATAAGATAGGATGGGATATTGTATTGAATGAGGCGATTTAGGAGGCCTTCATGCCAGACAGAGTCGAAGGCTCGGGAAATGTCAAGAAAGAGGGCTGCAACGTAGTGCCAATTGTTAAAGCCTTTAACCACTTCATCCCCAAGACGAAGAAGCTGGTGTGTTGTGGAATGTTGTCTCCGGAAGCGAAACTGCTCAGGACGTAGCACCTAATGTTCATCCAGAATGCACTGGAAACGCTGCTGTACGACCTACTCGAACAGCTTGCTGATAGACGAAAGAAGGCTGATAGGCATATGACTGTTAAGATCTCTTAGATCTTTTCCGGGTGAGGTTGTGCTGTAATTCTTGCATTTTTTCATGCCGTTGGGAAATAGGCCAGATGCAGCAAGCTGTTGAAGAGATGCACAAGCAACTGACAGCGCTTTGACACTGAGTCTAGAAATTTGTGGAACGCTCGAGACGAAATTTCCATACATCTGTCTCTTTCCTTCTCTCTTTCGGCAAGCATCCAGCGCTCTCGTAGCTCTGTCTCTTCTTTCCCGGCTTCTCTCTCTCTCTCTCTCTCTCTCTCTCTCTCTCTCTCTCTCTCTCTCTCTCTCTCTCTCTCTCTCTCTCTCTCTCGGCGTTCACCTACGCACAGACCGGCAGCAGCCTGGCGACAATATGAATACAACGTGCTAAGTTACGCGGAATAATTACAGAAGAGTATAAGGCACCATATAGCTAAACCAATGACATTCATTAATTCATGTAATTGTAATTTAATTATAATTTCATTTCATAAACTTGAAATACTTTAAACTTTTAATGATACTACAAATCAAATGAAAATCATTGATTTTTTTTTTTTCGTTCCAGGCTAAATTAAAAAACAACTGCTCACACTGCAGCATTTGCTTTGCAAATCAGAGAAAACCACAGTGACTGTGGCTCGCTCCAGTAATTGAGCACAAAACCTCACGAAAACTGGGTTCACAGGTTAGTTCGATATGAGCAGAGGCAAGTGTTTTTGTTTTTAACGATTTTTTCGCGAATATTCGCGAACTTTTGCTTTTCTCGAGAATAATATTTTAAGGGATAAATGAAAAAAAAAATTCTATTACTTTTAGTCTGCATAAAATTTACATTTATTTCCAATCGCATAAATATAGTTTCAATTTAACATTCAGGTCTTCATAGCACGAAGCTAGAAGTAATGAAAAATGTTTACAAATTTAACGAAAACAAAATAAAATTTAACACTTAACAAAGCCAATACAATGACTTCATCATGCGCACTGAAATAACAGCTAAGCGGTGCAACAATAAACTGACACCATAAAACCCGGCTGGTCCGAGATACAGAGAACTGTTTGTCCTATGCTAACTAGAAATGTTATTTATTGGATACTACATCGAGCATAGCAAACAGCTCCTATTATGTTGACTAAAGATACTGAGAAGGCACTGAACTTCTGGGAAGCTACTCTCAGACATTACATTAACATGAAAATATTGTCCCTCAGGGCTTAAGAATGTGTTCCGAAATGCCCGAAAGTTAAAAAGAAAGAATACAAACAATACCTCACTGAAAACCACGAAGATTTAGAAGCTAAAAGTGTTCCCATTGCCAGTACTGACACGCTGGTCTAGCTGGTTTAATTCAGTAGCTTACATTGCCAGATATTTTGAAGTAATTGTCCATTTCTTTTCTAAAAGAAAAGCTTTCAGTTCCTGCGCAAAATTTATTAAATGGTTATTTATTACGATGCTAGGTGCTGTAATATTTTAGAGGTACAACAGCAACAATATTTGTTTCTGAAAATTGCAGACTGATGACAGATCAAATATTAGAATTTCAGTAAAAAAAATTGTGGCTCATCTTGTTTTATCGAATTAACTCGCTGAGAACCAAATGTGAAATATTAGAGAGAGGTCACTTTGGAAACAGAGTAACTGCACTTGTAGATCATATCATGGATACCAGTGTTAGAAAAGCAGTAAAAGAGAATCTAAAAGCTTGCCACTGTATGATTTTGTCTAAATTAAACTCCATTATGCAAAATAAACTGATGATGTAATAGCCATAAAAATTAGATCATTTGTTTGAACCTTCTAGGCTAGTTACTAAATCAAGTATAGGTGATTTAAATCATGAAACGCAGCATTTAAACAAATAAATGCATTTAAAATCAGTGGTATTATATGTAATTCTAATTTGCTTCTTTGTTACAAAGAGCTTTGTGACATTGTTGAACAGAAAAGCCATGATGGTAACGATGACAGATTAGATGTAGTAACAGCGCTCTTGGCATTGCAGGCAAAAGCTGTGTGAAAAGTCCCTTCAGTGTCTTTGGTTGCCGATGTCAAACGCTGATAGTGAGAGATTTTTCTCTACATATAACTTAGTTGTGACAGACAACAGAAAAGTATGAAAAGCGAATATATCACAACTTGTTGTATGCTGCAGTTTGACGATGTCTGACGTGACATTTGATCTTATTCATATTACCTACTATCTGCTGATTTCAAATAAAATGTTTTAATTTGGAAAAAAGGGGGTTTTAACAGTTGTGCTACTCTAGTTGCCTGTTACTTTTCATCTGAGACATGTCATTACTCATTAATTCTTCGGAGATATGGGGCACATAAGAGATAGAAACACAATTGGAACAGATGTATGAATTGTTTCGCTAAGAACTACTAGGGCTGCCAAAATCGGCCCCAAGAGAGGTGGCATTACTAGAGCTAGGTAATACAAAAAGGAGGGGAATAATAATAATAATAATAATAATAATAATAATAATAATAATAATAATAATAATAATAATAATAATAATAATAATAATAATAATAATAATAATAATAATAATAATAATAATAATAATAATAATAATAATAATAATAATAATAATAATAATAATAATAATAATAATAATAATAATAATAATAATAATAATAATAATAATAATAATAATAATAATAATAATAATAATAATAATAATAATAATAATAATAATAATAATAATAATAATAATAATAATAATAATAATAATAGAGAGAATATTGAAATTCTGGTATAAGTGTATTAAAGGGCAGAAAGGAGAATTATTGAATCTGTGCATGAAGCAACAGAAAAGCATTAAAAATACAAATAGTTGGTGGTCGAATTGGGAAGAATGATATTAAAGATAGGCATGGGAGATCTATGGAGAGCAGAGGAGACAAATTATAACGGTTTTTGGAAGGAAGTGAGAACTAGACTACAAGACATAGATAGGCAAGAGATATGGGAATGTATAGAAGAAAAGAAATCTTTGAAATTTTAAGACAGAATGTGGTAGGGAAAAATATTGTGACTTTGTGGGTTCGTGAAATTAAAAGTCTAATTGCACAAACTCAAAATATTTTTTATCTCCACCGAATTACAGTTGGAACACTTGCCGATTACACAGAATTACGTAGCGCACACAATTACAATTCGCCAGTTGGTCTGACATAGGTCCACTCTACACTCACAATTACGTACAACTCCTCTGATACACGTACACAGTCTTCCAGTCCGTTCACTAGCACGGGGCTCTTCACAGCTGCTCACCAGGAACTGAACTGACTCGCCAACTGCAGCCCCTTTTTATAGGAATATCGCTGTTTCTGGAAGTCTCGAGGTTCAGTGAATCATCCCGAAGGTTCCAATCGTCAGGGGAGGGGAAAGAGACAGTTCAGGGCTCGTGCCGCTCTTCTAATCATCCCATCAGTGACACGAGATAAATGGATATCCGTGGGCTAAGTGCTTCCCGTCTGGCCCTACCTTTCAGCTGGTTTTATCGGGAATACCGATGTTCGGGTGACACTATATAGATCAATGTGACAAAACTGGAAAAGAAGGCATAGCATGGGTGAGAGTAGGAATATTATACTTAAAAGGGTTGAGAAGTAATGAGGTGGGGGTATGTGAATTTTGTGGAGACGAATAGAGCACTGTTCATTACCTGATAATATGTAAGGAATTAACAAATTACAGGAGAAAAATATGGGATAAGAAATGGGGCAGTGTAAGTAACGAGATATTGGCGTTACGCATGCTAACAGGAAATGAAGAAAAGAAAAATAGATGTATAGGGTATTTCTTATATAGGATAAGAGAAAAGTGGATTAGGATAAAAGAAGAAAAGGTCAAGAAGAAATGACATCAAGCTGCTCAGGAAAACCAAAGGCTTATAGTCAGGGGACCTGAGTCAGCGAGTAAATCTTAGCGTCAGCAATTTTTTGTGTTTGTACAGGATGTATGATACAGCATGTTGTATGTTAAATTTTATTGTTCTGAATTTGTAATGGATACTGTACAAATAAATAAATATCAAATATCATTAATTCTTCCCCAAGTATTTGCGCGAAATTAATGCGACTTTATGGCAAAAAACCACAAAACACCACTGATTAAAATATTAATGCGAATTTTGTAAGTAATTGTCACAATAAAATATTGATTCCGGATATGAGATTATTATGTGAAGATGTTATTGATTCTAAACAAGACAATGCTGCCCCTAGTTTCCTAGAACTCTAATCCTACATAATGGTAGGCATTATGTTTGCACTTCTCATGTGATTGCAATGTACTGTGTTGGCTAATATTTAGCTCCGAACTGGAAGTTCTCGAACCGGGATCCATTTAGTGGTTTTACTGCTCGGCTCGGGACGTAACAGCCAGTAAACAGTCCTGACCGCAGGATCCAAACTGTACACATAACTATTCCAGGAAGTAGCAAAACGGATGTTCCCATTTAGTCTGGTCTGAAACTATCCACTAATTAGCTAATATGTGGCAAAGTCACTTTCAACTAGTTGATGTTTAAACGATTGTAACCTGAACACTCAAATCATACAGCAAACATTACATGTGGGTTCTCTAATTATACCTCTTACAAATACAGTAGGTAGTGGAAGTTAGTATAAAGCATGAATATTTTTAGGATAATTAACATCTTCTGTTGAAATAGTTACCACAGATCAATATTCAGGTTTAAGAATGTGGAACTTGGTATAATGCAGTCAGCTCCGTGGGGTGTTAGAGCGTGCATACTTATCGTTACTGCACTTAGGAAACAGACCCAATTAGTAGCAGTGCTTGTTGCGTACATAAACAACTATTGTGACAATGAAACACGTGATGTAAAAGCAAAAATCAGTGCATACAATGAAACACAACTCTCTAATCGTCAAGCTGCCAAGAAGTTAAACCGTTCAAGTTCAGTGATTATTTATTTCGTTAGTTCGGGCGCATGATATGGACAGAACGAAAAATATGGGCAAAGTAGAAAATTATCGGAGACTTCGAAATGGTTACTATTCCGCAAAGTCGTTATTCTTCTCTAATTATTGCAGATTTACAGTTGCCAGTGATGTGTCTGACAAATTTTGTCAAATGAAAAAACTGAAGCTAGGTAGGCGCAGGTGACTTCCAGGAAACGACTGCAGAAACTAGCTCTAACACCCGAACATAAACAGCAAGATTGGAGCTTGCTGAAAAACATATGTCATGGACTTCAGAATCGGGAAAGTTATGTTGAGTAATGAGGAACTTTAGTTTAGATGGGCTGAATGGATTTCATGATTATTGGCATGATATGAGAACAGAGCAGCAGGTAAGAATGAGCAGAAATTTTGGTGTCTGAAGTGTTATTCTTTCGGCAGCTCCACGAACCCACAAGGTCACAATACCCTCAAGATACATCACGAATTGCTTTTCTGAACACTACAATGAACTCAAATATAAATTGAGCTGCTAGGGACAGAATTGATTAGAATGTATGAGGAACTGGTGGACAAAAGTCTAATTGTTAAGAAGCCAATGCATCTGTGAGTGTTTCTGCTATACCCAAATTGGGGTTTGAAAACAAAGATATGGAGTCTTTCCGTGGTTTGCATGTAGCCCGGGCCCACCTCAGTAGCGTGGTGGTACCATGTCTGTCTCACGTTCAAGAGGTCCCGAGTTCGAATCTCGGTCAGGGCGAGTTACCTGGATAAGGGTTTTTCCGGGGTTTTCCCTTATCCTAAAAGACAAATGTCTGGTAACTCTAAACTCCATTAAACCTCGGACTCATTTGAGCATCATTTCATCCATTTTATTCATCGTCCGATATGACAACGTTGGAGGACGTAAATTACAAAGGGGGGAAAAAAAAACATGTAGCCCGGATATGAATCCCATAGAAAACCTTTAGGAACTACTTGCAAGACGTATTTATTGCAACGGAAATCACAATTTGAGGCCATGCGTGAACTGTCAAAATACGAGAATAGTGGACGAATTTCTAGAATTACAAACAAAATTAAATAAATAATACAAATTATTATATATATTTATTTTAATAAATATTATTTTACAGCTAAAATAAAAACGCATCACGAAGTAATATTGTCCTTTCACTGTAATACTTATTTCATAAACAAATAATTCAATCTATTAACTTTTATCACTGGGTGCTAGAGCTGCCGAATACGGAGGATGTTCAAGCAATTCGCACATTTTTCCCATTGCAGTGACCGAACGATAGACTGGAGTATTGTCGTCAAGAAGCAAGACTTTTTCTGTGCCAAACGAGGTCATTTTCCTTTCACTTCACCATACAAACGTTGCAGTTAGCTTGTACAGTAGTCACCAGTAATACTTTCACTCTCTTCCAAGTAATCAGTAAAATTAATTCCCTGTGCATTCCAGAAAACACTCGCCATAACGTTGTTAGCGGACAAAATTGACTCTGGATTTTTTGGAGGTGGTTCATTTCGTGGAATTCACTGTTTTGACTGTGATTTTCATTCTGGAGTGTAGTGATGTATCCAAGTTTCATCCATGGTAAAGAGCCGTTTCAAAAATCACTTGGTATTTTTACGGTAGAGCTCCAAATTTTTAACAGAAACAGTTTTTCTTAGCAACTTTTGACCAGGTCTCAACAAACGCGGCAACATCTTGAATGGGTCTTGTGAGAGCCCAAAACATAAAATATTATCTGCACGTTATTTTGTTACAGCTTCTGATATCTCAAACAACCTCAATCTGCGGTCTTCCAGTACTGAACAATGAATGTTTTAAATGATCTCTGGAGTTGTGGCTTCCACAGAGAAGTAAATGGAAGTATTTAATCACTGAACGTTTTTTCCAAATCCTTCGTTATCGTGAAACTTTTATATTTGTCTTATTATAGAATGCTGTCATTCAAGAACTAAACAAGCTATTGGCCTGTAGTTATGGATACAAGCTAGTCTAGAGTTAAACTATATAATGCTATCTGTGAAACTGGCCCTGTGGCGCCGTCTATATGTGGGACCTATCAGCCAACCATCTTACTTTTAAAAATCATTTCTCAAATGAAAAGTGTGATACTTTTACCCTTCTGATCATGCAAAAAGAATAAAAGAATATCAAAGTCATCAATTGATGTAGGCATTGACTCTTTTGAGATTTGACTATTACTTAAGCACTATTCCCATTGTATCTACAAGGAAATACCTAAGATAACAATTTTTACAAATACATTATGGTACTTAGAACAAGCGTTTTTAAGAAGTATATCGTGAAGTTTTAGGACGCACAGGATAATATTGTGATGATGCAGAACATGGATATTGAATTGTATAGCGGATTCTAACAGGATTCATAATTATCATGCAAGATAACACTAGTGGCATACACATCAACGGTCAAATGTCATGTCAGTGAGCCATATGACAACATATATCTGATGTTAGATATTGTGCTTTTTGGTTTCAGGAAGTTAATTCTAGGTTTTAAATAATTATGATGCCTACATAAAACTGAATCATTTATTCAGCCCCTTTAAGAAGCTGATAATGAAATTATGTTTAGAGAATTGATTGAGTCCGAAATGTACCGACCCTTCTGTTTTCTATAGTAGTTCTCTTCTCTCAACATTGGCAGAAAACCATTATTTGTGTTCCATATAAGCCTTTGGTGAGTCAGTATCTCATTGTTTGAATTCAAGTCAGATATTCATGCATTACCAATGAGCAAAGGTAAGGTATCGTTGAGCGGCGAAAGGGAGGCGTTGCTTTAATGGATGAAAGGAATGTTCTTAAGCGGTCCACATCAGCCTCTGGATCTGTTCATCTTGTTTTGCTTTTACGTCAAAAGTGTGGTAGTGAACGTGATGTCAACACAGGTCGGGCTCACGTTCAGAAGCGAAGTAGAGGACACAATAAGATGAACTGCTAGAACTAAGATGTGCTATTCCAGATTCCTGCGCACCAGCAAGTAGCGGAATACTCATATCTCGTTGGAGGCTGCATGGAATGCGATTCGGCACTGGGGCAAGCTGTGTAAAGGCTGAATGAAGTGTTAATGATGCTGTAGATTTCATTTCCTCTTCAAAATCAGTGCAAGACACTCCGGCAGTTTATCCTTTTTCATAAAAGAAGCTGCTTCCAGGAAGCAGTCAACGGACCTCCACAATTTGATATAGAGACATAGGAGAAATCACAATCTGAAAAATGATAGGAGGAGCAAATATTTGAGCTATGGCTTTCATCCAGTAATGCATTGGCTATCATGTTTCCGCTCCAAAGTTGAAACAGGCTGAAGTAAGGAATTCGGTCGGGCACGGCAGAGGTGGTTAGCATTTCCTTACCAGCATAAACCACTAATTATATCGGCACCATCCTATGCACACGACCGTATACTATATAGCTTCCCGCACCATAGATAGCTGCATCCATGGTCAACGGCACCTAAGATGCCACAATTAGACTGTCGAGAGAGAGAGAGAGAGAGAGAGAGAGAGAGAGAGAGAGAGAGAGAGAGAGAGAGAGGAGAGAGAGAATTACGTAATTGCCAATTTACAGAAAATCATATCGCATCAAAAGGTCTATATGAAAAACATATTTATCGAAAGT
Source organism: Mantis religiosa (assembly GCA_030765055.1). Taxonomy (NCBI): domain Eukaryota; kingdom Metazoa; phylum Arthropoda; class Insecta; order Mantodea; family Mantidae; genus Mantis; species Mantis religiosa. The sequence goes on from CM060952.1 coordinate 40,444,959, forward strand.
AAATTATTATTGTAAATTAATATGAAAAAGTAATTGATAAAAATAATTTATCACCATTATACTATCAGTAGTGTATTAGTTCGGAGCATGTTTTAATTTATACCGTCCAAAACGTTAAGTCATATCGGATGATGAATAAAATGGGTGAAATGATGCTCAGTTAAGCCAAGGTCCATAGAGATCAGAGTTACCAGGTATTCATCTTTCAGGATAAAGGAAACCCTGGAGAAAAATCTTATCCAGATAAATCACCCTAATCAACATTCGAATTCGGGAGTTTTTGAATGTGAGGCAGACGCGCTACCATCTACACCCCACAGGTGGGCTGAGTTTGGAATTAATAGGTAAAAAAACCTATGTTTTGTATTCTACATGTAAAGTGCCCCCTATGCCCAACGTGGTATATGCTGTAGGTCCTCTCGCCTCACCGTCATATTCACTAACACCCTACCACTAGAGGTAATGGATCCGCCCTCTGGGTGCCTCCATCTAAGAAATGGGTGTAGTCATCACATGGTGGGGCGAGGATACCCCGAAGGCCGAGGTTGCCATGTGGGGAATGTTGGTAATCAGCCATTCTAAAGAACATAACATACAGGTTCCACAAAATGTAAGTACACTCTAAAATTGATCATCTGTAACTAATTTTTCTTGATATACATTGAAACAAAAAGTTTCTCCGCTAATTAACAGCTATTGTAATATTACAATTATACAATTTATAATGCACATTTGAAGCGCATTTTCTATATTATAAGTATATCTTTAAAGAACTTTCCCTATAACTTGACTTTCTCTCCTCAGTACTAGATCGATAATCCTTCTGCAACAATATTCGACTTCCACCCACCTCTCTCTCTCTCTCTCTCTCTCTCTCTCTCTCTCTCTCTCTCTCTCTCTCTCTCTTTTTTAAGATAAGAACATCATACTCCTCTCTGTTAGGAAATTAGCAGAAACATTAGATTGTTTCTTTAAATATGCCTTTAATTTCTCAAGTTAACTGATATCAATATTATGATTACTAAAAGAGCTGATCTCACCATGGAATATTAACTTGAAAGACTGGAAGCATTAAAATCTTTCGACTTATTATAAAAACACACCAACAAAGGTCCTTCATTACCCGCGCACCAGTTCCTGACTTTCATATAAATAAACTTTCTACTACTTTTCTGAAAGTATATTAATAGTTGCATCTTGGAAGTATTTGCAACTTTGCTGGTTAAGTTTTGAAAATCAGTATTTCGCTCATTTTTGCTTTAAATTTAGATATCGAACTAGCCATAAAAAGACAACCAAATCAGTAGAACATAAAAACAATACTTGCTAATTATTTTGTCTGTTTTTTTTCCAAATCCTACATTACTGTACCACTAAATATATGGTTTTCGCATTTGTTGTTTCAGCCGCAACCTGTACATCGTATACTAAAATACACTGAACGTAGACAAAATATTCTAGACAACACATGATAAAATTAAGTTTAGTAACTCGCTGAACTCCGTTTGGTCATGTTCCAATTTGAGCCTCTCGTTACTAATTAAATGTAATTAGTTAAATATTTGCTTTAAGCTAAAATAATTATAACAGTTCTTGTAAAGTATTTCGTAACGTCTGCTTACGAGGGTGGTCTGAAAACTTTCCGACCTCAACATGAAGATGGCATCACTCGTAAATAAAAACTAGTGAATTTCAACGTGGCCATAACAGCTTGGGAGGCAATGAGCTTTCGGGACGTCCAAAAACTGCAACTACCGACGAAAATATCACCAAAGTTCAGCAAATGTTGCTAGACGAAGGCCGAATTAAAGTGAGAGAGATAGCAGTGGCTATGGACATGTCAAGAGAACGTATTTGTCACAAATGAAATCAACATTTAGACATGAGAAATCTGTCCGCCCATTGGGTGCCGCCTTTGCTCACGTTAGACCAGAAACGTGTTCGAATGAACATCTCCGGCACTCCGTTGGCGTAGTTTAGGCGCAATAAATCCGAGATTTGGCACCGATTAATTACTGTAGATGACACTTGGATACACCATTATATGCCCGAAACAAAAGTACAGTCCAAACAGTGCACTGAAAAGGGGCAACCGGCTCCTTAAACAGAAACTGTTTTTTGGGGCTGGGAAAGTGATGTCGACTGTTTTTTGGGATAGTTATGGAGTTATTCAAAATGGATTATATTCAATAAGGAAAAACCGTTACAGGAGCATACTACGCATTATTATTTGACAAGCTGAAGGTAGAACTTAAGGAAAAACGGCCACATTTCAGCAAGACAACGCACCGTCTCACACATCAGCGATTGCAATGGCGAAAATCCACGAATTACGGTTTGAACTGCTTGGCCATCCGCCTTACTCACCAGATCTAGCCGCTAGTGACTTCCTTTAGTTCCCTGATCTGAAAATTTTTCATGGACAGAGATTTTCGTCAAATGAAGAGGCAATCACCTTCCTGAACAATTATTTTGCAGAGAAAAACGCCGAGTACTATTTGGAGAGATGGGAGCATCGCTGGGAGAAGTGTGTGGAGTTAAAAGGAGACTATGTTGAAAAATAAAAAAAATAAAAATTTAAAAAATCAGAAAATATGTCTTATATCTTTATTAGTTCAGAAACTTTTCAGACCACCTAGTATGTATTTGTTCTGTTTTTTGCCAGCGGTTTTTTTATAATAGGTTTCAGGATATTAATTTGTGTTTTATATATATGAGTGACAGGCCTTTCATATCCACAGAATCTGGTAGCAAAACAACGATAATTATTGTCACTATGTACTGTTGAAATAATTAGATTAATTCTTCCTGCTGATACATGTCTCGTATTAGTTGGTTCTCTTCCATGAAAATATTAGATATATAACTACCTCTGATGAAATTCTAGCGAGCAGTGAACATTTTCTTTAACCATATTTATTTTTATTTTCCTTTATTTTTATTTTAGCTAAGCCAGTATAATTGAGTGTGACCGGTGTTCATCCCTGCCTCTGTAACAGTCATACTTCACTTTTACAGTAGATCCTTATTTATAAATAGTTAATTATAACAATGCAGGTTCATTATTAGTTCTGTTCACTGTCCATTACCACTCTTTTAGCTTTGTCCAAGAATTCCCCAATCTTCTTACAATCTTTAACAAACATTATCTATAGCTATATTCCTATCTAACTTAAACCTTTTCTTGTTAATAAACCCTTTCCTCCAAATTTCTGTCCCTTTACACTAAAAATTATATGTTCTAAGTTCTTATCTCCCCTACATATGGGACAGTAATTTTGTGGAATACCCTTCCTTAAACCTTTTAGTCGCCATACTCCTGCTCTCACCTATGCAATACCTTCTCTTTCCTCTTTATTCGTCACGTCTATGTACTTTTCCCTTCCCCAAGTTCCCTTCATTGGTATATAAGAAGCTAAAGACCTCTTCTCAGCTATTTCACTATACATTTTCTGCACTTATATGCCTTCGAATCTTTTTCTTACAGATTTCCAGGAATTGCTTACATTACTTTCTCTTTTTCTCGATATTTGTCCTAATCCACTGCTATCTAGGTTATTTCTAACACATTCTACCCATTCCTTGTGCTTTAAACTTTTATTGATAAATTAAACATTGTTTTATGATATGATATATGTGTATTCCAAAATTTTACATTTTATAACTTTTGGCTACATTTATTTGCCGTTACCTTGTTGCTACCTTGGCTTGCATGACACTCTGGTCTTTTGCTCTGCCAGGTAGCTCTTAACCTTCATACCTCCTTGATTACTTAATTAGTCCCTTTCTTCCACCTTCTCTTCCTTTCTTACATTTTTTAAATTTCTGGCCCATTTTTCTTTTACTTTCTGCAAGAACTCACCAATACTTCTTACCTTCTTTTCCTCCCTGTCCGTTAACATTTTTATAGCTACTATCCTCTTCTCTACTTTCTCCCATTTTTCTTCCCAAACCTTTTTTCTCCATATTGCAACCTCCTCGCATTCTGTTATATAGTGTTCTATGCTTTCTTATCCCCACACAATTCACAAATTCCCTTTTCCCTACCTCTTATCCCTCTAAGAAATATTATTCCTGTTCTCATCCATGCTAACCCTTCTCTCTATTGCCTACTACAGTAATCTACATATGCTTTTTGTCCCCAATTTCTTTTTATTTACGTGCCAGATTGTAATGACTTCATATTTTCTAGACTTCCCCATATTTCCTGTCTTTCTATATCTTCTATTCTGCATTTTACTAATTTACCCACATCGCATGTATTCCTTTCCTCTAATCTCCATATATCTTCCATTCCTTTTTTTCTCCATAATTTCTCCTTTCTCTGCACACCAACTATTTGAGTTCTCTAATCTTTTTTGCTGTCTCATAGAAATTCCTTTCTTAAAGATTCAATATTCCATACCACAGTTTCAATGCCCTTTCCCTAATCTTCCCTTTACTGGCAACTCTACCCATCTCTATTTGTGCTATCTGCCTAACAGTTGCATCTGGTAACCCAGGCATTTCTTTACAGCATCTCCTATGCACCTCATCTAGAACTTCCCGTCATCCTTCTGGTCCCCATACTTCTATCTCATATAACATTTGTGCCCCTACAACATACCATAAACTTTCTCTAGCCATTTATATCTGATACTTTGTATTTAACCATATTAACAAATCCACGGCATATCGTGTGACTGCGAGAGAAACAAAAAACTGATTCAAATAATTGGACTCCACTTCTAAAGGCTTGATGTTTGTGCCAGTACTTAGTATGTACAGTTCAGAACATTCTCAGTTAATATGGAGCGCTGTTCAAACGACCTTCTTCTGTTTACAGTTAAATTTTCTTTTTATTGTGACGTTAGTGTCTTATCAACGCGGCGGTTATTAGGGTAGCATTTTGTCATTGGTGTGGATGATCAAGTTCGTCAGAAGAGATAATTACGAGATGGGTCCACAGATCAGAGCAGCTGCATCTGTAATAAACAAGAAGCCACCTTGGTAGGTCACGTACGGTTGGTACCCTGGAGAACATTGCAACGATAAGAGCTGCTTTAGAGCGGAGTTCAATGGGATCAGTTCGACGGAATTTGCAAGGGAGATAACTAAGGGTTGTCCACAAGGATTTGTGTTGCTTTACTGGGACATTCTCACAGAGTAATACTAGAAGAACTAGCAAGCTGGCATGAAGCTAAAGGGGTGATTGTTATAGAGGCAAATAACAGGGTTCAAACACAAAAATACAAGTAGTAATACACAAATTGGTAGTACGATATGGAAACTGTAAATTACGAAATTGCTCTATCAAAGTTGGTACGTATGAAGGAAATCGTGGAGAGAAATGAATAAAAATCAATAATCAGAGTGACAGATTTTAAATAATAAGAGGTAAAAATCCTATCCAATAGAAGTGTTGCCCAGAGATATGGAGGCACGTCAAAATGTCTATCCACAGGTTTTAAACAGATGATCAACACTCAGCCCGTTTTTCTCAATAGCTTCGTGATGTCTGGCAAGATCCTTTAACTTATCGGGGTTTTGTTTGTTTGGTCCCGTCACTGAGCAGTATACTTAGGAGATTTCACACGTCATACAGAAAACAACCTCACCAAATTAACATAAATCATCTTAACTACCATCATCATACATTAAAGGATGTCATTTTATTTATTTTTTAAAGTTTTAAAATTTTTATTCTTCATCATCACCACCAAACATATAACTTATGTAACATTCGACTAAAGGAAGAAAATATTTTAAGAAACTTCGCCGCCAATGCCACTACCACCACATACAACAGATATTATACGATTAACCTGAACCTAGTGCCTAATCGACATACAAGACCAACAAAGGAAAGGAAATTAGGTTTAAAAGAGTCAAGCTATACAATGATGCGCTATATTCCCTTTATAGCACAGGACACTTCAACGGTCATCCATAAGTTCCTGTACGATTAGCATTTCACTACGGAGGGAATTCGGTACGTAGGCCACCATCCTGGGTCCACTGTGCCTACGCTCCCAAGTGGGGTACCCCCGGGAGGAAGGATGAGGTGATAGGAGAGAGGACGGCCGACCCAAGGAGTCACGTCAGTACAGAGGGCACGGTTCCTACAGTTTACTTAGAGACTTCCCCCTACTGGCCAGGGCCTAGCAGTCGAGCCCCAAAAGTCCCTGGCTGGTGGTCCCAAAATGGTCCCAGCAGAGGCGTGGAGACCGGCTACCTACCGGAGGAGTAAATAGTTTACCTCAGAGCATATCATCCCGCCATGCATCGCCGAGACACCCGCCGACACTTCTACACTGAAAGAGAACACCAGATGAGAGATGATACGAAATGGTAATGACAATGAAACGGAGGGACAGGAAACTCGGCGGATGTAATTAGCTTACCCAGCATTCGCCTAGTGACACGGGGAAACCCCCGAAAAAACCAATGGGACAGTTAGGTCGGCCACGCGAATCGAACCCAGGCTTCCCAATGCGGACCACAGAGGAAATCGCCTGAGCCATCCCACGCGAAGCCTCACTGCATAGATAGTTTTTAAGAGCAGACATATATTCTCCCTGAAGTGAGTAATTTTAAGTATTTTAGAAATGTATTGAGTATTCTGACACATTTATAATATACTACTGTCTGGAAACAAGTCAATCTAGCTTGGGTTTCCGTATGTCCATTCTTTGTCTAGTGTGTGTGTGAGTGTGTGTGTGTGTGTGTGTGTGTGTGTGTGTGTGTGTGTGTGTGTGTGTGTGTGTGTGTGTGTGTGTATATAGTCGCGGAACGGGCGTAAAGGTTACGGCGTAATTAGATAACAGACGGCGGAAAATGTTTCACGAGCTTGCATAGGCAGTTAATGATAGCGCGGCTAGTGTTCACAAAGAGGCCGGCAAACAAAGATAGTTAAGATATAGGACTAACCGGCACAGCTAGGATTTCACGTTTGGAAGGTTCGAGTAATATCTCGATTGCCAGAGAATAGTTGTTTTTCTTATTTGCTCGAGAAGTCTCTCGAATTATGAATGAGATATATAAGCAATTGTGACACGCCAACCGGACAGTTGTAAAACAAGAGAGTGAGTAAGCAGAGACAGCTGTGAAGTTTTGTAACGAAAGCTAATGTTTGTTATTGTCAACGATCTTGGTGCTGTAGATTGTGATGTCATGTAATGTTGTTAGGAAAGAATTCAACAGTGTATTCCTAAGGAAGTAAATAACATTTAGAATTTCGGCAAATTGGACTTTTAATTCTACGAAGCCACAAAGTCACAATATATATTCGCAGTTTGTGTAAAGTAGTCTTGATTTTTTGGTATGGAAGTACATGAGCATAAAGATATATTCACAAAGAAGTGTTAAAATATTAAGCCTTTGAAACAGACTCTTACATTGTGATGTAACATTGATGGTACATATTTCTCTGATGGCTCTATTCTGTAATATAAATACTCGTTTAATCTCCACTAACTTACCGAAGAATATCAAACCATATTTCATTATTGAACAAGAATATGGTTAGTATACCGATTTTTATGTCTAAATTAGACAAAACAATGTTCAACGACCTAAGCGCAAAAATAGCCGATCTCAACCTGTGAAAAAACAAAACGTTAGATGTTGGTTGCCTACCAAAAGCTACTGTATGGAGTGGTATGGTGTAGCTGAGCAGGGCAATACTGTTCTTTGAGAATGATGCAGGTGACACTGCTACAGAAACTTCAGGTCGTTATTTCATAATGGAGGAAATGCATCATAAGATATCTGTATATAGTGATTATAATTCCAACAGGATGGTGCCGCCGGCCACACAGCCAGGACGGCCTTGCCTTAGGCAGGAAGTTTCCAGAGCATCTTGCCTCCTATTTGGCGATGTTAGCTGGCCATCTCATTTACCTTATTTAACAGAATGTAAGAGTTTTCTGTGAGGATTTTTAAAATTTAATCTGTAAGCTAACATTGGCCTGTTGAGGCTATTGGAGACATGAAGAATAATCTGAAGAATAATCTGAGGAATAATCTCGTTTCTCTATTTACAAGAGTACCACTGTAAGAAGCCATCCAACTTCTGAAGGAGCAATTTCCGACTGACATCATAGAGTTCTTCCGACATACCCTGACGTACACTTTCATCTTGTATGGTGGTACTTTCTTTGAACAAGTAGATGGAGTAGCAATGCTGCCCTTTGTCATCAGCTATAGCTAATTTCTATGGGGAACACCTAGAATATGAAATACTTGAAACTTCTTCACTTACACCATCTCATTGCTATAGATCCGTGGACGACACTTGTAATTTGGCCACATGGATCAGACATTTTGCCTAGCTTTCTTGCGCATCTCAAGCCTTCGACCTCAAATACAGTTTACCATGGAAGTGGATAAGGATTGAACTCTTCCATTCCTGGACATTCTTGTTCTTTTTTTTTTAAAGCAAGCCTACACACACCGAGCTCTATCTGAACGCTCATAGTTTCCATCATAAGTCTTAACGACTGAGTTCTGAATACACTGGCCCATAGAACTTTGTCTATCTCTGATCCCAGCCACTTAAAACAAGAATTACAACACCTGAGACTCACTTTCCGTCAAAACGGCTTCTTCGAATATGACGTTGAAGCCTCAATCACCAAAGCTAAGAAAGGGAAACCTGTGATACAGCAAGCGTCAGATAAACCTACTGCTACAGCCTGCATCCCGTTTACCGGCAATCTATCCGGCAGAATTAGCAGAATTCTCGCCAAATACAACATCAGGACCATCCACAAGCCACCTCCGAAGATTAAACATCTGTTGAGAGCAGTGAAAAACAATCTGGACTTCCAAGTTCCGGGAATGTACCGCATTCCCTATGAATGTGGGACACCGTATATAGGACAAACCGGAAGGACCATCGCTACTAGAATAATCGAACATGAACGGATCATTTTTTTAATGCAACTTGAGAAGTCTGGGCTGGCAGAGCATTGTTTTGATAACGACCATACAGTCAATTTTCGGGAGACAACCATCTTGGCAAAATACTACAGTTACTGGGAGCGGAGAATTGAGGAGGCTTTCGTGATTTCCTCTGAAAGGAGCACGCTTAATCGTGATGCTGGATTTCAGTTCAGCTCCTCTTGGAAACCGGCCTTAAACATGTAAATCCGTCAAATTAAGAAGCAAAGATCAATACAGCTTGATAATCAAGTTAAGTAGTTGTTTCTTTGACACAATGTTCTATACTCACGCCATCTCCTGAGCTGGCATTTAATTTACTGAAAACAGTCTTTTGTTCAGTAATGCGAATTTTGATAGTGTTTTGTCTTTGTTTATAGTTGTGTTATATCCAGTGTTTTATTTGCGGTATAACATTTTATAAATATCCTGATGATGGGAGAAACGTTGATATCTGATCATCTTTTCACCTGGGTAGCTGCCCGAGAAGCAAGTGAGCGTATTCCTCGCCAGGAAAGTTTCAGGTCTTATGAAGAATTACATTCGTACACACATAAGGTCAATAATGGCACTTCAGTCTCTAAGCAGCAGAAAAACTACAATTACTGTGCCAGCTATCTTTTATTTCTCGTTTTCAGCACTTAGTTCATTGAGTACAGAATGCATTTACGTTTTACTGCTATATGGAGTTTGGATATACTCTAGGTCACTCCCTCGGGGTTAATTATTTCGTTAACAGCTTCGCTGAACAATATCCACTGTCAGCGGATACAGTCTGATAAAGCTTCGTTAAAGTTCTAGCACAGCATCCTAGTTTCTAGTAAATTAAAATACTTTCTAAGTATTCCCAATTTTGAAAACTTGCAGAGTTAACTTCTTTATGAAACCCTTACAACATGTTTATTTAGTGCTTTTAATTACATCACACCGGCATGTAATTTTCTGAAGGAACTCTTCCTATCATCATAGCGTAAAGGAGAAAAAAATAAAGAGAGAACAGGGGGGAGGCACGCCTCGCTCATTGCAACATACACACAGATCTATTGCGGCTTCCATCTCACAGGAAGGATACATGAAGTGATGAAACCACAGGGAACACAGAGAGCGTGGAGGTCCCTAGAAGTACTAAATGAGTAAATAAACATATAAATAAATAGATACATAAATAGATGATGATGATTGTGATTTAGGGCGTTCGACAGCGCGGTCATCAGCGTCTGTAAAAGACAAAGCCTTCTAAAAACGAACTAAACCTTGGCTAAAAACTGTCGTTAGCGATAAAATCATGACTCAAATATACGTATACGTACGTAAGTCAATGTATAAAAATGATAAAAGGTTAAAAGGTAAACATAGATATCTGGCTATATGATAAAATCAACTTTGTATAAAATTCTAAAACCCTTGGCCACCGCTTGCTGGTCGTCCGCCAGTATGTCTTTCAAGCTGGCCGGCAGCTGATGAGACCAGCGAAGACCCTCCAGGTTAGGACACACTAAAAGAACATGGCGGACTGACACCGCATCGCTGCATAGCGGGCAGACTGGTGCAGGGCTCCAGTTTAAAAGATAACGATGCCTTAAAAAGCAGTGGCCAATGCGTAACCGAGCAAGAAAGACTTCCTCCTGGCGAGAGGCACGGGAGGAAGTCGCCCGGGGAATCGAAGGCGCCTTTATCTTTCGAAGTTTGTTTCTACGGAGAGCAGACCAATCGTCCCGCTAGCACGACAGTACTGCTCTCCGCATGACGAACATAAAGTCCTCCGAGGTTAAAAAGGGAATCCTTACCCTAGGCTCTTGATCGCCGCCTTAGCTGCCGAATCCGCCAGTTCATTCCCAAGCCCTCGTGTCCAGGAACCCATGCACACAACACGCTGATATAAATAGCTAGATAGCTAGATATATAGCTAGATAGACAGCTAGACAGACAGACAGGCAGACAGACAGACAGACAGATGGATAGATAAACAAATAAATAATTATGTAAATAGAAAACCAGATAAATAGATAATTAGATAAATAAATAATTAGATAAATAGATAATTAGGTAACTAGATAAATAGACAAGTAGATAAATAGATAAGTACCTAAATAAATAACTAACGAAATAAATAACTAAATATATAAACAAACATATCTGCAATACCATACCCTGGTACTTAATTTCTTAAGCCAGGGTATAACTATTCCAAACGTTTACATTTCTTTAACTTTTTATAATTTTACAAAATAATTCTAAGATAGCATTAAAAAGCACAAAGATAAGAATTTCTTTCCTTTGAAGTTTTAAAAGTAAGACTTATTTTTGGTTTTCGAGACCAATGTTTTATAATTAATTTTTGGTTTTTATGATATTTATTTAATTCGAGTGATTAGAAGATAAATAAACCCTTCTTTGAAAGAATACAATAAGAATACCAGCTTAAAAACAAAACTTATTTTACCCACTTTTTAAAATCCTTATCCTTTTTTTTTTTTTTTTTTTTACAAAGAAAAGTTCTGATAAATACTGAGAGCTCTTTATCTCGATGTCAGAAGCCACTACAAATGTTTCAATAATCATGCTCCTATCACGTGAGTATAAAGACCACGAAACGTCGCTCAGCGCCTAAAACGGAATGCGCAGGCATTCGCGCCAGTTGTCCGGCAACGAGCATGAACGAGGGTATGAAAAAAAACACCTCAGCATCTGCCTAACTGAAAAAGGGAAGGCACAATGTGCAATGTGCAATCAATAGGGAACGAAGGGTGACCTGCCAAATGCGAGTCACACACGTCACAGGGCTTCAAAATATATGAAACTTAAGCGTTTCTGTGAAAAGTAAAATAAAATAGTCCAAGGAAGCCAGAAACTTTTTCTCACGGGTAATGCAAAGAGAAAATAGCAGCGACATTACTTGATATGCCATGAAGTATGGAAAACTGGGAGGAGTAAAATTGCTGTTAAGGAGTTAATGAAGGGTAGATAAGTAGAGACTAGAGTTCATAATTCAAAAGAAGAGCATCCTTCGTGATCATCTTCTCTTATTAGCATTTCTTTTTTGTATTTATTTACACGGAGCGTCGTGTTGTTACTTTGTCCTTTATCGTGCAACTTTCTCTCCTAGACCTTCCGTCTTTCTTCTTACTGGAAAAAAAAGTGAAAGAGTTGGAGAATAAAAGGAGCCGTCCTGTATTTTATTCCGGACGGGTAATTCAGAGAAGGCAAAGGCGACATTCTGTGCACGAAGAGGAACGGTCGGTCGACTTGTGATGCTGTAGTAGGTACTCTGTGCTAGGAATTGCTAAGTTCATGCGTGCGTGGACAGTGATGACAAGCAGAATCACTTAAACCAGGGCTTTCTCCTAGTAACGATCTTATTCAGGGTATTGCTTGTGCATCACTCTTAAACAGTGCGTCAAATAAATATGTACCCCAAGCTCTAATTATTACTTTGGCTCTTTGTGTTTATGAGTATTCCTGTAGTTGGCACTGTCAGTTTTAAAAGTAAAATTACCGGAATTTAGTGACTGTAAAAAAAAAAGAAGAAGAAGAAGAAGTTACCGAAAATCTGTTAGGGCTACAAAACCCATTTAGCACAGAATTAATGACATACCAAATGATAGTTCAAATCAACTAGGAATATCTTAAGAATGACTGACTCCACAAAAAGTAACTATTTAACAATATGCTTTAAAAATATACATATGCTGTACAATATGTTTCGTCTAGCTCTTACATTTATGTAAAAGTCGCTCGATATGAAGAGAACTCCAGAGGGTCTTCCACAAAATTTAAGCTACAGGATTTATTCGTAATGAAAAATGTCAAATAATCTCATCATCGTCGTCAAAGACCGCAGGAAGTATATTTCCGCAGCTTCAATTTTCCTTACCTTTTTTTTTTTCTTTAAGAACGCAGCTCTCACTTACATATATTGCCACTGATAAAGCCATTGTTGGATAAAATCTTGGCTGCGTAACCTTTTTAGTTTTGTCACTCAGTGTTCTTCTGATTGTTTCACAAATATGTTAAAATTTCTGCATTTTCATAGTTACACCTTGCGTTAAATCAAAGCCCAGATACTATAGTGCGATTCATATAAACCTGGACGATTTCAATAGGAATTAACTTTTGAACCAGGATGGCCCCGTAGCTCAGTCGGTAGAGCACCTGCCTCCCGTGCTAAGGGTCCCGGGTTCGATTCCCGGCGGTGGGTGCAGGATTTTTCTCCGACTCTTTTCCAGAGTCTGGAAGTATGAATGAGAGTGTAAATGTGTGCGATATCTAATGATTAAAAGCCAAAGATAACGAGTTAACACCTTCAGTATGTTCCAAAGGAGAACGGCAGTTAACCCTTCATTACGCGATTTTTTTAAATATCCTCCTATAAATATCTTTCTGTTTAAAATTGATCACAGAAACCAGGAAAAATAGTAAAAAAAATATTTGTTTAATTTTTTATAGAATTTTAACCTTTTTTTTGTCACTTTGCATATTTGCAAAACCGTGCATTTAGGTCAACATAGTGAGGTACATAGAGCACAACAAAACTTAACATACTGAGACACAAAACTGGATGAAATTACTGGCTTAAAGGTCTGAAATGCACTAAACAGCATTTGTCTTTGCTAAGGCACAGAAATATCAACTTCCTTTTCAATACACGATGCTTACTGAGAGTTTCAGTTTCTGTGAAATGCAGTAAAACAGTTTTTATCCTTATTCAAGCACAAGTTCACTTTGCACTTATCACACATCACATAGGTGTAACCCTTGCAGTCTGGTCGCTTGCATGTCGTTCTTTTCTCATTCCAGACAGGCCAGTGATTCATTGGATCCATTCTTACATCCCTCGGTGGCAGCGAAGATCCCTTGTATTTCAGCCTCTTGCACTCCACGGCATCTGCACTGGCGCTTGGCCTACCACGTTTTCTTGTTTCCAAACCAATCTTGCACAGAGATAGAGCTAGATCAGTCCTGAATTTCTTTTGATTCAATGGTGCCTCTATTTTCCCCGTTTGAATAAGCATTCTTCTGTATAAGATCCAGGAGTTGATAATAACTGTGTCAATCAAGTGAAAAAATAGACGCAGATACCATCGTTTTGACCGCACCTTTATGTGATGTCTTCCTATGTTGCTGTCCAGTAAGTCAACATTTCCCATGTGGGAATTGTACACTGACACCACTGCTGGACACGGCACCATTATGTGCTCCTTCTTCTTTCTGTCAAATCTTTTCACTTCAGTTTTTGGCATCTCTCCAACAAAAGTTGAGAGAAATGACACATTGCTGTTGTCTTTGTACAAAACGGTGGAAATATCTACATTCTCGATATTTGTAACAAATTCCTCTGAAAATCCACGTGGTTTATTTTTAAGTTCTTTCTCATTTAGAAATTTGCAATTTGGTAATCTGTTCCTCTGTATCGTTCCTACACAGAGAATGCCCTGTTTGTAAAGATAGAGAGCTAATGGCACAGAAGTATAATATCTGTCAAAATAGAGCTTGTAATTTTGATCACGTGGTATTTCTCTTGAAAGGCGGATAACTACATTTCCACTAGCTCCCAAATCAGGTTCTCCATCTAGTCGAAACTTTGCATCATTCTCCTGCCCGCTGTAAATTTCAATTTTGTGAGCAAAACCCATGTCTCCACAAAGCACAAAAAGCTTGTAGCCCCATTTATGGGGCTTATCTTTCATGTACATCTTCATGTGGTGTCTAGCCTTTGTTGAACACATCTGCTCGTCAATCGACAGTCTTTCGCTCATGGGTACAGATAGACATTTTTCATTTATATAATCCAGCAGTGGCCTTAGTTTATACAGTTTGTCATATTCAGGGCTTTGGGGACCTGGCATTTTTGCATTGTTATTGAAATGCAGTGTGCTATGCAGCCTCTCAAAGTGGCGCTGAGACAGGGTCTGCTTTACTAAATCAACACCGGTAACTTCATTCCATAGGTCACGGACACTGGAAGGTGGAGCCAAAGAACTAACAATGCATATGCCAATAAATTTGTATATGTCATAAGTTGTGCAGTCCAAAGGCTTGTTGGGATTTTGCTGAACGCTATATAAATTAGTTTCATCAACAATTTTAGACACAATTTCTTCTGTAAAAAAGTATTTGAAAAATTGGTATGGCGTTGAGAGCTCTAGAATTGATTGTGGTAGAGACGCACTTCCTTTGAATGGAAACTGATCGCTAACAAAATCTGCACTTTGCTTCTTCCACAGAATTTGATATTTTTGTGCTTTGATTGGCTTCTGTGGAGCAGTCACCTCAGGAATGGCTGTCTGATTTTCCATTGCATCCTTTACATTTGAATTAACCTCGTTCTGTTCAGTATTATCAGGTCCACTTTCACTATCTGAAGATTCCAGGTCGTTATAGTTTATTGTGGGATCTTCATCAGAAAAATCGAAATCCAGACCATCATCACTATCAGTGGGGCATTCCATTGCAACAAATTCCTCTACTGACATTAGTCTGCGCTTTCCGTTCTCCAAGTAGACAAACGAGTCCATATCCAAAAAGCAATGATCCAGGAAACTAAAAAATAATAGAGAAAAGGAAGCCATTATTGTAATGATAATTGTATACTGAACCTAATATTTTCGCGCACTTTTGCAGATGTGCAAACTAAGAAAAAAGTGCTCTTACTTACGTGATGTCTAGCAGATGGGTATTCCAAATATGAAGTAATATTCACCAGGGATAGCAGAACACCACAGTAATTTTATATTTCGCACACCTCTATTTTCATCTACATATATGCACACTCACAATGTGGCATCTCACGCTGTACTAACCCGCCAAGACGCGGAAGCAGGCAAGAACACGTGGTGTCAAGAGTAACACCATCTAGCGGCAAATTCTTTCTTACCACTCTAAAGGCATATGTATGCAGACGTGCAAAGCAGAAAACTGTGTTAAATTTTCAAGGACAACGGAGAAAATGACGTTGGAACATCCCTTTGCAGATATGCAAAGCTACGTAGTGAAGGGTTAAAGTTAAAGGCCGGGTAAAAAAAAAAAAAAAATGAAAAAGAAAAACCTTTTGAACCAATAATAGGACACACGTGCAACTTTGGGAGAATATAATACACAATTGGGAGATTAGATTACACTATTTACATCTCAGAGAAAATGTTGGTAGTGTTATACACCAGCCTCTTATTTCACGTCCAGACATTCTCTCAATAACGTGGTTTACAGATGAGGCATGGTTTCATCTGTCAGGCTACACAAACACACCAAACACTAGATACTGGGGTGCTGTAAACCCCCAAGTGATCCATGAAACCTCACTGGATGATGAAAATGTTGGAGTATAGTGCGCGGTGTCAGCTTCCAGGATCGTTGGTCCATTTCCTTTGATACTACTGTAGACACTGAAGTTTATATGGTTATCTTCAAGACATTTGTGGAGCAGCTGAATGATACTGAATTGAGAGAATGTTATTTGCAGCAAGATGGAGTAATGACTCCATGGAGCATGTAATCAGTTTCTTTGATAATCGAATAATCACAAAAGGTCCTTGGCCTCCAGATCTCCTGACCTAACCTCACCGGATTTTTTTCTTGTGGGGGACATCTAAAAATAGAGTGTACAAGAATAGGCCACGGACAATTGATGTTCTCAAGGAATCCATTCGAACCGAAATAAGTAACACTGGCGAGGATACTCTCCGTAAAACTTCAGAGAATATGGTGAGACGAGTGCAAACGTGTATAGATACTAGTGGAGGACACTTCCAACCTTTTCTCTGAGATGTAGATAGCGTAATGGTGTAATCTCTCAATTGTGTATTATATTGTCACGGCAACAGGCATAAAAGTTTCGGCACAATAAGAAAACAGTCGGCGGATAAACTTTCATGGTAATAATGAGCCTTGCTAAGCAGTTAATGATAGCACGGCTATTGTAAACAAGCGCCGGCAAGCAAAAGATAGCTGAGGTAAAGGACTCGCCGGCATAGATTAAGTTACGCTTCTACAATGTGTTTGCTTTCTTTGTTCTTCGGGAAATTTCTGGACTGTTCAGGTTCTGGCTTATTGCAGAACAATCTAGAGTTACGAATCAGGTATTTAAGGACGTGACGGCTCGTCAAGTTGGCCAGTTGTGAGACAGTCGTGAAACAGTGTTGTGAAACGAGAGACAGCCAGCTGTGTTTTTGTAACGAGAGCTAATGATGTAATCTGCTGTCACTGTTTGTTATTGTGATCGACCTTGGTAGACTGATGGTGTATGTAACGTAATGCTGCTGTAATCTCTTTATCTTGTATTACTGTTTTTGTTGTTAGTGGATATTTTCCATGGGAGGTCATTGCTTTAATTTACTACTCATATTAAGCAATACATCGTTCTTTAATGATAAACATTAAAGACATTTCTGGAAAAGTCAAACATTTTGAACAACTAATCTCGTGAGTGTTATTTTGGGATGGTAGACTTTTTTTTTAAAAAAAAAATTCATATCTTATCCTTGAAAGAACTTAAAGCTGGCTGCAACGAAATATTAACAATCTACCTGATAGACAACTACTTACTCCGTTACGGCTGTTGCAGGTCATTGTACATCTGACGTACTTCAGTATTTAACGTTGTCTTCAAATGATATTGCAGTGAACGGATATATTGTTTTGTGTTTTGTTTTGTGATTTTATAGATGAAAATTCATGCCTCATTTAAAACAAAAGCTAGCAGTATTAAACTACTGAGAGCGAAGCAACCCGACTTATCAGAGTAGTACTGAAATCTCACGCAGCTGCCACTGATAAGCTTTCGTTGTGTTACCTCTAACAAGTTTGGCATTTAACCAACTTTTCATTTTCAGTTGTGTTGTCCACTTCACAAACACACAAAGAATGCTAAAACAATTATTTTTAAAACTGCTTTTTTTCTTACTGTATTTATTCAGGAATTTTAAAACCGTGTATTTTCGGTGGCATCTCGGTACTGAGACTTTGGTTGGAATTTAATGATTTCCATACTACGAGGATGAGTCAAATTAACACCTTAAATTTGTAATAACAAATCGAAATTTCGCGCAGTTATCTTGTAACTTGGTAAGCCTGCTATAAACAGCGTGCAGAATTGCCTGTAGGTGGCAGCACAGTGCAGATGCTCACATATCCCAGTATCAGTATAAATATGGCCGCCCCACTTGCACCAGGGAGGTACAGCGCTCTGTTAATCGGTTTCTGCACAGTGAAGGTGTGAAACCTATTGAAATTCATCGACGAATGAAGTTTCCGTACGGTGATGCATGTTTGTCACAGCAGTAAGTCTACGAATGGAGAAGAAAGTTCGCAATTGGTGTGACTTCAGTGGAAGATGCTCCAGCTCCAGGCTAGGCACAGCGAGTTGTGACTCCACAGAACATTGTAGCAGTTGAAACCATAGTGAAGGAAAACCGCCCACTGACACTGTATGACATTGCAGCATGTTTACAGAATAGTCATGGTCAGCACACCACATTCTGCATGATGTGCTCCAGTTTCACAAATTGTCTGCAAGATGGGTGCCACGGCAGCTCACTCCTGAAATGAGAGAACGACGTGTTGATGGTTGTGAAAACTTCTTCGGCGCTTTGAACGTGAAGGTGATGGCTTCCTTGTAAGAATCTTTACTGGGGATGACATCTGGGTTCACTTCCAACAACCGGAAACGAAGAGAGCGAGCAAGGAATGGCGCCACACCTCATCACCAAAGCCAAAGAAGATTCGAACAGAATCATTAGTAGGGAAGGTTATGATGACTCTCTTTTGGGACCAAAAAGGTGTCGTTTGGAGCATTACTTGCCTAGAGGGCCCACTGTCACCAGTGCATCATACACAGATCTCCTAAAAATCACCTGTGGCCTGCAATCAAATCAAAGCGACGGGGATTGCTGTCAGCATATGTCCTTTTGCAACATGACAATGTAAGGCTCCATACTGCCCGTACAACAGTAGCAACAATCACAGACCTGCATTTTGAGTGCCTTCCTCATTCACCATACTCAACAGACCTTGCCCCAAGTGATTTCCATATATTTGGACCACTCAAAGGCGCAACGGTAGGAAAGAAGTTCGGTTCCGTTGAAGAGGTACGCCACGCGGAGCATGAATGGGCGCGGACTAAAAAAAGAATGTTTTTTAAATGTATTTATGCACTTTGTAAGCACTGGAGGACTTGCATTGAGCGCGGGGGAGATCATGTTGAAAAGTGATACAGCTTTGTACCACTTCTGCACAGTAAATAATATTATTAAAAGTATTTAAGATTTTCATTTGACTCACCTCGTGTATGGAATAGTGTATAATATACAATTAAAGTATGTGGAGTATTTTCAGTAAGGAAAACTGTCAAAGAAATTTACTTGGCTGTTAATAAGCATGCGCATGTCCATCTGAGATTTTACATTATTGGTAGTTAATGCCTCACTTGTAAAAAGCGACACGTCCTCTTAAAGATTAGAAATTAAAGTTTCAACAATAAAATAAGTTTTCCAGAATTTTGGGGTTAACTTCCCATGGCCGGCCTACCTGTGGGACAGGAATTTGAGACTATTCGTCGTTAATTTGTCTCCATCTTCATCAGCCGTTCGGATGCAATTTGGGACAGGATTTCTATGTTGGACGCACAATTCTTTCTCTTCTCGTGTGAGGTTTGCGGCTATCTATTTCCTCTGGTCACCAATTGTATCATCTTATTCTAAATAAGAGCCATGATACTTCTGTTTTTCAGGCGTGGTTCGGAATAAAGTTTCGGAGAAGTCAAATTCTGTAGCTATTTAATTGTAATATTTAGATTACATCTTACTTGAACTTCCTTTCCCAGTCACTTCCAACATGTCGATAAATTCTTACTTTGTTATATTTAAACAGATTCAAACTATTATTTAAATTTTCTTGATCTTGCACCACTATTCATCACACTACACCATTACAACAAAAGTCCCTCTCTACCAAGATTATTGATTTTTCGTAACTATCCTTACTTCTCTCTTAATTTTGTGATTGGCAGATTTAATACCACGTCACAACATTACGTCATACAATTATTACTTCGGCCAGTCACACAATTACACACATTTTTACATATTTAAATTATTAAATATATTTACATAATCAGCTTTTATAAATTTATAAACTTTTCATACTTCAAACATAACCCAAAAGTACTGTTACAAAATTTATAAACTTTTCATACTTCAAACATAACCCAAAAGTACTGTTACAAAATTTATAAACTTTTCATACTTCAAACATAACCCAAAAGTACTGTTACACCTGTCCCAGGGGTTTTGACGGGGAGCCAGGTGAATGCTGGCAGGGTTAATTACATTCCCCGAATTTCCTGTCCATCTAGTTTATCTCCATTGTCATTTCATATAATCTCTCATCTGACAGTCTCTTAGAGGGGTAGAAGTGTCGGCGGGAGTTTCGGCGCAGCTCCTGGTTAACGGCTTCTCTTCCGGTAGGACGCTGCATTGGGTCGTTCAGGACCACGCTGGCTGGAATACTGGTTTTAATATCCTGCCGGGGAGTCTACAAGTTGTCTCAGCGTTAATATTTGTGTAGTCCGGTAAGAATGCTTACCTCTCTGTTGTGTTTTATACGCTGCAAAGATTCCTCCATCGAGTTGTGAAATCTGAGGATTCACAAGTATAAAGCTACAGTTTTTAATCTCCACTTCAAAACGTTTCTACATTTCCTTTGCAAGCCATTGCTGTAGAGAATATGGAACAAATATAATTTTAATCATTTTTATAAATTATGTCATCATTATTCTTTAAACTCTTTTTTGTACTTTCTCCAAACTAATTTTAATATCTAAAAATCTTAGGTTTATGCATCCTTTCTTGCTATTTAATTTTATAAATGTTTTAGTGTCTTTCCTGTCTTTCTTTCAAAATTGTTTCTAAATTCCACGAAATAGACCTCTTCTTTGCAATTGCTCAGATTAGTTAAACATAAAAAGCTCTGTCATATCAACAAAGAATTCAGTGATAGATACATTATACGTATAAGTATAAACTGTTGGGTAACTAAACTGATTTGAAGAATTACAAATATTTAAACTAGTAAACTTCTGTGATAACGATGAAATGGAAGCCTCATTTGATCCGATTTATTCTAATGTTGACTTAAAAGTAACTTATTCACAATTGTTTTATATTGACCTAATATACGAGCGCTGTTCAATAAAGAGTGATCATAATTTTTTACGGTCATAAATTTTCGCACTAAAATTCAATCTTATTATATTCTGTTAGCTTAATGTGAAACAAACATGCCGTATTAGTTTCATTATTAATACTCCTGGTTCCCGCCTGTGAGAAACAGGCAAGTTCAGACATGTTCAGTATGGCCTACCGCTTCAGTGGAGGTAACACGCGAGGAACAATATGCGGCGTTGAAATACTGCTTTCGTCTCAACAAATCTTCAGTTCAGGCCTATACAATGTTACAGGAGGCCTATGGAGAGTCTGTTCTTCCTTACAGCAAAACAAGAAGGAGGTTCAAAATGCTTAAAGAGGAGAGACAATCAATTTCGAAGGAAATTGGACCCGGTGCTCCAGTTCCTGATCTTATGTAAGAAAACATCACCACCGCTGCTGCCATTGTGAGAGAGGATCGACGAATTACCTTAAGATCACTTTCTGAAATACTGAACATTTCATTGGGTGCCACCCACACGCTGGTGACAGAAACATTACACATGAGACGTGCTTGTACGCGATGGTTGACTGTTGAATCCCGGACAAAAACAGGTCTGCATGCAGATAAAGTTGATGTTAGAGGAAGATCCGGAGTTTCTGTCAAACGTAATCACTGCTGATGAAACTTGGCTATATCATTTTGATCCTGAGTGCAAAGAGCAAAGCTCAGTGTGGAAATCTGCTTTATCACTAACCCCCCCCCCCCCCCAAACAAAATCAAAGGTGGCTGCTTTTGCTCGGAAAGTTGTGCTGATCTCATTATTTGATATTCATGGAATGGTTTATCAGCATGTTGTACCTGTACACACATCAGTATCTGGACAATACTACAGGGATGTTCCTGAAAACATTGCAAGTCCATATCAGGCACAAAAGACCTCATTTCCGTAAAGGAGGCTGGAAGCTGCACCACGATAATGCGCGGCCGTGTATTGCCAATGTTGTTGCTTGAATATCTTGTAGAAATCAACGTGAAATACATCCTTCACCCTCTCTATAGTTCGGATTCAGCCCCATATGACTTTTCTATTTCCTAACTTGAAGAACCGCTTTCGTGGGAGGCATTATCCAACATCAGAAGCAGTGGTGAAGGCTGCGGAGGCGATTTTGAAGGATCTCTAAAAAATTGGTTTCCAGCATGTATTTGAAGACTGGCAAAAACGCTGGGACAAGTGCATCGCATTCCGAGGAGACTGGTTTGTGAAGAATCATAAAAAATTATGAGAATGAGTAAAGGTACGTTGTCAAAAAAATTGCGATCATTCTTTATTGAACAGCCCTCGTATGATACTGCCGACGTAGGACTTTAAGAAGAATGCAAGAAGAAGCCACTTGGAGCAATTTTTGTAGCTTTAGATTTTGTGTTGTAGCTCTGAAATATTTGAATTTCAGAGCTATTATATATACATGAAGTTTTTAATTGTTTTAATGTCAGAAGCACGTCTGCCAAATATAGACACCAATAAAGTTACATGCTGTATACCGACTCCTACAGATGACTACAAACACGGAAAGGAGGTGATATAAAATGACATTGTGACGTCATTAACTCATAAGAGACGAGGTTATATTCGCCGATTATTATTTAAATAAAACAGTATTAAATTAAACAGTTTTATGCATTTAACTTTACTTTCTGCGTTTGTAATTCCTCTTCAGAGTCTAGGCACTTAACTAAGTTATTTTGATCCCATGATCCTCTATTAAGCATCTGATTCCAGTAGGGTAATTTGTTTACGTGAAGAGCACTAAATAAAAGGAATGTTTTTGTTGAAGCTTAGTTTACAAAAGCCCCAAAATCTCCCTTGTGTAATCAAACTAGAACGTAGTTCCAAGATAATTTAATTTGACATACCTCTTTCAACAAACTGAGAGTATCCACCCAGGGAGTTTTAATTTTCTTTTATTTCACTCTGTAGCAGACAGCCTTCCATCAAATTACTGGCCCAGCGTAGTGGAAGAGAACGGAATCAGCGTTTCTATGGCTCTTGGAATTTTGCATTGTTGCAGCTTAAGTGGTTAGTCAAAAACTGATTCCTACTCACACTAGTGAGTGAAACCTCTCTCTCTGGCAGTTTATTGCATCCTTCGAGCCATTAATACTGGAATACTTTAGTTGGTACAGTCCGCGTTAAATTTGTAAAAATTAGTTGTCCATTTACAGAAACAGATACAAATTTATACTTTGCCCTGTGTAGAGTATACATATTGTTGGAATATAAAAAATTCGGTTATAATATTTTTCATGGATAAATCAATTATTTATGATAAGTTTTTTTTCTTTATGTGTTACCTATCCTGCATACTATATTTAGGGAATATTTCATTTCACCCTAAAATTCGAAGTCGATAATTTAGTGCAAATACATATTATGAGCACCTTGTATAAAAACAGACTTTTTATAACAAGTAGTTGCGCTATAGTCTATTGAAAAGCACAACTAACAACTAACGATTAAATATCACACCTGTATTTAAGCTCAGAATCACCCAAGATATTACTCGAAGATGTTCAAATACATGCTCATTTCTAGATCTAAAGATAATAAGTAATAATAATAAATGAAACTTTTATATTTATAGGAAGTCTACTCATATCGATAATTATATAAAAATAAACTTTTAACCTTTTTCACATAAATCTCCTGTTTTTAAAACGAGGGCTGTTCAATAAAAATTAATCATAACTTTTTACAGTCATAATTTTTCGCACATAAGTTCTATCTTATTATATTCTGTTAGCTCAATGTAAAACAATCACGCCGTAGTAGTTTAGTTGTTGGTACTCCTGGTTCCCGCCTGTGAGAACCAGGAAAGTTCAGATATGTTCAGCATCGCCTACCGTTGCAATGGAGGTAACACGCGAGGAAAAACATGCAGCTTTGAAATTCTGCTTTCGTCTCAACAAATCTTCAGTTGAGGCCTATACAATGTTACAGGAGGCCTATGGATAGCCTGTTCTTCCCTACAGCACAACTCGAAGGTGGTTTAAAATGTTTAAAGAGGGGAGACAATCAATTTCAAGGAAGGTGGACCCGGTGCACCAGATACAGCTCTTAAGGAAGAAAACATCAACACTGCTGCTGCTGCTATTGTGAGAGAGGATCGATGAATTACCTTAAGATCACTTTCTGAAATACTGAACATTTCTTTGGGTGCCACCCACACCTTGCTGACAGAAACCTTACACATGAGACGTGTTTATCCGCGATGGGTTCCAGGACCTTTGATTCCCGAAGAAAAGGACTTTCGTATGCAGGTCTGCATGCAGTTAAAGTTGATGTTAGAGGAAGATCCGGAGTTTCTCTCACACGTAATCGCTACCGATGAAACTTGGCTACATCATTTTGATCCTGAGAGCAAACACCAAAGCTGTGTGGAAATCTCCTTCAGCACCAAACCTCAAAAAAGCAAAAGTGGTTGCTTCTGCTGGGAAAGTTATGGTCATCTCATTCTTTGATATTCACAGAATGGTTTATTAGCATATTGTACCTGCACAAACATCAGTAACTGGACAATACTACAGGGAAGTCCTGAAAACATTACAAGTCCATATCAGGGGCAAAGGACCAGATTTCTGAGAAACACGCTGGATGCTGCACCACGATAATGTGCAGCCGCCTATTGCAAATGTAGTTACTGAATATCTTGCAAAAATCAATGTGAAGTGCATCCCTCACCCTCCCTATAGTCTGGTTTAGCCCCCATGTGTCTTAATTCCCTAACTTGAAGAAACGCCTTCGTGGGAGGCATTATCCATAATCAGAAACAGTGGTGAAGGCTGCGGAAGTGATTTTGAAGGATCTCTCAAAAATGGTTTCCAGCATGTCTTTGAAGACTGGCAGAAACGCTGGGACAAGTGCATCGCATTTAGGGGGGACTATTTTGAGAAGGATCAACAAAATTATGAGGATGAGTAAAGGTATATTGTCAAAAGAAATTGTGATCATTCTTAATTGAACAGCCCTCCTTGTTTGATTTATAGATTAATAAATATATTCCTGCATAAAGAAGAATTTAATAAATGATATAAACCTATTAATACTGCTTTAATTAATGGTTTCAATAAAGACTATATACACATTAAACAAATTAAATATCAAAAAGCTGTCAATTATATTTCCACCCTTAAAAATAAAAAATTAAAACGAATATAATTTTAAAACATTTACTTACTATACTTGGCTTAATACACGTTTAAAAAGTATTTAAAAAGTTTGGTATAGCTTAAGTTCCTTAAAATAAATATAGTATTAAAAATGTACTACATTTCTCTGAAAAAAAAAATCCCATAAAATTTCTAATAACAAAAAAATCTTGTATTTATCAATTCAATTGTTTATATTGTGATAATGTGTAATATCGGAACGACAATAGGTAAATTGGAATCCAGAACGAACGAACATTTTCGTAACATGAAATACAACCGAGCGGGATGGCTCAGGCGGTTTCGCCTGTGGCCCCATTCGGAAGGCCCGGGTTCCTTTTCTTTCCTTTTTTTGTAATTTACGCCCTCCAACGTTAAGTCATATCGGACGATGAATGGAATGGGTGAAATGATGCTCAAATTAGCCCGGAGTCCATGAAGCTTAGAGTTACTCGACATTCGCCTTTCAGAATAAGGGAAAACCCCGGAAAAACCTTGTGCAGGTAACTCACTCTGACCGAGATTCGAACTCGGGACCTTCTGAACGTGAGGCAGACACGCTACCACCACGCTACCGAGGCGGGCGGCCTCGGTTCGATTCCTGTGGCTGACCTACCAGACCCATCGGTTTTTCGGGGGTTTTCCCGGGTCGCTAGTTGAATGCTGGGTAGGTTAATTACGTCCCCCGAATATCCTGTTCCTCCAATTCATCTCTATCATCATTTCATATCATCCTTCATCTGGTGGTCTATTTCAGGGTAGAAGTGTCGGCGGGTGTCTCGGCGGTGCATGCCAGGATGATATGCTCTGAGAAAATCTACTTCCTCCTCCGGTAGGTCGGTTGCCGGGCTCTGCTTCTCTGCCATTTCGGGACCGCCAGTCAGGGACCTTTGTGGCTCGGATCGCCAGCCAGGTAACTTTGGTGCTTGGCTGCTGGAGTAGTCATCCCGTAGTAGGGGAGCGAGTCCACTCTCCTGGCCTGTCGGGGGAAGTCTATGCAATTAAACTGTAGGGACCCTGGCCTCTGTACTGTCATGTCTCCTTGGGTCGGCCGCCCTCTGTCTCCTTCGCCTCATCCTTCCTTCCGGGGGTGCCCCCACTTGGGTGCATAGGAACAATCGGCCCAGCATGGTGACCTACGTACGTAATGAAATCCTAATCCCAATTATGTACAAACAGACTGTTAAATAGGCCATAGCAGATCATTTTTGGTCATTTAACCCTGAAATAAATCCTGAAGTTTAAGTATTAAAACAATTAAATGGTCCGATATATTTAATGGTTTGGGAAAACATATTTATTTTCAAAAATAAACCTCGGTCAATAAATTTTGAAATACTGGCAGTGAATTCTGTTTTTAAGTTTACTTTATTTTTAGATGTTGGTAGTACTGGCAAAAACACAGTGACCTCCAGTGATCGTAACGATGACGCAGATGTTTGAGCTGACGGTGTGAATGAATATTCACGAAATCGCGATTCTCATCAATTAATAAGAAAACTGTCATCATTTTCTTTGAAGATAAGTGAAGTTTTATTATATTTGTATAGTATTGGAACGTATCTTCGAGCTTGGCGCTATTAGGCACTTAACCCAGTCTTTATAGCCTCTTGTACATTATTTTATCCCAGCATTCTAAGATAAGAGCAATGTATCTATGCAGGTCTAAATGTTTCCTCCATTGTACAACCCTAAAGCTAATGTAAAGAATAAACTGCAATTCCTTGCATGCCTTTTTTGTGTGCAGAAGGCCATAACCGTGGCACAAGCATTTTATGAAAGGATGCATTTAGTAGCACAAAGTACATGGTATTATACATTACAAGCAAACTCACTCCCGTTAAAAATGGAAACAAGTGGGCAAACCTGCGTTGGTCAACAGACGGAATGTTGTTTTTCTTTCCTTAGAACTAAAACATTATCTTGGACCAAAAGCTTATTTTCCATTATTACACTCTGCACATTATTTATACCACAGACGTGAGAGAAAGAGCTGGAATTTGCAAACAAAATCTCCACATAACTTCCATTGTTAGTAGTTTCTTCGCTATTTTACTAGGTTTAACAAAGGCGCCATCTATTTTAATGCTAGTTTCTAGTTTATGCTGTCTCAAGCTCTGTTTTTTTTTTTTTTTTTTTTTTTTTTTTTTTGCTTTCTCCAATACACAGTGAGAATAGAGAAAATGCCGTATTTATAACCTGAAAGCTTACGTAGAGATTACAGGGAGATACATGAATGTGTGTGAACACCGTAACTTGAAGGTGAAATATGTGATAGACATTTCGATTTATCTTGGTTCATCCAAACATTTAATACTACGGGACATTTGTCCGCGTGTACTTTGAGGAGATTATTAGTGACAGGTTAATTTTACTTTAAGGTCATCAATTCTGGTTAGTGTACAGAAAATCTACGTTCAGACATTTAATGCTTGATATAAAAGCTATTCCTACGCCATTTATATACAACGTTTTCAAATCTGAACTTATATAATATGCTTATGTAAATGTATTTTAGTTATTTGCTATGGATATGAATAAACCAGGAATAATGCTTTTGTCGGAGTATTATTTAATCAGCCAGATGATTTCCTGTGATAAATAAATGTAATTTATAATCAAGGTGATCTCGAAGATTCAAAGCATTCATGTAATCTGTTGTTATACGGGAACTATCACTGTACTCACACCACTACGCACCTAAAGTTTGATGGTATATGCCTGCTGTATATAAATCATGTGCACCAAAAATCTACTACGGAGTAGAACAGCAATGTCCAAAACTGAAGCCTGGAAAGTGCCGCATGCGACCGCTTGCAGGTAGCTGCTGGACATCCCTGGTCAGCTGTGTATTGGGTGTGAAAGAAGGCGCTTCTTACGTATACGACGTGTATGTCACTACCCTCCGCACGGGAGGGGATCCGCCCTGCAGGCCCCTAGCACTCGTGGTAACTCTGACGTTACTAGAGGCACCTCGGGCCGAACATTCTAGCCCCTTCCTGAATGGGAGTTGTTAGGATTGGGTTGGACTCGGGCGGCAGTGTGTTCCCGATACCCGTGGGAGATCGGGTACCTCCGGCCAGGCCTTGGCCATCCGAAGGAGGCAGCGGGTCGCGTAAGATGTCCCGGGTACTAGCCTGCAGAGCTAGTAGAAGGTGTGCTAGATCACCAAGCCGCACCAAAGAGGTTATTCGGTAGTCCTCCCTGCGGGGTTGAAGCGCGTAAGTGGCGTATCCACTTCCACCCGTCTTGAATGCGAGAGCTTTTTAGACTCAAGGAACGACCCCCGGAGCTTTCCATAGCTCCCGGGTTGATAGAGGCCGGGGACTTTCAGGTGGACCTCGTTGTACAAGTGTATGTCACTACCCGTCAGGGCAAACCATCCATCCCGTACAATGCTGAGTTATTATGTCTAAATGTTCCTACGTTCCTCTGGACTCAGTAATTCCAGCATCAAGTTCTGGCACACAGGCCGCACATAGAGCGGAGATGATGTGAAACTCTCAAGGTATTCAGGTATGAGCATAGTGATAGTTCCTTTGTAAGGAATTCTCGATAAATGAGGTTTTATTTAATCGGTTTAGTCTCCGCCTGAGACATAAGAGGCCGAAAATTGCTCATACCCTCTACCGTACCTGTAGCTTCAACGTGGTTCTAAAATGAATAAGAATGTCTTTAACCATAGCTCCAAAAATGGCCTGCAGCACCTTTATGAATTCCCATCGTGTATTAAGCATCAAATGTGAATGGCCCGTTATTCAGGGCAACTTTATATCACCTCATGGAACGGCCAGTACTCCACTATAGATGTCATAAAACAGAATGTGAGTAAATGTACTTTGACCTGCAGTGTGACCTTACAAATGATGCACAAAATACACCAATGTCCAAAATAAAGCATAATTCAATATTTTACTCCGGACTGTCACAATTGTACAAAACTTAAGCAAAATGCAAGACGTTGTTACCAATGTGTCACGCATTATCTGGAATGCAAGAGACTGAGAAATAGCAGACAATTTTGACCTTGGGACACCTGTTGACAAGCAAAAAACCTGTCAATTACTTCTATGACAGTAATGGTGCTGAGCGATTAATTGGGGATGTGAAGACACCTCATGGCTGTACACGCCTCGCAGCGGCGTGGCCGGCTCTCCATACGGCGGCTCAAGCTCTCTGTAGGCAGCAGTTTCCATTTCTGACGGGGAGCATGTCGGAGGTCTGGAGGTGTCCTCGATGGCGACTGGCGAGTGCAACTTTTCTTCCTAATGCATCTCAGGCATGATCTATAGGGTTCATATCCGGGGACATCTCTGGCCAGCCCATGCTCTGGATACCTTCCCTCTTAAGATAGTCGTTCACCAGGTGGGCACTATTCGGACTGCATTATCGTACATTAAGATGAAATGTGGACCAACTGCACCTTTGAGAAGTTACACATGTGGTTCCAGTACCTCGTCTCTGTACCTCTGGGCATTCACAATACCAGTGTCGAAGATGTGCAGTTCTGTACGTCCATTGAACATTATGTCTGCCAAGATAAAAAGACCACCATCATCAAATGGGTAGTTTCCAGAAGTTGGTGGAATAAACTGGGTTTCATATTCTCTCCAGATTATTCTGCTATGTGACCCATTGTTTAAACTGAATCTGGACTCATTTGTAAGCAGCACGTTTCTCCATTCATTCAAGGTCCTATACTGACGTTGCTGACTCCATTGTAAATAGCACCGTATGTGTACTCGAGTAAGTGGGGCACACGCTGCTGGACGTCTGGTTTGGAGATCGACTGTCCTGAGCCTGCGGTATACAGTTTGCCTCGAGACTCGCACGCTTAAGGTGGTTGCCAGCTCGAAAGACAGTTCTCTTGCGGGCAACCTCTAATGTTATCGTGTTGTTATGGTCAAATATCAGCCCTGTTGCGTTATTGTGACGCCAAAGCCTGGAAATGAAACTTTGTGGCACATTCAGGACCCGAGAAACTGTGAGCTGTATCTGATCTGCCTCTAGACGTCCGATGATTCTACCCTTCAAAGCAGGGTTCAAATGACATCTTTGTGGTATGTTGGTGCTGTCTCGTAAACACCTGGCAAATCAATAGAACAATGAGTCACAAACTGGATCTGATACTCTAGTATAGATTTTCTGCTCTGGTTTTGTAACAATTGAAGTGTGAACCCACTTAACCATCCGATATCACTAGTAAGGGGAAGCACATACAGCGGCAACGCTTAATAGAGCTCGCTCACCGTATCCTATTTTAGTTTTCTGCTTTCCGAATTATGCTTAATTTTTGGACACTAGTGTACTTTTTCATACCTGGAGCCAGGATCGTTTCTGTAACTATGGGTTTGGGCAACCATGAATCCCTAGCCACTCATCGCCACCTTAATTCCTATGTATCTACAGTGCGATCCATATAAATCTGAACAATTTCAATATGCCATAACTTTTGAACTCGTGCAACTTTGGAAGAATAAAATACCAATTGGGAGATTACATTACACTATCTATATCTCAGAGAAAATGTTGAAAGTGCCCTCCATCAGCATCTATACATGTTTGTACTCGTTTCACCATATTCTCTGAAGTTTTACGGAGAGTATCCTCACCAATGTCATTTATTTCGGTTCGAATGGATTCCTTGAGAACACCAATTGTTCGTGGCCTATTCCTGTACACTCTATTTTTAGATACCCCCACAAGAAAATATCTATTGAGGTTAGGTCGGGGGATCTGGGGGATCACAGATCTTTTGAGATTAATCGATTATCAAAGAAACTGGTTACAAGTTCCATTGGAGTCATTAGATGTATAGCACGTTGCTCCATATTGCTGGAAACAACCTTCTCTCAATTCGATATCATCTCTGTAAAACTTCAGAGAATATGGTGAGACGAGTACAAACATGTATAGATGCTGATGGAGGGCACTTCCAACATTTTCTCTGAGATGTAAATAGTGTAATGTAATCTGCCAATTGTGTATTATATTCTCCCATAGGTCATGTGTGTCCTATTATTGGTTCAGGTTTATATGGATCACTCTATATTTACTAATGTCACAATTAGTTTCTTCCATTTTTACAATTATTATTTTATCCACTACACATAATACTCGCAGTAGGGATTTCACCCAAAAATTCGACACCAAGATTTCAAGCTAAGACAGATATTTTGAAGTTCCCAAATAAAAAAAAGCATTTTAACAAAATAGTTCGTGGTGTGTGTATATGTGAACAAAATAAAGTCAGATTACACACCAAACTGGGTACTTAAATCCTCCATCTTTCAAAGAAGTAACCCGAATATTTTCATTAAAATCCCCCAAACTTCGCACTGAACTTTTTCCACAAATATATATTTTAACGATTTTGATTAAAGTACCATAGATTTAAGATTTTTTCATATATAATGAAATTGATATAGGAGTTTTCTGAAAATAGCCTATGAAATACTCATAATTCTCAAGAACTTTACAGAACTGGTGAACCGTGTCTCATTTCACAATAAATCAGATCTCATTAAAGCAAAGCATTATGTCAAATTCAGTTTTGAGTACGTATTTCCGAGCTATTTCCTATTATTTCTTTTAATTTGCCAATGCTTGTATTTTTCCCAGATGGAGAGTCTTTTTTTTTCTTTTTCTCCTGATCATGCCATGAGAACAAAAGTTTTGAGGCCATCACTTAGCGATCAGCCCTTAAGAGACTTGGATGCTTTTTAAGTTACCCCATTCTTACATTGCCTTCAGGAAAATACATAAAAAATTTTTTACAACGTATATTTCGATTGATAGAATTACGTTTTATAAGAATAGTTTATTGATGAACGAGTATAACAAATCAGGTGAATGTAAAACTTAAGACTTTTAAACAAGCTTTTACTTTTGTTTGCTTTCTATGACACCTGACTCACCGAGTGTTCCTTTTGTTTGTGTGCATGTGAAGCAGGTATTTTAAATGCGATATTCTTTTTCTCTCTTTGGACATGTTTTGAATCCTGAGGGCGCTAATGACTCATGAAGTTGTGCGCCCCAAAACCCTATTGTATTACTAATACAGCGCCACTTATGGCGTACCTTCTTAAAGCCATGCATAACAATTGAATGCCTTCAAACAAAGGCAGGCCGCTTTTCACTGTGAAGCTATAATAAACATTGGAGTATTACGGGAAGAACTAGAAGCAATAAAAATATCTACCGTTGTTTAAAATGTTGTAATTATAAACACTTTTTAATCACTTAATGTTTAACTAAAAACCACGGTTAACTAAAAACGTGAAAGTACAGGCTCACTAAAAAGGGAATATTTAAACAGCCCAATACAACTAAGAGTGACGTAAGAAAATATTTTGTTCATACATAATGGAAATCTTAGAACTTGTCATTAGAGAAATGAGAGAATGTGTCATTCTTAAATTTTGGCTGACGCTACACATTTCATGCATTCTCGTTCTTATAAGTTACCTTATATTTGAGATTAATTGTGTGACTTAGGTCTACATATATTGCGATTTATCAGTTACGCAAAAGTCGTCTAGTAGGGAGACTGCAAAATTAAAGACATAACATTTCACTAGTAATAAAAATATATTAAATATGATGTAACTTACTCAAAATTATTAGCAACATTTTTGGTAATATGAAAATGGTTCAGATATTTTCCATAAAGCTTAGATTGGGTTGGGAAGATTTCCTACAAATCATGCTTGTCACATTCTTGGAAGACTGTCTGCTTAAAATAACAAATGAGATAATTAAAGGAGTTTGGTTCATACAGAAATATACTTGTGGATCTGTGGACCTTTTACTAAAAAGTTTTTTATTCAGGGACCTCAAATTGTGAATTTATAGGGAAAACTCGTGCCTACGTTTTGGACGCAATGCAACAATTTCTCGACCTAATACGGTACAGTTTGATTCAAATGAGTTGGCCGTTTCAGGCCCAGTGAAGAAGTAAGGAGTAGACTGATGGTAGGAAGATGTTAGTTATGTTATTTAATTGCAAGTTGACATCTACTTGCACCCTTAGCTTGGATGTTTCATGTATTATATGCTACAGCGGTCCATGATGTACTTTAGACATACTAAGTGGCCGACTAATCTCTTATTGGTTCCTCTGTTGCAAACTGAAATGAATTATATTGTCTGCCCTGCATCCAGTAACCCTTCCTTCTGCATATATTCTGCTTTAATTTTCTTTACGTGCTTGCATCATTCTTGCCAATGCTGGCAAATTTGTCATCAGCTGGCTGAATTATGACCTCATTTCTGAACGTAACATTTCTGCCAGCAACCCAGTTTCTTGTGGCGGCCCTCATAAGTCAAATGGGGATCAGTTCAGAATGATAAAGAGGTAAAAGTAAAATATTATGATTGTATTGACGGAGAAAACTATTTTATAGGTGGTGCATGTGAGTTTGAAATAAATAAACAATAAATACGAGGATTGAGAACCGTAGAGAAGTTAATGGCATGGAACTGTTCTGTTGAAAGGTTTTGCCTAAGCGAGCTACAAAATAGGAATGAACATAAGGCGGGGCTAGGCACGGCTGTTCTATCGCTACTAGCCAATGCGTGCGTGCAACGTTGTACAGTTAAGCACGCATACTGGCTCGCTCTGCCAAACCATACGGCTATTTTCTTTGCGCGTTCTAAAGATGCCATTTAAAGAATTATTTTGCTTTTTCCATGTTACAGAGCTATCTTTCCTGAGGATTACTGTCAACACTCCATGTTTGTAGCACATCTGGTTTCGGAGATATGAACAGATAAGGCGCCTAACAAGAAACAAAAGAATTATGAACTGTCTGTGAAGAAAAGCACACACGTGCTATGCTGCAGTTGCATTTTGTACCCTGCATTCAGTAAAGTGGTGATCTTTTAAGAGTGCACACGTGCTTTTCAGTAAGTAAATATACAGCTTAGCAAGCCTAGTTTACAAATATTCTTGTTAATGTGTGTTCTTCTACAAACAGATGTCAAAGACAATTTCGAAAATGCCAATTTCGCTCAGTGTCGAGAATTAATATTAAAAGCTTGTCACGTGAGTGCTCATTCTGTGACCAATATTGTTAAATAAGGCAAAAACTTTACCAAATTTATTGAACTTTCCATATTTAGATCTCCAGAGAAACTACGGGCAGCTAAAAACTTGCTACCAACTTAGATAATTTTCAAAAGCGTGTTTCACGTAGAACAATTTATGATTTATATGACAAGGGTGAATATCCAACTGCAAAAACGCTGACCAATTTAATGAGGAGGAAAATAGAATATACGGATTCTGTATCTTCTATGCAAAATACTCTGAAATCTCTTGGGTTCAAATACAGGAGAACCAATGATGGCCGCAAATTTCTGCTTGAGACAAGGGATATTATTGCTGCAAGACTAACATTTCTGCGCACAATGCATAACATTAGTGTTATATCCATATGTAAAAATGCTTCATAAATACAGATTCACATCTCCGTATTTATCAAGTATTTTAATAAAACAAAAAATTGGTTTAAATTCCATTATAGGCAGTATACAAATATGGCATTATTAAAATAGAAAATATATTCACAAATCGTTGATATGACACTATTTTGTTTCACTGTAGCAAATACCTTTTTTTCATAGAACGCATCTACTTTGAATCTTTTGTTTTGTGTGTATATGAACAATAGCTATGTAAGCGAACTGTTCTCCACTTCAAAGTTTTAACGTTCAGATTCTGCGATAATCATTGGGTATGTTCTCACACATACTGAAATATTAAGCGAACTTCTCTCTCAGCATATGTATCTCTGTAAAAGAATGAATATTTAAAAGGAATGCATATTTGTGTGGAACGCGTGCAGTGCAGTTGAGTCGAACAGCAATTGGGTTGAATAGTGTTGCAACAAAAGAAGCGTAAGAAACAATGTTCTTAGTAGGGTTCTAAAGGTTTAGGCTCATGACTCTGTTTGAAAAGGTATTCTTAGGACCCTTAATAATGGCATGATCGAGACTAAATCATAATCGACAAAATAGTCACAAAGGGAATCTTTGTGTGAAAAGAGGACTTCAGAAGTGAAAGTTACCGACTCACCCACGCGCAGCTGTGCCAAGTAAGGACAGTCCGCGGCGTGAAGCCGATTAAGGCAGCCTCTTCTTCTGTCTTGGTCGAAGTCAGATCAGAACCGCTGTGAAGATCAGTCGGTTCATACGTAACTAATTAAGCATTATCGTGTAATAAGTATTCTAGCTACAGTAACTCTAAACAGTGATATATTGGTAACCCTTGGTCGGCAACTTCGAGTTTGATGTAATGATAAAAAGAAGCAGTCATTAAACCAGTTTGAAAAAGGCATTCCAGTGTCATTAGAACCATCCTTACTCATACATACTGTGACTTTGTGGGTTCGTGAAATGAAAAGTCCAATTTCACCACTCAAAAATGTTCTTTATTTCCACCGACTTACAGTTAAACTCTTGCCAATTACACAGTATTACGTGCTGCACACAATTACAATTCACCAGTTCGTCCGTTACAATTTCACTTGTACTCGCGATTACGTAAACTCCGATGCACATACACAGTTACGTACAGTCTTCCGTTGCACAATCTTCTCGTTCATTAACGCGGCGCTCCTATCCACGCACGTCACTGACTAACACTGACTGACTGTCTCTCTGAAACCCTTTTTATAGGAATGTCACTGTTTTTCTAGAAGTCTCTGGTTTCCCACCCGAAAGTTCCGGAGGGCAGGAGAAGGGGAGAGAAGCGCCTAGGGACAAGCGACATTTCCCTAACCACCCCTCAGTTAGTGACAGAGACTAATGGGAGGCGTGGCTCGGCGGCCTTTGGTTTCCTCACAGCTGTGGGCCTCATGCCTACCGCTAATTGGGTGACAATACTCACGCATACCCTGAGAGAAACCTCATCGCTCAACCCTGAGCTACCCATATTATTCGTTACAAACTGTAGTGTCAACGTGGAACTCTTTGTGTGACCAACTTTCCGCAATAATGATACTTGCTAGGTGGATTCGGATATATCTTCCATCTCTGTCGCCCGCTAGCCGTGGAACTGGCAACACCAAGACAGTACGATAACCGTATTGGCTCATTCTTATTTTGTAGCTTCTCTAAGCCAGTCTACCATTACAACTCTTTTGAATATTTTAACGTAACATACGACTTCCTTAAAGTAGGTATTTCTCTCAGTCTGTGTAATTATTTGAACTTTCAGAGAAACATTACCTATTTGAAATTGTTTAATGCGATCTTCTGGTCCCAACCTTGCGGGGCGTGGAAAAAGAAGTACAACTGAAATCTATATCCTTGGTCTCCTTAATTATTCGTCACGCTTCATTCCGACACTCATGTAGCGTCAGCTACACTTTTCCCAAAGTTTTTAATATAGACTACACCACTCTGTACATACTTTGCCATGGAATTATACGAATTGCTTACCTCTTCACGAATATGTGAATGCAGCATCTTTCCTTTCATTTTTGTCACAATAAATGACATTTTCAGATGCTCATGAATACAATATAAAGAATTAAATGTTTTTACAGGCGTAGGTCAAATTCACCATACCGCGATTAATAGCACAAATTAACATCATGAAGTATTCATCCACTTTAATTTTAAACATGGGGACTAGGCTAAAGAACTTAAATATTTATTTTATTATCAACCTCTCGATATGTTTAGTTGTGCGCCTTACAGTCAAAAGTGTCGTGTCCTCCCCTAACAACAGAAATTCGTGAGAGATATGTAGATGATGCTTCAAAAATTCTAAATTTGTAGGGAAAAGCTATAAAGTTCAAATTAGAAATTGAAAAAAGCGCTATCTCATCTTCCTAGATCTAAAGATAATAAAAAATAAGAATAAATTAAACTTTGGCATTTACAGGAAATTAACTCACACTGAAAACTATATAAAAATAAAAGTTTCAATCCTTTGTCACACAAATTTGCTGTTTTTAATAGTTTAATTTACAAGGAAGAATTTAATACAGAATATAAACACTATTAACACTGCTTTAATTAATGGCTTTAATAAAAGTTTATACAAAAAGATTAGAAAAATTTAAATATAAAAATATAAATGTGTCTCCAGTCTTAAAAAAGTAATAAATGATTATATTTTATAGAAATTTACTTACCCTCCATGGGAAAATAAAAAATCCCCCAAAAAATTTCAAAGAAGTTGGTATAATGCTGGTACCTCAAAATAAATACAGCATAAAATTTACTACAGTTTTCTAAATAAACAAAATTTTAGGCACCAAAAAACTGATATTTATCAAGTTAGGTGTTTACAATGCTATAAGATTTATATTGCTAGGACCAAACGTAATTTAGAAACCAGAGCGAAGGAACATTTCAGAAATATTAAATACAAATAGATAAGTCAGCAGTGGCTGATCATCTACACATGAAATAAACAAAGAATTTAAGCTAATTGATGGAAATTAATCATTTCTCTACACTAGCGGTATATAGGCTAAGGTTTTTGATAGAGTCAACATGAAAAATTCAATGCCATGGCCGGGATTTGAAACACGGATCACTTGGTTTCCGTCCAGTCGCTCTTAAGCCTTGAGCTACCATGGCCAACCTGCCGTCCTGACATTAAATTCTCCATCTGACTCAAAACCCGGCCATGGCATTGAATTTTTCATGTTGACTCTACCTATCAAAAACCTTAGCCTATTTACGGCTAGTGTGGAGAAATGACTACTGAAGGTAATCATCAATGAAATGGAGCACTAGCAATTTTCATTAATAAGGGAATTATAATTAAATAATAAAAGTTAAATGATGAAGCCTGGGACTTAAGTACTTACGATTGTAAGTCGCCACAAACGCATCTCGAATGCAAGAGCCCCTAGTGTTTTAAGGGGGAAATATACGAGTCAAATGGAGAATTTAATGTCAGGATGGCACGTTGGCCATAGTAGCTCAAGGGTTAAGAGCAACTGGAGGGAAACCAGGAGATCCGTGGTTCAAATCCCGGCCATGGTATTGGATTTTTCATGTTGACTCTAGCTATCATAAACCAACAAGTTAAATTACTGAAAGAATTGAAAGAACCAATAGATTTAATGGTTTGGGAGAAAATATTTATTTTGGAAAATAAAGATCGCGTGATGAATTTTGATATCCCACAAGCAAATGTCATCAATAAGTTTGTGTTGTCCCCGCTAGATGGCAATAAGGTAGGGAGCTATTCTTCTAATTCCGGAAGTGGTCAAGGTCAGCCAGTCAGTGGTTTCGTGTCGTTCGTGTCATGCTGTCAGGTTGGAAATGAAGCAGAGTTGCTTTGAAACCGGCCTCAAAGAATTGTGAATAAGATTTGTAGTTATTATTAACGGAAGATGAAGTCGTCCAATCCTCTGCACAATTTCGAGAGCAGCCACCTCATCTGAATCAAACTCTATATCTGGTAGAAAAAAATAATAGCATCGTTACACATTTCTTAGTACGAGCGATAAAATTCGATGCTATATCAATAACAGCTTCTGAGCTGATCGTCTGTCACAAGACGAAGCCATTATCACTAAGCGTTTTGGCCAAGGAAGAACTGGCTACGCACATTCGTTTCTTGCCATTTATTTGATCATTTCTCATTTGCACCATATAATATTTTCTTCAGATTTGAGCTATGATTGCTCATTTTGCTTCAGAAGTGTTTCTGGTCACGAAAGTACAGCAGGATTCCTTTAGAAGATTCTCATCTGTGTCGATAAGCCATCAGACATGCAACCAAAACTTTTATGTTGCGGTAGTTTTACAGCTGCAGAATAAGGTGCAATGTAGGTGAGTAGCTAAGGAAAAAAATACTTTATACGTTACAATCGCTTGAGTTTCTCTACTCACTCTTACATAAACACTTATTATTCTATAATACTTTATGTTAATCGATATAAGCATTTACAGAAGTTATTTTGTTGCATATTTCCTTGTAGGTACAAAGGAACTAAGGAATTGAAGTAGATATAAGCGATATTAATAGATATACAAAATGTTTAATAGTGGGTGGCTAAGTAATGATATGCGCGAGATCTATCCTACTCCTGAGGGTGAGGATTGTAAGTCCCGGGTATAGGCACATTTCATCACGAGGCCTACCCGAAACCCCGAAGATTCCGGCCTCTATCAACCGGGAGTAATGGAAAACTCATGGGCCCTCTCCATGGGGGAATACCTTGAGTCTAAAAAGCCCCACCCCATCCTATCGACAGCAACGTCAACACGGATAGAACTGGATACACCACTTACATGCATCAATCCCGCAGGAAAGACTACTGAATAACCTCTATCTCTGCAGGCTAGTACCCGGGACCTTTTAGGCAACCCTCTGCCCCATCCGGGCGACCGAAACCTCGCCGGAGGTACCCGACGCCCCGTGTATCCGGAACACACTGCTCTTTTGAGTCCAATCCAATCCGAACAACTTCCATTCAGGGAGGGGCTCGAATGTTCAGCTCAAGTTTCCTGGTAACATCGGAGCTACCACGAGTGCTAGGTGTCGGCAGCGCTCGCATCACAGCAGCTGAAGGGGACGGATCACTTCCCCTACGGAGGAGTACAGGCATACTTAGCGTCCTGAGGAAATAGAGGAGCTACGGCAGGTAGCGAACTCTGGTCTACAAAGCCAACTTTCCTACTGGGGATGCAGTAATGTTAACACATCTCCTACCCGTATCGGATGGATGATCGCCCACCTCTGCCTTGCGTACGTCGGCATGAGGTCGGCAGCTGGGTTGGCTGGCTCTGGCCCGCTAGCGGGCTCTTACGTAATGGGTAAAAAGAGTAATGGCTTTGAAATACCCTTCTCTTTGCATGACCGAGAGAGATAACAATAATAATACCACTGGCCATTTGAGCAAGATATATTAAAATAATGTGAATTTGTGGGTTGGTAAAATTAAAAGTCTAGTTGCAGAAATTCAAATTCTCTTTATTTCAGTAGGAACTCAGTTTGTACATCCCTTTGCAGTAGCAGAATTACGTAACATACACAACCGTAACATTCAAGATCGTTTGTCACACGTCTACAAACAAAAGATTTCACTTTCAAATCACTGCACAAGTCCAATTACAACTGTCCATTGACAAACTATCCGCGGATTTTGTTTTATAGCTCCCCTCATTGTTCTAGAAATTAGTGGAACGCTCTGTAACAATCAAGACGGCACCAGAAAAAGAGAAACTTCCACAAATATGTCTCTTTCTCTGTCTCGGCAAGCTTTTATCTCCGTGCTGGACTATCTGTCTCTTGCGTGCGCCGGCCGCACCCGTCGCAACAATGTCTTGCGACAATACAAACAATAAAAATATAAAACCATCAGAGTACAGAGTATTTTTTAGACGTGACGTATGACGTAATGTTTCGCAGTAGTTTATGGTCGAGTTCACTTGTTTATTTGTTAGAAAAGGATTGTCCGGTTAGTCATCTGTCACCTAACCCACTAGTTTTATCAGCAGTCTGTTGGTGAAAGCAGAGATCGCACTCTACATCATGGATTTGCATGACGTCATTCGTGCACTTCCAAGCAAGTTCACGCGGCACCTCTAAAAATAACTCTAAACTTATTTCTAAACTCTACATTAGACATTTAAAAGCAAAATACTTTGGTGTTGTGAGTTTTTGTTCAAAAATACTAGTACTCTGACTCCTTCGGGCCAAGTCTACTTTTTCTGTCACATATGAGACCTGCTGAATAGTCTTTCACAGAAAACCGTTACACAAGGAATACACAAACATTTAACAGATATTTCTTGTCTTTGGATATTTTGCATTTGTTTTCCAGTAATCCAGTTGACTAGATAGGGGTAAGAAATCGTCGTTGAGATATGCAGTGCTTTTAGGTAATTGGCACTGAATTGGTCATACGATTATTTTGTAGATTAATGCTACTGTAAAGGTAACATAAATTCCTCGCAATTTATCGGGCTTTGCAATTTTCAACTTGCGAAATTAATATTCTGTGATTTTAAAATAAAATAAAAATTGCACAATCACACGAGGGGAGACCCAAAAGAAACCGGTTTGTTGTCATAAAGCTTTATTGATGAACCTTTTTAGAAAATTACTTCAGTCACCTTCAAAATACTCTCCTTTACATACGATGCACTTGTAAAGCCTCTTTTCCCAATGTTGGAAGCGTGTTTGGAACTCTTCAAGTTTGATATTGTCCAGTGCCCTTTGCGAAGCTGTTTTTACCGCCTCCACATCGTCATAACGCTGCACTAATAGCGTTTTTTTTTTCATTCGTGGAAATAGGAAAAAGTCGCACGAGGCTAAGTCCGGCGAATACAGAGCGTGGGGAACGACAGAACACCTCCGAGATGCCAAACAGTGGGTCACTCGTAACGCCGTGTGTACTGGAGCGTTGTCGTGATGCAGAAACCAGTCACCTGATCGCCAAAGTTCCGGGCGTTTACTCCTCACATCCACTCACAGACGCCTTGAAACATCCAAGTAAAAGTGCTGGCTAACAATCTGGCCAGGGGGTACGAATTTCCCCTGCACAATTCCACGAACATCAAAAAAGACAATGATCATTGTCTTCAAATTTGACCTCACTTGCCTTGCCTTTTTTGGTCTGGGAGAGTTGGGAGTCCTCCACTGGCCTGATGCTTGCTTGGTTTCTGGGTCATACCCGTAACACCAACTCTCATCCCCTGTAATGACTTTGTTCAAGAAGTGTAGATCACGCGCAATCTCTGTTTTCAAGTCCTGACACACATTCATGCGGATGGTTTTGTGCTCCTGTGTGAGAAGACGCGGAACAAATTTAGCAGCTACACGTTTCATGTGCAAATCCTCCCTCAAAACCCGCTGACACGAGCTCCAACTGATTACTGTCGCTGCTGAAATTTGGTCGACCGTCGTTGATCTTTTGGCGGACCTTTTCAATGTTCTCCTCATTTCGCGATGTTGAAGGGCGTCCAGAACGAGCTTGGTGTTCAACACATATCTCACCACGTTTAAAGCGCCCAAACGACTCGAAAACCTGTGTGCGGCTCATAGCGTCCTCCTGGAAAGCTTCCTGAAGCATTTGGTGTGTCTCCGTTGCAGATTTCTTTTTAAGCAGGAAACAAAATTTCTCACACACTCTTTGTTGTTTTAAAGTTGCCATAACGACTTCGGATCTCGATGTCGATGCCATGCAAGTATCGTGAGTATCGAAGTATTGCAAGTATCTAGGACTCATACTTAATACAAACTATAAATAAAAAATCTCTGAAATGTAACACCACAAGGTATCTTCTTCTTCTTCTTCACTTCATGGCATAGGCAATCAAGTGCCTGTTCCGCCTTCGAAGTCCGCCAGCCATCGTTTCCTGGGTCTGCCCACCAATCTCCTACCTTTAGGATGATACTGTAATATTTGTTTTGTAAGTCTATTATCTGGCATTCTTTCAACATGTCCCTTCCATTTTTGTTTGAGATCTTTTAACCTATCATTCATACTAAAAATGTCCAGCTCTTCTCTTATATTTTCATTTCTTATTAAGTCCCTCT
This sequence comes from Mantis religiosa, assembly GCA_030765055.1. Classification (NCBI taxonomy): domain Eukaryota; kingdom Metazoa; phylum Arthropoda; class Insecta; order Mantodea; family Mantidae; genus Mantis; species Mantis religiosa. The sequence goes on from CM060952.1 coordinate 40,487,746, forward strand.
TCGTGCATCCCTTCACACTTCTCAAGAATTTCATTTCTGGGCCTGTATTTTACTCTGTTGCTTTTTAGTTAACGTCCAAGTCTCACTTCCGTATATCAGTATAGGTACAACCATAACTTTGTAGAACTTTAATTTTGTTTCTTTACGTATTTTGTTTCTATATGATCTATTTACTGTTCCACACACTACCACAAAATATATTTACCATAAAGTGTGAATTCTTCAGGAGCTCTATATTTTTCATGCAGTTAAAACTTGCTTATTTTTACCGTTTATTATTTTCAGAAAATTCAAGATATTCATGTCAATTGGGGTTGAATGTAGGAGAAAAAACATTAAACGTTATTAAAGGACGAGAAGGGCCTATACGCTTTTACTCCCTCCATGTTGAAGACCCTGTCTCATTGAAGTTTTAACAAGAGTTTTACTTAAATTATGAGGTTAATTTGTCTTTTTTGTTTTAATATATGTCCTCCACGTTAAGTCATATAGGACGATGAATGAAATCCATGAAATGATGTTCAAATGAACCCAGAATTCTTACAGCGTACAGTTACCAGAGATTCATCTTTCACGATAAGGGAAAACACCGGAATAAACCATATCCAGGTTCACTATGAGTGAGATTCGAACTAGGGATCCCTTGAACATGATTCTAAGGTAACGAGGAGGGTATTAATTTCACTTAAAAGAATTGATACAGAAATTAAGGGATGCTATGCATAAAGAATAGTGATGGATATGAAAGGAATGTATATTTGTGTGGAACGCGTGCAGGTGCAGTTGAGTCGAATGGCAATTGGGTTGAATAGTGTTTCAACAAAACGAACGTAAGAAACAATGTTTTTAGCAGAGTTCTAAAGGGATAGCACTTGACTGTTTGAAAAGGTATTCTTCGGACCCTTAATAATGGCATGATTGAGACTAATAATCACAATGGACAAAATAGTCACAAAGGGAATCTTTGTGTGAAAAGCGGGCTTTAGAAGTGAAAGTTACACACCCAGGTGCAGCTGTGCATAGTGTGACGACAGACAGTCCGCGGCTTGAGGCCGATTAAGGCAGTTATCTGGTTATATCTTGGGCAAGGCAGACCAGGAGTAATGAGAGGAGATATTTATCGGTTAATATGTACGTGAAAATGAATTAAGTTTTATCGAGTAATAAGCATTCCGCATAGAGTAACTCTAAACAGTGATATTGGTAACCCTTGGTCGGCAACTTCAAGTTTGATGTGAGGATAAAAGCAAGCAGTCTTTAAAATAGTTTGAAACGGGCATTCCAGTGTCAGAACCATTCTTACTCATACATATCCACGCTTACCCTGAGAGAACCTTCATTGCTTTACCCTGCGCTAACCATTATTTGCATCAAACTGCAGCACCAACGTGGAACTCTTTGCTCCGCTCATTTTAGCTGCTTCAAAATCTTGAGCAGTAGTATCTCAATCAAAACTGTTAGAGTGGATTAGTGTTTTATAAAATAAACACGATAAAGATACATTTTCTATAAAAGGATTGTTTGGGTCAGGAGTATTTGCTTGAAAATCTTCGTAAAATTTTGAGTTATGCTGTTCTCTCTCTCTCTCTGTCTCTCATATTCACCGTCATATATACGGATCTCTTTCTAAAAACTTACCTTTTTCGTTTCAGAGTGCCTCAAAAATACACAGCATCAGCACAAGATGTCAAACACCTCTAGTATCACTAGTTGCATGTGAAACAGCAAACAATTTATTACTAAAAATTCTTCTTAAAATGTAACATTCGATATTTATTTCAACGCGAGTGTGTAGCCCTCGTAGTCCTCACATAGTTTTCAACACTGATTGGAATCCAATAAGCCAAACCACATTTTTATTTCCCTGATCCAGCGAGAAAGATTGATACTGCATGCCAGGCATTTTTATATTTTTTGTTTATTTTGCAACACTTTTAAAACAAACAAACGGAATGAAACGCATTCTGGGTATGGCAGAGCCATGTTTTAGTAACTTTACCGAGAGATGGCTTCGTGAAAACGTGAGTCCCACATTCGATCCCCGTCGATGGCCCTTCCTGATCTTGGTTTGTCTTTGTTTTCCTTGGTTGGACAGATGCTGCGATGATTTCTCCTCTACTGTGGTAAGGCGCTGACAAGCAAATGGCGCGGCTACTTCCCGTGGACTGGTTTCTCTACCTGGTTCCCTGTGGTCATTTCATAAGCCCGGAAGACGGGAGTCATAATAATTCTATGATATTCGTAGTGCACGAAGTGTTCCCTCATTACACATCCTAAACCTATCTTCACTTTGAATTGATGAAGCGCCTTTTGGTTTCTTTACTTCCAAGTAGTGCAGACCACCGTTTTTGAAAAGTTTCTAAAAATTATTTGCCTAGTGTACTACAAAGCCTAGTTTATTATAATTTATCACGACCTCCTGTAATCATTGGTAGCCGGAATTACACCAACGAAAATGAAGGTAACACCGTTGATAATACATAAAAGTCAAAATTTATTTCGCTAAAGCATACAAGAGGGCTGTTCAATAAAGAACGATCAGAACTTTTTTTGACAACGTACCTTTACTCATCCTCATAATTTTGATAGTTCTTCTCAAAATAGTCTCCCCTGAATGTGATGCACTTTCCCAGCGTTTCTGCCGGTCTTCAAATACATGCTGGAAACCATTTTTGAGACATCGTTCAAAATCACCTCCGCAGCCTTCACCACTGCTTCTGATGATGGATGTCTCCTAAGAAGGCGTTTCTTCAACTTAGGGAATAGAAAAAAGTCACATAGGGCTAAGCCCGGAAAATACAGAGGGTCTGGGATACACTTCAGGTTGATTGTTGCAAGATATTCAGCAACAACATTAGCAATATGCGGCCGCGCATTTTCGTGGTGCAGCATCCAGCCTGCTTCAAAGAAATGTGGTCTTTTGCACCTGATATGGACTTTCAATGCTTTTAGGACATCCCTGTAGTATTGTCCAGTTACTGATGTGTGTGCAGGTACACCATGCCGATAAGCCATTCCATGAATATCAAAGAATGAGATGACCATAACTTTCCCAGCAGAAGCAACCACTTTTGCTTTTTGGGGGGTTGGTGATGAAGGAGATTTCCACACTGAGCATTGCTGTTTGCTCTCAGGATCAAAATACTTGAAGCAACTTTATGGCGAGCAAAGAGTTCTACTTTAAGGCTACAGTTTGAAGCAATTTTGTTTAGCTCAGGGTAAAACAATGAGGTTTATCACAGGGTATGCGTGGATGTGTGTGAGAAGGATATTTTAATGACACTGGAATTCCCGTTTCAAACTTATTTATTTACTGCTTTTTTTAGAACATCGAAATTGAAGTTGCCGACCAAGGGTTACCAATATCACTGTTTAGAGTTACTGACGGCAGAATGTTTATTACTCGATAATCTTTATTGGTTCCTCACGTATATATGAACCGACAAATATATTCTCACATTTCTGGTATGCCTGGCCCAAGATAGAACAAGTTGACCGCCCTAATAGGCTTCACGCCTCGGACTGTTTCAATGGCTTGCCCGCCACGAAGTGCTCTAATCGGCTCCACGCCGAAGACTGTTTTCCACAGCTGCGCGTGTGGGTGTATATGTAACTTTCACTTTCTGAAGACCCTCTTTTCACACAAGGTCCCTTTGTGGCTGTTTTGTCACTATTATGAATGGTTCAAAGAATACCCTATTCAACAAGTCAAATGCCATCCTTTAGAAAACTGCTAAGGACACTGTTTCTTATATTTATTTTGTTAAAACAACTTATTCACCCACAACTGCTATTTGACTCAACTACCCTTGCACGTGTTGTAACAAAGAACCAACATTCCTTTGACATCCATCATGATTCTTTACTTATGGCAAACCTTAATTTCGGTATCATGCTGTAGCCAAGTTTCATCAGCAGTGATTACGTTTGGGAGATAGCATGAGTACCTATGTTGGCAACCTTGTAAGTAGCACATTTCTCTTGTGCTAGCACATCATGTAATATTTAAAGCTCTGCGCATGCGTAGACGAAAAATGCTACAGACAGGCATTGGTTGGGGTACGCCCAGATCATAGCACAGTTTCTATGTGCACGTTAATTCACATTGGCAACGCCAGAGGAGTTCTTGGTCATCTGTGGGAATCTATAGAGTTATAGAATCTATATGCTACTATCTATAGAGTTTAACTGCAACTATCTGAAAATGCAAATAATGTTTACAACTCCTAGCGCTATCAGTCTTGCTTTGTTGCTTTATGTTGATTTGAATACGGCGTGTTTTTACAGTCCAGAGTCTAAACAGATGTTTTGTTTTAAATACTATGATAAATTTGGAATTTGTAGGTAAATAGCAGATGAGACAATTTCGAGTTTCTTAGTACATCAAGTACAACTAGTGCTAAACAATTACTCTTTGTTGTGTGCAGCGACCGACCACGAGGTTTTCGAATCTTTGTGACCGTTGAACTTCTCTCAGGAGGCAGCTACGAACTCCATTTTAAGAAATAAAAGAGATAAAGTGACTTGCGAAGAAAAATGTAGTAAAGCGACTAGGACGTCCGCAGCCCAATTTAACAGTTAGGCGTGTTACAAAAATCACAAATGGAACTACAGCGCCAATTTAACAATGCATACACAACCTGTAAATGGCTATGTGGTTGCAGTATTAGAAATGCGCTTTTTAGGTTTTCGTGCCTTCTGTTTAGTTTTGAAGTGAGTTAAGTTAACCACTGGCGCGACAGCCCTAACAGGACCAAGGCTTACCAACCCGACTGCCGGCCTCACGCATACTTACACACGGCAGAGGTGTCGATCATCCTGCTGATTCGGAGAGGGGATGTGGTCAGCATCTCGGCATCCCTCAGCCGGAATGTTGGTTTTCGTGGTCAGGGCCGCTTACCTATCGTAAGCTCCTCACTTTCCTCACGATGCTGATTGGGCACAGGTACTATACCCGGGACTTAAAATCCGCAGCCTTTGGGTGCGATCGAACTCGGGTTGCTTTCCGTGTCTAGGAACTAAGACATGCTACCTTAGCCCGCTACGTCACGGCGCATGACTAGCTCTGAAGTGAGTAATTGGACAAAAGTAGCATATGCCGACTTGGTACATCTTAGTGAAAAGATAAAGAATCACGGGAATTCCCGCTGACATGCATGTATTCAGTTCGCCATGTTTGGTCGTGTGAATATTAATGCTCAGTTTACAGTTTGTCAGTAAAGCGACACAAAAAGCAATGCGATAGGAATAAATACATTCTTCTGGGCTAATAGATTGTATAAAATTTTGTGGGGCGCTGGTGCTAGCACTCATTAGTAGTAGTGGTGGTGCAGTATCGGATAATGCTAATGTGCGTTTTAAGTGTAGGTCTTGTGAACACCCACATTTTTATTCCACGAGCCGCCACTGGCAAGAATGCTACTATTTTTGAACAAAGACCTGTTACAGTGTATTTTTCTCTTTTAAATGTCTAATTTAGAGTTGAAAAATAAGATCACTGATGATTTTAAGCGTTGTCTCATTAAATATGTGTAATTACTTACTTTTTATTAGCATTACACAGCTCTCCCAACATTATATTTTTGATTGAAGATAGAAGCAGAAATGGCGGTATCGAATATCATGGAAAATATCGTGTATTGGTATTGAGCAACGAGTATCGAGAAAAACTGGTACTGACCCATCCCTCTTAATCTTAGCAGGTTTGTACCAGGTTAACGCATCCGATATTGTTAATTGTTCATTTCCTTATAAGGAAAAGCTTTCTGATAATTTATTATTTACTGTTTAATAAGTTATATCAAGTTTTTCTTTCTCTAAGAAGTGGCCGATTAGAAGTGTCGTTGACAGGCAAGTTTGACGCTGACATGTAGGGACTGCGCGTTCTGCTATTCTGGGCGTTGTTGTAGTCTGTCCTAAGATGGGTCGGTGTCGATCACTGTTCGGCTGGCGGCTTTTGTTATTTTTTTTTTTTTTTTTTTGTAATTTACTTCCTCCAACGTTAAGTCATATCGGACAATGAATGGAATGGGTGAAATGACGCTCAAATGAGCCCAGGGTCCATAGAGCTTAGAGTTACCAGACATTCGTCTTTCAGGATAAGGGAAAACCCAGAAAAAACCTTATGCATGTAACTCACCCTGACCGAGATTCGAACTCGGGACCACTTGAACGTGAGGCAGACACTACGCTACCGAGGCGGGCCGGCTTGTGTTAGGGACCCTCACACTGGGTTGAAAATGTATTACATTCCACCCAAAGCTGTGGTGAGATTTCACCAGAAACTTAGGGTTTTGGACCCCCTTAAACTCCTTAAAGATCGTTTTTAGACAGAAAAATGATCCCAGTATGTGTCTGTAAAATTAGAAAACGTAAAGTTGGTAAACCTTGATAAGGTGTTTGGGTCTGTTTTAACCCAATAGGAATTCTGATGGTCCATAATTTTGAAAATGTTTGGTTTAAATAGATGTCCTTCCCTGACTTTGTTTGCCTCTCATTAAGGTATGCTATGACAGAAAAAGATCTATTTTAGACCTTTAGTATGGCCATCGCAAAAATAGTACCTCTCAAGCTGTTGACCCAGTGGCGGCTCGTGGAATAAAAATGTGGGTGTTCACAAGACCTGCACTTAAAATGCGCACTAGCATTATCCGCTACTGTTACCACCACTACTACTAATGAGTGCTAGCTCCAACGCCCCTCAAAATTTTATACAATCTATTAGCCCAGAAGAATGCATTTATTCCTATCGCATTACTTACTGTAAACTGAGCATTAATATTCACACGACCAAACATGGCGAACTGAATACATGCATGTCAGCGTGAATTCCCGTGATTCTTTATCTTTTCACTAAGATGTACCAAGTCGGCATATGCTACTTTTGTCCAATTACTCACTTCAGAGCTAGTCATGCGCCGTGACGTAGCGGGCTAAGGTAGCATGTCTTAGTTCCTGGACACGGAAAGCAACCCGAGTTCGATCTCACCCATAGGCTGCGGATTTTAAGTCCCGGGTATAGTACCTGTGCCCAATCAGCATCGTGAGGAAAGTGAGGAGCTTACGATAGGTAAGCGGCCCTAGCCACGAACTCCAACATTCCGGCTGAGGGATGCCGAGATGCTGACCACATCTCCTCCCCGTATCGGTTGAATGGTCGTCCGTGCGTATATGTTATAAAATAAAAATAATTTTATAATTGTATAAAATGTTATACAATCTATTAGCCTAGAGAGAATGTATCTATTCCTATCACATTGCTTATTGTGTCACTTTACTGACAGTCTGTAATCTGAGCATTAGTATTCACACGACCAAACATGGCGAACTGATTACATGCATTTTTACGTCAGCGTGAATTCCCGTGCAAAGGCTGATAGCGCTAGGAGCTGTAAACATTCTTTGTATTTGGAGATAGTTGCCGTTAAACTGTATAGATAGTAGCACTTCCCACAGATGACCAAGAACTCTGGCGTTGCCAAAGTGAATTAACGTGCACATCGAAACTGTGCTATAATCTGGCCGTACCCAACCAATGCCTGTCTGTAGTATTTGTCGTCTACGCATGCGCAGAGCTTAAACGTTACATGATGTGCTAGCACAAGAGAAGTGTGCTACCTACAAGGTTGCCACATACTCATGCTATCGCCGTCTACTTACTACACACTTAGCAATGAGCGTGGTAAATGCAAATAACGAATGAAAAGAGGAAAAGGGTTTCCACAAGACTAATATTGGGGGTTCACGTGATTTTGTGCTCCTAAGCATCAGCCGACCCTGTGTTAATCCATCCTATTTTAACCTAATTTGTTACAACAAATTCTGCCAATATTGAGTTTGTCAACAATGGAGCGCGTATGTAAGCGGTGCCTAGATTAAGAATAGTCACTTCAAAAATTTTGCAGGGTAGTTCCAAACCCACCTCACAAGTTACAGCTTAAAAAACCAAGTTCGTTTAGGAGTTAAACTGCGCTCTCTGACTGTCTGTCTGCTGCCGTGGTGCGGGCGCTGCGGACCCCTAGCACTCGTGGTACCTCTGTCGTTACTAGAGGAACCTCGGGCCGAACATTCGAGCCCCTCCCTGCTGGGGAGTTGTTCGGATTGGGTTGGGCTTCGAGGGGGGAGTGGCTCCCGATACCCGTGGGAGATGGGGTACGACTCCAGACGGGGTTGAGGGAAGCCATTAATATTCCCGCGTACTAGCCAGCATAGCTAGTAGAAGGTGTGCTAGATCACCAGGCGGCCCTATCGAGGTTGTTCGGTAGCCTTCCTATTTGGCGTACGCGCGCGTAAGCTCTAGCCTTGCCATTTTGGTGCTGGCGCGCGTAAGTGGCGTATCCACTTCCATCCCGTCTTGAGTCCATAGGACCAGATGGAGGGGGGCTTGGTAGAGCATAAGGTCTTGTCCTACGGAAAGCCCCACGGAGGTGCCGGGCGCCCTCTTGGGACAGCTCAGTAACTCCCTGGTCCAAGGAGGTCCAGTCCGTGTCCTACGGGTCAAGGACTAATAGGAGTAGAAGCTGTGAGCTAATGTCTGTCTGTCTCTCTCTCACACATACAATCACACAGACCTGCAAAATATATATTGACTCAGGAGGCCTGAAACTCGAATATTCTCGAATTCAAAATCTGGATATGGATACTTTGGGTGGAACACAAAACCTGATTACCATATGGGACTCATCCCCCATGGTCTTGGGGTAACACGCCAGTCTCTGGATTCCGAGATCGCTGTTCAAACCTGGAGGTCGTGATGGATTTCGTCAGCCTAGCTTCCTCAGAAGGCAGAAGTAAAGCCGGTGGGCAATTGTAATAGATTTATGATACGTTAAAGAACCTCTAACCTCAGAACATCTCTGGCCTTTGAGCCAAATTAAGCGGTTACAACGAATGGTACGTTGAGTTTCACAGCATTCTTGATATAGAAATAAAATAAAAAAGGCGGATGATGAAACGTTACCTTCTAATGAGTATCCATTTCAAACTGAGCAATTTATTTACTAGAAGTGCGTCAAGTAACGATGCAGTTAATGATTTCACTTGATCTCCAAATTAAAGGAGGAAAATGAATGACTATAAATATGCAGCAGTCATAGCAGAAGTAGAATAGACAAAGTTTTATAAACCAGTGACACGTACAAAGTAGCGAGGTAAATTGTTTTGGAAGAAATCACCTCGAGGTATATTAAATATGTGTTACTTGTAAGCTCTGCATGTTTATAGCTGTCTCAGTAGAATTCCTGTGGGTTAACAGATAGTCTTAGGTAAAACACGCGATGGAGCGTGAGTCGAGCCACTAAGTTGAATGTTGCATTAGATGCTATCATGCAAATGTTACGCTCTAGCCCGTTTTTATCTACTTGTCTTCATTATTCCTTGCTTGGCAACACTTTATGGCCTGGCGGTCCCACACAAAGATTTCAGGAATTCTCTACGGTCTGCACTTCATATATTTTGTGTAATGAGAAGTGGTTCGAGAAGAGAGAAAACAAGATAACTTATGACGTTCTCAGCCAGAGAAGTCACTGGCATTAGTAACACTTTAGTGTCTATGTTGTCTAAGCTTAGCTGTACAAGAATAACACAATTTCGGCTTATTAGAGCGAATTGATACAAACAAAACTATCAAATAGATCACTGTGAAAATGCACCGTAAACCACCGTGATGTTACTGTGAGCTCTAAGCATTAGAGCTGATATGACCTATTCCCTAAACGTTTTTGCAATACACAATATTGTAACCACTTGGGTTACATGGTTAAATTTTTCTTATGTCATTACTATTATTAAACTAATTCGATTCCACCTTGAGAGCACTTAGCTCAGAGGCATACCGGTATCCTTAGGGGAAACCTACAATCCTTCCAGGAACATATGAGCGGGAATATTACGTACAGGCTGTATTGCAAACCAGTAATTCAAATATATATGACAAACTGTGAACTTTACTATATATAACATTTGATTTGGTCTACCTATTTCAGTTTACAACTCATAAAAAGAATGAAGTGAGTTTAAGAGGCTGTACCCAGAAAATTGAAGACACAATTTAATGTATATGAAACTACATATTGTCGCGGTAACGTGCATTAAAGTTTCGGCACAAATAGATAATAGATGGATAGGTTTCACGTAGATAACGCACTTGTGTAAACAGATAACGCCGGCAAGCAAGATAACTGAGACAAAGGCCTCGCCAGCGTAGATTAAGTTACGTTTCTCAAAGATGATAGAATGTCCGAATTATGTAATTAGATGCCTTGTTTTCCAGAAACCTCTAGTGATTGACAGAACAGTCTGGTAATCATGAATGGAGATATAAAAGGGATTGTGACACGCCAGTAGGACAGTTGTAGTTGTGAAACAGTTGTTGTGTAACTAGAGTGTTCTAATCAGCTGTCACGGTTTGTTATTGTCATCGACCTTGGTAGACTGATGGTGTATGTAACGTAATGCTGCTGTAATCTATAAGAGTATTTCTACGAAAATAAAGGAGATTTTTAATTTCTGCAACTCGGCCTTTTAATTCTATGAACCCATAAAGTTACAATATATTACCCTTAAACTATTTTAATCAAATATATTTGAGCAAATGAAGAACATTATATACCAGATCAAAAATTACACAATTTATTGATATATTTAGACATTCCAACTTGTTAACTGCATACACCAAATGGTAGTTATATGGTTTATAATCTTCGCTAAAGTTGAAGGCATATGGAGGCGGGCCGTACTGCTGACTCCAGTCAATAGTAAGCTTGCTCCTCCTACCAGCGCCACCGAATGTAGTACAACATTTCACGCCCTGAATTGAGTACATTATATTAATTACGCTCGGATAAATGTTTGAAAATGATACATGCCAATCTTTTAAAAAATAATTATATTTTCTCATCATAACCGTACACAAATCCTGTCTCTACGACACTTAGAACACGAGCGATGCACGTTATATCTTCACATGGTTATGGTTAAATGTTACGGATAAATATTTGGATATTACAGACGCCAATCATATAATAAGAAAGACTTATTTTCTGATCATAACCGTACACAAATCCTCTCTCCACGATACTTAAGAACGCGAAGGATGCACGTTTTATCTTCACATGGTTATGGTTAAGTGTTACGGGAAAATATTTGAAAATTACAGATATCAATCTTATAATAAGAAAGAATTTTATTTTGTGATTATGATTGGACAAAAATCCTGTCTCTACGATACTTAGAATACGAGCGATTCACGTTTTATTTTAACATGGTGATGGTTAAATTTTACGGATAAATATTTAAAAATTACGGATGCCAATCTTATAATCAGATAGAATTTTATTTTCTGATCATGACCGTACAAAAATTCTGTCTCTATGCGGCTTAGCACACCAGCGATGCACGTTTTATCTTCACATGCTTATGGTTACCCAACATCTATCCATTCTACACAGATAAACCTGAAAAACAACACCATTTTCCTCACAATATCTTAAGCATAAATAAATATTGCACCTACTATGATAATGGAAGTCACGCAGTTTGAAAAAGGGTTAATTTTCAGTTCGTTTTGAGAGTAGAAGTGTGTCATTTTGTTGAAATGAATGGCATCGTTAAGTCACGTGTTGAATTCGAGCTGAAATATCATCACCATCATCATCATCATCATCATCATCATCATTACTGTTATTAAAATACACATCATTTGTCAAGTGTTTGTGATCCGAGTGCGTGAATATGTCCCTCGAAGCTGGGAAAAGGATTTCTCCACCAACAAATGTGAAGTGATACATTCTCAGGGCAGAAAAATTATATTAAATGTGAACAAGTTTTTACGAAAGCTCTCCAATCCAGAACATAGGGCAACTGGACATTTTTCAAAAACCCAGAATTTAAATGTTGAAGCTTATGGTGTAGTTAGTATACACACAGTATTACGAATTTGTAGTGAAATAGCTGTATTTCAATCTCCGGTAAAGACCTATAAAATTGGAAAGCGAGTTACTGAATTGGAAACAGCGCTTACTGTTCCACTACTGTGACGTGTGTCAAGGTAAGATTTTAATGTTTTAGGAATATTTAATGTGTTGTCTAATTACGGGAAGAATACGCTGAACTTTGCTGGCGGGTAAAGGTGCTACAGAACATCTGGATTACACCTACTACGCTTGGCAACAGCGCTCCGTTTGAGCATTGGCCAGCGTTCACATACCTTATGCAAGCGGTGTAGTTTCACACATAGAATCCAACATAATTATACGTCTTGTTATTCATGACTACTCCCTTAACCTCTGAGACTGTCCCCTTACTCGTCCGTTCACTGGCATATCCACTAATGTACTGACGTTACCGTCCACGAGTTTCTCACCTATATCACATGGCGCATGCGCCCTGCGACATATATTGTTCCAGACTTTTCAAAAACTGGTGTACACGGACCATTTTTGCTACAACGCTAATAATTACGAAAACGTTATAAGAAAATAAATGAGTTAGAACCATAAAAACCTTGTATGTGAGAATACCTCGTTAAGATTTTTTTTTATATAATTTACGTCCTCCAACGTTAAGTCATATCAGACGATGAATGGAATGGGTGAAATGATGCTCAAATGAGCCCAGGGTCCATAGAACTTAGAGTTACCCGACATTCGTCTTTCAGGATAAGGGAAAACTCCGGAAAACCCCTGATCCAAGTAACTCACTCTAACCGAGATTCGAACTCGGGAATTCTTGAACGTGAGGCAGACATGCTACCACCACGCTACCGAGACGGCCTCTCGTTAAGAATGCCTGTTTAAGTGCTTAAAATATCTGTGTTTCACTCAAATGGCTTTCGCAACCCTAATTATACTATTTTTCAAAATCTTATTCTATTGAATAATCGTAAGCTTTCACGGCCGGAGTCTAATTTGAAGATAGCAGAAATTTCCGGACTCAGGAGCCATGGTCCGATGCAGTTGGAACATCCATACGATTCGTTCACGTCTGAAACGACTGAAAGTTGTGACTAAAACTTCACCCAGAGGACTCAGACCACGCCACCACTGATGACGTTCACTGCAGACGTAAACGAAACGTATGTTCCAACTGCATCAGACCATGGCTCCTGAGTCCGGAAAATTCTTCTATCTTATTCCACTATTTCATGTTTATCAAGTTAACATTTGTAGAATTTATCTTATAGCATATTTCTTTATAGATACAATGGATATAACAGTCTATTGCTTTAGCAATAGTCAAAACTTTCAAAGGGTGTTAACCTTATGATGTTTTTGAAATACTAACCTCCTTGTATGGCAAAGAGATAAAAAAGAAATATCGGCTTCCTATTTCAGTACTGCATAGGAATTTCAAAATGGAAACCACTAACAAGAATTACAACTTGAGTTTTGAAATAATTCAGAAACTGTATGACAAATTGTGTGCTATAACGAGAGCTACATTTATATACAGTAAATTATTTTCAATCACATTTTACTATACATAGAAAGCCCTGTAGAATGAAGAGGACTTAAAATCTGGGAAATCGAAGACGCCCATGCCATCTCTAGTCTTTAATCACTACCGTCTTTTGTTCCTTCTAGAGGGATTTGAATATTGACCGTCATATATAGTTGTTATTCTATGGTCATTGTGTACGTGTGTGTTTCAAGTTAACAGGAGTTCTTTTCTTCACACTAAACGTTTCAACTCCTCCCTTACTCCATAAGGCTATTCCCAGAAAGTTGGAGAGTAATTTAATTTTTATGAAAATATGTTATACTTATGAGCAATGAGTTGTTCGAAATTTTTCCATGTTGGAATGATTTAGGGAGCAATCATTTTTGTTTTGAAAATCGTGGTTTCGCATTCTTGAAGGAAACTGAAGGTAAATATCCAATTTTGTATTCATGGACTGTTTGGTTTTGGGTTATGCTAATAAAGGTCTGACTAATGATATATGCAAACGCTTTTTCAAAAAAATATTTTTGTGAGGGTTCACAGCGTCTCAAAAAGCATATTTCTCATTAAATCCCAGAATCGAATTGTTGGATGGAATAACAATACTTGCCCTAATTATTATTGCAGGCATGGAGTCGAGAAAGAGAGCGAGAGAGATGGGCCGGGGGCAGACATAGAGAAAGGTTACGTGCGCGTGCATATCGACAATTAATGAAAAGGACGAAGCAAGTGTCATGAAGTGATGGAAAATATCCAATGATGACCCTTATTGTTTTTTGAAATTTTGCCGTAGTACATTCACCAAACAAGAGATCAGAGACCCAAAAATGACCAATCTTTTCATGCCTTTACTTTCTTCGTTGCTAAAATAAATCAGTTTTTCACACATCACAGGTAGAAACGGCTTCATCAGTTAATAATCAATGGAGTATCGTCCAAAGTGTTTATTTTCCTTCACTGATTTCCAGTCAACCTGTTAGAACATTGAATCTTCTATTAACTGTATGATTTTGAGCCTAAAGTGTGGAGACATGCTGAGTTTCCTGAACAGCTTTACATGTCTTCTTGCAGGAACAAGGAACGAGTCGACCGCATACATCTTCTGGTACTTACCACAAAACAGAAACACAGGTTTGTCAACCATGAATCTTGTAGTAGCTTCTCTTCTGTTAAGATTCAATGTGTACCTTCAGAAAAGGCTAAGGAAATTGTAAGTTATACTTACATCTGACGTTGAGGAAGTAACCGATTGAACTGTATTCTCCAAGAAGATGTCTGCTTGTGCATTTGTACCAACCACTGTGCTCACGTCGGATGGCGCTGAAGTTCAAGTAGCCATCACCTGATTGCGCTACCGGCGGTACCCCATCATCTGCAGAAAAATAAGGACATAGTTATGAGCAAACATTTCAAAATAAACGAATACCAGTGAAAACTTACTCAAGGTCATCTGGATTCTTGCGTATAAAAGCTAAACTAACTAAATATAATATGTCTTTAAACACATATCCTCTTAATATTTAATAAGATACATAAAACGACGTAATTTAACTAGTATATGCTATATACAGTATTATTTTAACAATTTAATATACCTGCTATAAAAATATTCAAACTTTACTACGAAAAAAAAAAAAATAAAATAGCCTTTTATATTGTGAGTTTTAAATCTACTTTCAACATCCACGGAAATTATTACTTTTAGATAAGGCTAGGCATTTGTAAAATAACAATAAAATAATGCATTATTAATTACATTTTGGGCGTCAAAGCTCCTGCATATGACCTTCATAGGCCACACGATTGTAACGAATCACAGGTGAGCGGCGTTGCTTAGAACTAGCATACTCTCGCTTTGTAACTATTAAATAGACGCTCGGATATTAACAATTTGCTAAAAGTTTAAAACTTATCTCAGATACAAATGGAATGATCGGCTAAGCTTGCATGAAAAAAGAATGTAATTTTAGATTTAGTATTTCGGTATTTATACGCAATTATATTTTATATGTATTTGATCAGAAATGAAGCACTCTTGAGCTGTCAAGAGAGAGAGGTGATTATTAACTCTGACTGCACTGTTATGTTTCTCTTAGTACAGCCTTAAATACTCCAACCATGTGAAAAAAAACAGGTAGATAATGACAATTCTAAGAAGCTGTGGAGGTTTGCAACATGTCACTAAGTAATGCAAATGACAGTATTAGTGAGAAAACAGAGACAATATTGAGTGTTTTATGTGATCATTTACGACTGTTTATACGGTGTATCAGTTAAAAAAATCTCAAATGACGCACAAATGTGTGTGCAGTGTTTAACGTCCGCTTTTACTACATACGGCACCGCAGGCGGTGACACTGATGATACATGAGATGAAGATGGACCACCGGTGGAATGAGATGGCGGGGGAAACCGGAGGTCTCGGAGAAAACCCGCCCCAGCGCCGTGTTGTCCACCAAAAATCTCACTTTGTGGTCGCCTGGGATCGAACCCGGGCCGCCTTGGTGAGAGCCAAGCCGTCTAACCACTGACCCACGGCGCGGCCGACACATAAATGTGCAAACTTAATTTGAAAATGTGTGAGAAGTTAATTGATCAAACGTGTGGAACGATTTGGTCCACTCTTTCTAGGATCAGTTCAGTGGTAAAGGGGTGTAACTTAGGTTCTGTTAAAGTTTTTGTCTCACCTATAAAACACATCAACATACCAAAAAGGAATTTTATGACATCTTATTTTGTACTCTCGAAAAGATAACGACTTTTTATGAGGGAAAAAATGATATCGTATAAAGGTTCTACTTCTTCCACCTTAAGAACTCTGGAAAAAAAATATCAGCTTCAGATATAAGAAAGCCAATGACGATCGTAAATAGCTTATGGAAAGAGGTGACATTGTTGTTTAAAGGTTAAAATTCTTTTGTACAGTGCACGAATTACGAGTTTTTGGACGAAAGCAGTGCGACAGGTGACGAAAAGGATGACGATGGTGAGGACCTCTGCCGGAGTGACGACGAGCCGCTCACCATCTCTCTTGAATAATTAGGTGCGTTAAAATATATTGCCATTTATTTGGTTTTACCAAATAGCAACAGTTTATTTGTATTTTAAACAGAAGCGCTAAATAGCTCTCGATAAACGTACGCTATTCTTAAGCTGTGCTGTGTTATCGCTGTCTCTATCACACACAGGCGCACGCTGTCTACTGTATAGCAACGCATAAAAGATCCCTGAAAGGAATGTGCTCCCTTACACAGTGGGACAAGGACAGCGAATGTGTGTGACGGAATGCATACTACACAAGGAGTAGAACCGTCAAATAAACATGCGCCCTATTCACTCTGTACACTAAAACCGAGAAGATTCACTCACAAGTGTAGAAGACTTCAGAATGTTTTGAATGGTCTGTAACTGTACTGACATGGGGTGTCATAAATCTGTCCAAGGAGGTTGTGGGAACCATCTCTAACCCCCTTGCGTCTCAGGTCCTGGAGACTTTCTCTCCTGTTGAGGACAGTACACTGCAGCGCCGTTCTATTGGCTATTGTCATAGCAGGAGGTATGACGCGGATAATAGTTCTATGTGCAATTAAAAAAAATGACACCTAGAGTGATGCCTCATGTGTGCACTGAGAATGCATATCTACAGAATGGGGCATTTCATTTGAGACGATCAATAGAAGTAGTTTGAATAAAAGTCGCTTGATATTGTGATTGTATTTTATTTGGAGGACGTTGTGATTGTCATTTTAAGGCAATTCAATTGTTTAAAGGGGAACTTACCTCTCTTATTTTGTTTTCTCAGAATAAATTACACAACTTTTGTATAAAGCACTTGGCAATTGCCCATGCACCAAAGTAAATAATGACGAAAATTCTGAACGGTTGGCCCATTCAACACACACTTTCCTTGTATCTATCATTAGTGTACCTGAAGTGCATTCGTGTTCACGTGGATCTACTGGTAGTACAACATGCGCCAAATATACAGTACGCATTTTCGTGCCATGCGCATGCGCACGCCTGAGTATCTGTGTGTTGTTACATCGCCATGATATATAGTTAGTCCCGTAAAGAACGTTATGTCTGATTGCAAGTGACAGTGGGTCTCGCGACGGAGCAAAAAGTGTTTACAGTGGAGTATTATTTTCACGCGTATACGGAAACTGTTATCAAGGCAGGCCGAGTTTAAAGTTAGTGGTGGAACATTATAATGAATACTTCAATAAGACAGCACCTAGCAACACAGTTATACTATCTGCTGTTAAAAAATTTCGTAATACGAGTAAAGTGTCAACGCAAGGGAAGATCTGGCAGGCCAGCAACTGTGTATACAAATGAAACTCATGGACGTGTCCTCAATCAGGTGTTGCAGTCTCCAAAGCGAAGTCTTCAACGAACATCCCTGAAATTAAACATCAGCAACATGTCACCTCGACAATTGTTTAAAGACATATGAGGATTTTCGTACCGAATATAGGTTGGGCAACAACTGAAGGGGCACGATAGGAATGTCAGGGTAGGATACTGTGCACGAATTTTAGCCATGGTGTACGAGAATCCAGATTTATTGAACGTATGGTTCTCCGACTAAAGTCACAATTCACTTGGACGGTTTTATCAATAGCCAAACAAATCGCTTTCTTAGTTTCGAGAGGCCAGACTCTGTAACCCACAAACCACTACATAGTTTGCGTGTGACGATTTGGTGTGCAGAGTCATGAAACGGTATGCTTGGTCCGTATTTCATAAAGAATGATGGTGCGTCTCTTACTGTTAACCAGCAACGATACAGGAACATAGTGATCGGATCATTTATTCAGAATCTAAGAAGGTTTTGTCGTGCCAGAAACATGAAGAGACAGAGGTTCCAACAAGACGGGGCGACCTGCCACAGTGCTCGACAATCTATGACTATGCTGCAAGAAACCTTTCCATTAATTTTCCGCAGGGCTGAGTTCCCCTACCCATCACATTCCTCTACCAATCACACTCCCCAGATTTCACACTACCTGATTCCTACCTGTGGGGAATGTTAGAGCAGAAAGTTTTCAATTGTCCAGATCCATACAAAACTGTGTGTGTATGAGGTCAGAAGATCCCCTCTTTCTTTGGGACTCTGCAGCAACCTGCATTCCAAAATATGTTGGAAAATCTGCGGTATTGGGTATCGAAATATCGGGTATGCTGAAAAATCGTGAATCGGTATCGAGAATTGGGTATTGAGAAAAACTGGTATCGGCCCATCCCTATTTAAAACACATTTATTTCAAACAATTTTTTTATGCCGTCCGCAATTTCTGATACTTTCATTTTCCAATATTTGTTGCTACATGGTTGTTGTCTCGATGTCGTGGAAGTGGTATGGAATTACAACACCAGAATTTAGTGTCACACTTTTAAGTCATTTGAGCTCTCTATAACCTATTTGTGCTACAAAGGAAAGACTAATACAACTTTTATACAAATGCTTATCACAATTAAGTTCCTGTAGCCCGCCTTGGTAGCGTTCAAAAGGTCCGGAGTTCGAATCTCGGTTAGGGTGAGTTACCTGGATAAGGTTTTCTCCGGGTCTTATCCTTAAGGTATTATCCTTAAAGACAAATGTCGGGTAACTCTAAGCTCCATGGACCCCGGGATCATTTGAGCATCATTTCACCAATTTCATTCATCGTCCGATATGACTTAACGTTGGAGGACGTAAATTAAAAAAAGAGTTCCTGTAGTCAAAAAATATATTTTTAATAACATTTTCAGAAACTGTATATAAAATAAATATTTTGGTAAGAAAGTCATAACGTGTAACTCATTGGTGTTTTTATTTCAGATTGGCACAATATGAATGCAGCTGGAATATGTGAAATTGCTCGAGGGAAAGCAAGGAATAACAAAAGTAATCACCAACGACACAAAAGAAGGTAAAATAAGTAAGACTAAAAGGAAAAACTGAGGCCAATGCCAAACAAAGAAGCTTCAAGGCGCCAAGTATCTCATTACGGGGAAGTCATTACGTAGAAAAGTAGGTGAAGAAAGGTAAGTTATGTAGAACTTCATACACATTTTATACAGAGTGCGACAGAAAAGAAGCTGGTTTTAAAGTGAAAAATATTGCAATTCATAACAAATCATTTCCGTACCGGGAAATTAAACTTCATGGAAACAAAATCCGTAGTACTGTCATTCTATATAAACTTTCTCAGAAATAACACCGATTTTATAGAAGAAACTTCAATTGTAATGTGTCCTGACAAGCAATTAACTAATTTTTAAAATATAGTCCATTGGGTTCTAAAGTATTGAGCAAGGTTTATTATCCCACCTCGGTACCAGTCTTTGGTTTGACGTCCACTTGTACTGCTTCATTGTTGTCAAAATTTCCTCCACGTAGAAAATTGGCCATGGATCGAAAAGTATTGTGACTTTGTGGGTTCGTGAAACTAAAACGTCCAGGTTACAAACACTAAAAATAGGTGTTCATTTACGTATAAATCAATCTGACAGTCCAGATTTACGTCATATACACAATACAACCACAAACACAGCTCACACAGCTGTTCACGCGCACGCGTCCAATTACCGACTGAATGTCCGTGGCAGGCAGCGGCTCCCTTTTTATAGATTACTCACTATCCGGAATGTTTTTTTTTTATTTTTTTATATTTACTAACTACTAAGGGATAGAAAGTGAAAAGTTAGGGAAGGTAGTTTGAGTGGCTTTGTGGCATCCCGCTAAAAGCACTCCCGTTAGCAAAGGTGAAGCTGGAGAGCTGGCCGTCAATAACGGCGAGCGTGTGAAGAATGCTTGCCAGGCGTCGAACATGACCAAAAGGCCCTGAACGAGGCGCATGGAGAGTAAGGGTGAAAGTGAGGAAGGTATTCAGGGTAAGGAGTAGAAATGGAAGTCTTTATTGTGACTATATATCTTGCATTGGAGGGCATCATATCCGGCATGTATTGCCGGGGGCCGTGGGGGGGGGGGGGGGAGTTGTTGAGGCGTCATCATGTGTGAGGTGGTAGGCGAGGTGGTTTCCAGCTGTTAGGGTAGTAAGACTTGATCCTCCTGGCGGTTTGCGCGTTTTGTTCGGAGATGATTTCTTCTGCGGATTTCAGGTCGTTCAGTCGTGTGTTGAGGCTGGTGTGCATTTCTGTAAGTTGTGAGTGGAGCTGTTCAAGTCTACTGTTGAGGGCGGAAGAGTCCGGTGGCTGGCAGGGAAGTGTGTCGTTGAGGTGAGTCTCCACTCGGTGCATCTTGTGTTGAAGTGAGGCAAGTGTGTCTTTCTGTTCCATGGCAATCTGGTCTGTGCGTTGAATTTGGGAAATGATGGTCTCTGTTGTCTACTGTATTTTACTTATTGAAGAGGTGAGTTTGTCCAGTGGAGTAAGTCCGTCGGTTATTAGTCTGTGCGTAGTTGTCAGTGTGTCTTGGAGGTCGATGAGGGCGGCGTGGTTGTCATTCTGTTGTTGGGCAGCGGCGGTGACGGATTCCTCCAGGTTGCCCAAACGCTGGTTGAGGTTAAGGACCTCTGAGTGGAGGACCTGGACCTCCTCCGCTGGAGTCCGGTGGTTAGCGGCGGTGACTTGTGAGGAGCTCTTCTAGGGACTGGAGTCTGCTGTTGACTTGTTGCAGGTAATCCCGGAGGCAACCAAGTGCTTGCTGCCATGCCGCAGGCTCGCTGGTGGCATCGCTCCGGGGTGTTGGCCTCGCTGGGTTTGTGCGAGGGTACGCAGGGTACTGCATCTGCCCTGTGAAGTGGCCGAGGCCGTCACAGGTAGCGCAGTACCGGCGGCGTCGGCGGAGATCGTGGGCCCTGCATGCTGAAGTTGGAGCGTGAGAGCCAGAGTAATGCCACCGTGGCGGCGCAGTGCATGTGTCTGCGTGGTGCCCGTAGGCGCAGTCCGGAATGTTCTCAAACAATCAAGACGGCGCTAGAAGAAAGACGAACTCTCTAGAAATCCGTCTCCTTCCCCCCACAATTTCGGCGAACTTTTATCTCCGCACTGCCCTGCCCGTCTCTTTGAACTTGTCGCCCGCGCCGCCTCGAATCAACAATGCGTTCGCGACAATATGATAATCCGATGGTGCGAAATCAGGGCTGTATAGTGTTGTTCGTATAGTATGGAGTATTACACTATCTTATTGCAATAGAATTCTATTTCGGTTAACTAATGCTGGGTTTCTCGGTCTCAACATTTCATTAACTTGTTCCTGTTGCTGAGAATAAAAATCGCATCAATCACACGCCCGTTTGAAACACCTTCAAAATTCCACTAGACTTACATTACTTTGGCACCGAACTGTTTTTAACGATGACTTTGGTAGGTTGGCGGGGATCAAGCCACTGTTTCAAAGCATTGGGGTTCCGGAAATATACCAATTTTTCATTACAAGTGACAGCTCTATTGAAATATTTATCATCCTTAGGATTACGGATAAGCTGACGACAGATATCCACTCTACGTTCAGCCTGTTGAGGTGTCAGTTCATGAGTATAGATATACAGCTTCTGTATGATTTCTCAGATGTGTTGATCTGGCGATGTATGGTATCTTTTAATGCATCAAGTTCTTCTGAAAGCCTAAGGGCACTTTTTTGCGGATTTCTTGCAAAACATGGCAAATATTTAAAATTCCATACTTTATATCCTCCAGAACGTGGTAAATCTTAAGTGTTTTGGTTTCCATTATTGTAAAGTTGGAACCATCGTTGGGCCACACGTTCACTAAGGACACCTTCTCCTCCCCTTCACATATACCTCGAGCTGTGGCAGTGCCTTTATAATCTTGTTTCCATTAGTGTTTTAGAAGGACTCTAAATTCGAACTTTGTTATCTCCATTTTGTGATTGCTTATTAACAACTGAAGACTGATGCATGCACGTAATGTGGTATCCTGTAAATAGCATTGCCAAAGCATGGAAACCCAATAAATTTTCCAAAACACCAAAATCAGAAAACCCACTTGATTTGTCAGATCACCTAATAATTACTGCAACATGGGCAGTTGCCCCGTCCTGCTAGAACTAAACGCTTAGACCATATCCACTTCTCAAAGTGACACTGGTGCGCTGTGACGGCCTTAAAAATGATGGGACCGTATTTCTTTGAGAAAAATGAAGAAGCCTGTACGGTAAATTCTCAAGCGCTACAGAAACATGGTCCATGGCCGCCTTGTTCCCCGGATCTGACAAAACCAGGCTATTTCTTGTGAGGCCATATTAAACACAGAGTGTTTGACAGCAGACCAGCAAACATCGTAGAGTTAAGACTCGAATCCGAGAGGAGATAGCTGCGGTACTGCAAGATATTCTATAGAAAGTTATAGACTTCGAAGGCCGAGTACAGCAATGTATTGAAAGTGGTGGTGAACATTTAAAGGCATCATATTCAAAAACTGAGAAGTGTTATCCAATCTCCAAGAACTAAACTTAAAGATTATGCAATAAAAATATAAATTATTATTATTATTATTATTATTATTATTATTATTATTATTATTATTATTATTATTATTATTATTATTATTATTATTATTATTATTATTATTATTATTATTATTATTATTATTATTATTATTATTATTATTATTATTATTATTGTTGTTATTATTGTTGTTATTATTGTTGTTATTATTGTTGTTATTATTGTTGTTATTATTGTTGTTATTATTGTTGTTATTATTGTTGTTATTATTGTTGTTATTATTGTTGTTATTATTGTTGTTATTATTGTTGTTATTATTGTTGTTATTATTGTTGTTATTATTGTTGTTATTATTGTTGTTATTATTGTTGTTATTATTGTTGTTATTATTGTTGTTATTATTGTTGTTATTATTGTTGTTATTATTGTTGTTATTATTGTTGTTATTATTGTTGTTATTATTGTTGTTATTATTGTTGTTATTATTGTTGTTATTATTGTTGTTATTATTGTTGTTATTATTGTTGTTATTATTGTTGTTATTATTGTTGTTATTATTGTTGTTATTATTGTTGTTATTATTGTTGTTATTATTGTTGTTATTATTGTTGTTATTATTGTTGTTATTATTGTTGTTATTATTGTTGTTATTATTGTTGTTATTATTGTTGTTATTATTGTTGTTATTATTGTTGTTATTATTGTTGTTATTATTGTTGTTATTATTGTTGTTATTATTGTTGTTATTATTGTTGTTATTATTGTTGTTATTATTGTTGTTATTATTGTTGTTATTATTGTTGTTATTATTGTTGTTATTATTGTTGTTATTATTGTTGTTATTATTGTTGTTATTATTGTTGTTATTATTGTTGTTATTATTGTTGTTATTATTGTTGTTATTATTGTTGTTATTATTGTTGTTATTATTGTTGTTATTATTGTTGTTATTATTGTTGTTATTATTGTTGTTATTATTGTTGTTATTATTGTTGTTATTATTGTTGTTATTATTGTTGTTATTATTGTTGTTATTATTGTTGTTATTATTGTTGTTATTATTGTTGTTATTATTGTTGTTATTATTGTTGTTATTATTGTTGTTATTATTGTTGTTATTATTGTTGTTATTATTGTTGTTATTATTGTTGTTATTATTGTTGTTATTATTGTTGTTATTATTGTTGTTATTATTGTTGTTATTATTGTTGTTATTATTGTTGTTATTATTGTTGTTATTATTGTTGTTATTATTGTTGTTATTATTGTTGTTATTATTGTTGTTATTATTGTTGTTATTATTGTTGTTATTATTGTTGTTATTATTGTTGTTATTATTGTTGTTATTATTGTTGTTATTATTGTTGTTATTATTGTTGTTATTATTGTTGTTATTATTGTTGTTATTATTATTATTATTATTATTATTATTATTATTATTATTATTATTATTATTATTATTATTATTATTATTATTATTATTATTATTATTATTATTATTATTATTATTATTATTATTATTATTATTATTATTATTATTATTATTATTATTATTATTATTATTATTATTATTATTATTATTATTATTATTATTATTATTATTATTATTATTATTATTATTATTATTATTATTATTATTATTATTATTATTATTATTATTATTATTATTATTATTATTATTATTATTATTATTATTATGATAAATTGAAATATTTATCACTTTAAAACGCGCTTATTGTTTCTGCTGCACCCTGTATGATACGAATGTGTAGAAGTCAGTGGCAATGATTTGTAATTGTAATTTATTTCTACTCTTTCCTTTTACATCATGAAATGGAAATACAGAATCAAGATTAGAATTATAAAATCCATACTGGAAAACGCCATATATTCCTAAATCCTGAAAATACCACCATGCTGCTTGCCATTGAATAATAAGTTGGTCCCAATACACCTAACCCTAGGTTTTTGTGTACTGGAGGCCCTCTACCCCATTTTACACATTTTGCCATTTCACCTATCCTACTCTACATTTTCCCTTAACTGTTCTTAGCCACCTCTCTTTAACTTTCCCTAAATAGTTCCCTATATTTCACCTGTTCTTTTCCCCTTTTACTGACAAAATTTTTCTAGTTACTACTTCGCCCCCAAATTGTCCCATTTACGTAGCCAAGCCTGCTCTCTCCATATCTTTGTTTGACTACAATATAATATACAATGGAAGTCTGCATTCTCTTCTCCACACAATGGACATTTATCTAGCTCCCTCTTTTGACCTATAACTATCAAATTTCTCACTCTTATTCTGGCCCAAGCAAAACCCTCTCGCCCTAACTTATTACATATATCTAATATCCTTCTCTACCTTCCCCTCCCCCAATTGCTTTTATTTCTCTATATAACCTCAGTTTCCTTTCGTAGCTTTTACTGGCAAAAATGTGTTGTCTGTCAATATCTTCTAATCTTAACTTCTTTCACTGGCAATTAACTTCTTTCACAGCAATTTAACACAGTTGCTGGTATATGGTACTAAACGGGATAGAAAATAAAATAAAACCGAAATAATCCAATCCAAAGCAAAATAGCGAAATACAATGTTCAAGTAATGGCAGACAATGATGTGGAAAATCACACTTAATCCGCTCAACCCTTTAGTTCCGCTTATTTAACTGATACATTTGCGGCACTAGGTAGGTGACCATAAAAAAGAACCATAATATCAAAACAAAAATGCACACAAATGATGAAATTAGTAAAACAGGGAAATAATCGTGTAACAAAAGGTCAGACGAACTTAGTTGATTGAAGTTTGAAAATAGACACCAAAATAATGTGTTATATTACTACACTCGCTCTTTTATAATGTTCTTAAAAAAGAAATTAATTGTTATTTCACAATAGCCATGTTTAGGCCGAAGTAAGAAATGATAGAGGAATGAAAACTCAATGACATATCCGGGATTCTTACCAGGGATCTTCCGGCTATGTCCGGCGGCACTTAATTGAGCTACCATGACCAACATGCTAGCATGTTGACTGACTCATGTTTTTTCCGGTAAACCACTAGGATTTCTCATAAACACATGAGACAGCTACTTTAATGGCGACTTGCTTTTTGTTTCCCTTTAGACCTTATACTATTTTTCCTAGTTGTTCTCATTTCCAAAGCCTGTTTTCCGAAGACATTTTGTCTTGATTTGCCAATAAATGTCCCCAGTTTTATGTTTTCTTCTGATCTTAGATTCAATAATCTTTCGCATCTTATTTCATATGGTATGTGTTCCCACTTATGAAATATTTTGTTTTTTGACAGTCAAAATATAATGTCAAGTACTATCTTCTTTTCAACACATTGGAGATCTTCCCTTAATATATCCATTCCTTACACCCCTTAAGTATATTACTCCTGTTCTAAACCATGCCAACCCCTCGCTTTTTACTTTATCACAGATGTCAATATATTTTTCTCTGTCCCAATAATTTTTAAATGTTTTATAAGAGGCATGTTTTTTTTAAGTCAGTACCGTTTTGCGATTCCGCCGCCGCAGCGCTACGGTCGGCGTTCCGCGCATGCGCGCTGGTTACCTACATCTGTTGTCTACGCACTGACGCCATTACAGTCTGATTCTTCATTGTATACGTTGGTTACTGAGTGTTTAAGATGCCTCCGACAATCGTGATTCCCGCCGATTGTGAAGTACGGGCTGTTAAACGATTTCTTAGTGCTAAAGACGTATAACCGATTGATATTCATCGTGAGGTCTGTGAAGTTTACGAACAAAACACTATGAGCGATGGAATGGTAAGGAAATGGGTGAGAGCATTTAAAGATGGCCGCACAAATGTGCATGATGAAGAACGGAGTGGGCGTCCTTCGGTCGTTACTGAAGATTTGGTGCAGAAAGTGGACGAAAGGGTGAGAGAAAACAGACGCTTTACAATTTAATCATTGTGCAACTATTTTCCTCAATATTCTCGTAGTGTTTTGTAACGCATTGTGACCGAGAACTTGAAACACCAGAAATTGTGTTCACGCTGGTTTCCGAAAATGTTGACGGATTTACACAAAACCCAACGTTTAGGTTTTCCTTGAGCGGTATCACAATGAAGGGGAAGATTTTTTAGACCAAATTGTTACTGGTGACGAAACATGGGTGGCCTACGTCACACCAGAATCGAAACAACAATTCAGGGAATGGAAACATTCATCATCACCCACAAAAGTGAAGTTTATGCAAACAATTTCTGCCCGGAAAATCATGTGCACAGTTTCTGGGACAGAAAATGAGTATTGCTAGTGGAGTTTCTGCCTCGTAATGAGATAATCAATGCAGCGTCTTATTGTGAGACATTGAACAATCTGCGCCGTGCAATCCAGAACAAAAGACGTTGCAAGTTGAGTAAGGGTATCGTTTTGCTGCATGACAATGCCCGTCCACATGTGGCTAATCGGACCAAAGATCTCATCAAATCTTTTCAATGGGAAACTCTAGATCATCCTCCATACAGCCCTGATCTGGCGCCCAGCGACTACCATTTGTTCCTACACTTGAAGAAACATCTGGGCGGTCAGCGTCTTCAAGACGATAACGAAGTCAAAACAGTTCTGAATCAGTGGTTAACACGTCAGGCAGCAGAATTTTATGAGGAGGGAGTTAAAAAACTGGTGCCACGTTAGGACAAGTGCCTCAATATTCACGGGAATTATGTAGAAAAGTAGATTAAGGTACAGGGTTTCATGTAAAAGTAAAATTATTGCGATATCTATGCACGTGTTTTTTTTTAATTCCAAAACGGTACTGACTTAAAAACATGCCTCGCATTTACAAAGATCTTTTGTTATTAAGATTAGCCCATAATTCTTGTTTTTCAACATCTTCAATTCTTGGTTTTAATTCTTTCGAGAATTCCTTTTCTATTCTTCGACTATCTAACCATAATGAGCCCATACCTATTTCCTATACAATCTTTTGAGTTTTATATATCCAAATCGCTGTCCCTTTTATTCTTGTTTGTGCTAGCAAAACACTGTTTAACATAGTCTGCTCATCTAAATTCCATATTCTGAGCCAATGTTTCAAAATTCTTTCCATCACTTTGGTTTTGTAACTAATCTTCCTAATGTCATTTAAGCCGCCACATTCGGTGTAGATCTAGGTAAGCCTAAAACAAGTCTACAAAATGGTCTAATTATAACATTTATCGCTTTCCATGCTCCATCTGGCCTCCATATTTCTATTCCATGTGGCATTCTGCTTTGTAAGTACTTTAAGGCCCAGGACTACTATTAGGTACAATTAGTGGAAATTAATTGTTCTTTTACACTAGCCGTGTGTAGGACGAAGGTATGCAAAAAAACAACTGCGGGTGATTGATTTTTGTTTTCTCTAGTGTTACATCTGTACATACTCAGGTGGTAAAGGATGTCCAACAACCGCGTTATTTCGAGCATCTACTGTAACAAGGATACGCACATTATGCGGGATAATGAAAAACACTTCAGCCCAATAAATTTGAGAAGTATAAAAAGAAACTGAAAAAATAAAAGGAACGCACAAATCCAATATATCAAAGTGATTGGATAGCGGCCAAAGGAGAAGTAAGTCAAAACAAAGTTGTGGCAGAGTCGACAAGCCAAGCATATACAACCGAAAATTATCATAAGCCACAATCACAATACCCAAATGAATGAGGTATCTTTTTATGGAATACAGCTCTCAAAATACCACTTATCACAACCACAGTACTTAACACTGCGTTACATTTATATAGAGTTTGCAGTCACCCGTAGGGAACATTCAACCAAAATATGTTTTAGATCGCAAAATCTGGGTAGAGTTTTAGACTTCAGTATATTTTTAACCATCTTCAATAGCTGCAGCAATGCAGAAATTTCAACTCCATTCACAGATACCTCCTCCTCTAAGAGTGGTACACGCATTAGCTATTGTCCATCAACCTGCAGAAAAGCCACTCCATTCTCATACACCACTGATTTCCTATCACACACATGCAGGCAGGGTGCCTCAGGTAGGCGCTGGCCTACCAATCCCAAGGTCGACTGTCTACTCGTATGCAGCACTTCTGGCGCCGTTTGCAATACTCCCCCTGCCTTCTGTGACTCTGTTGTTGGCTGCTACATTGGTGAACTATGACGTATTTTCTCAGGGGTGCGTGATGTACCACCATCATGGATTTAGAGGATTCTTGTTCCCCTATCCCTTAAGGTCGGGTCTGAGGAACCGAAGCTTTGGATCCGATTCAGAACCGGGATAGGTGATCATCCCAACACCTGGTGTGAAGATGAAGTAAGTATATGTTATATGAGGGCGAGATGAATGATATTAAAGATGATGGAGCAGTTGGTGGTAGTCATACGGGGGAAACCGGAGGAGCCGGAGATAAACCATCCAAGCGCCATGTTGTCCACCACAAATCTCACTTTGTGGTCGCCTGTGATTGAACCCGGCCGCACTGGAGAGAACAAAGCGGTCTAACCACTCAGTTATGGTGCGGCCGTTTAAGGGAATTAATGTTGGAAATTTTATATTTAACTGTTATTTAATCTGTTTACACATTTTATTATAGTTTGAGTTATAAGTGAGCAACATTTCATGGATTATGGATGTCTTAACTCACACTGCGTTACCTTACAGAGTTGACTAGGCATGGAGTTCCAGTTTTGGTCTGTTGTACCTAAGCGCCAAGTGGAGCATCCCCGGGAGGAAGAATGAGGTGAAATGAGATGGAGGGCGCCCCTGGGGAGTCACAACAGTACAGAGGGAAGGGTTCCTACAATTGACCGTTGAAAGCTCCCCGGCAACCCAGTACAAATGACATCCCACCCACCGTGCTCCGGTAACGACCCGCCAGGTAAAGGGGGGTTTGTCCTAGTGAAGGAAGAAGTCGTTTTAATAGGAACATATCATCCTGCCATGCAATATCGAATCTCCAACCGACAGTTCTCCCGTGAAGGACCACCAGGTGAGAAATGATGCGAAATTATAATGGAGATGTAATCAGCCTACCCAGCGACCCAGGAAAACTTCCATTGGTCGGGTCTGCCCCTGAAATTGAACCCGGGCCTCCAGAATGCGGGCCAAAGACAAAACCGCCTGAGCCATCCCACTCGGTATGTGAGGAAGTTAAGCTACCGCCTACGCTACAGAGGTAGGCCAGTTTCTTAGCTTCTCCCATAAATGCGCCGGTCGACTTCCTAATCGTAAGTGTATTCCAAGTTGCATTTCTCCCTAAAGTAAACCTTTTCTTGCTTCCTCTTCCTCTTTCACGTGATTAATATTTCATCCTCCACTGGTCAATTCATATGTGTCTAAGAGCATTGAACTGTGTGTCGGGCTTTCGAGTAACTGTAAATGTTTCCCTTTAAGCCGAGGCTACTGACCATCACTTTAATCTGCCATTTCCAGTAAGAGAAGTGGTATTACTAGAGTTGGGTATTACAAAAAGGAGGGGAATAATACTAGAGAAATACTGAAATTCTGGTATAAGAGAAAGGCAGAAGGGGGGATTTATTGAATCTGTGCATGAAGCAACAGAAAAACATTAAGAATTCAAACAATTGGAAATAACGGTATCGAAGGTAGGCATGGGAGGTTTATGGGGCAAAAACGAAAATATAAGAGAAGAGCTGGACATTTTTAGTATGAATGAAAGGTTAAAAGATCTAAAAAAATGGAAGGAACAATTTGAAAGAATACCAGATAATAGAAAACAAATATTACAGTATCATCCTAAAGGTAGGAGATCGGTGGGCAGACCCAGGAAACGATGGCTGGTGGACTTCGAAGGTGGAACAGGCACTTGATTGCATATGCATGAAGTGAAGAAGAAGGGTTGAGAAGTAATGAGGTAGGGATATGTGAATTTTGTGGAGAAGAAGAGAGCACTGTTCATTAGCTGGTATAATGTAAGGAGTTGAATTACAGGAGAACAATGTGAGATAAGAATTGGGGCAGTGTGAGCAAAGAGGTAGAGGCGTTACGCATGTTAACGGGGATGAGTGAAAAGAAAAATAGATGTATAGGAGAATTCTTATATAAGTTAAGAGAAAAGTGGATTAGGGTAAAAGAAGCGAAGGTCAAGAAGAAGTGACACCAAGCTGCTCAGGAAAACCAAAGGCTTATAGCTAGGAGACCTGAGTCAGCGAGTATATTTTAGGGCCAGCAATTTCACGTATTTGCACACGATGTATGTTCATTATTACAGGCGTTATAGTGAAACTGTAATGGAAACTACAAATAAATTGAAATCTAAATCTGCCCTTTCGTTCGTCCCTTGGTATCGAGCTTTGACGGATGCATCCCTCACGATCATTCCTTTGTTTACACAACCCTTTGTTTATTAATGCTTATTTACTGGTTGTTGTTTTTGGTATTAGTACGCTTATTATTTATGAATAATTGCTACGCGGAATATACTGCTTCAGATAGTCTTAGCTTCTTTTCCTTTTATATACTGGACAATACTAGTGTTTTGGAATCTCTAAAAGCAGTTTTAAATTTAAAAATGCTATTGCGATAATTTTTGTTGCTGTTTAGGTATTTTAATATATCTAAATTTGTAGTAAAATCACATCTGTATCGAGTCACTTCAGAGAAGCGTGCAGTTAATCGCACAGATTTGGAGAAACTTGTTTCAGCTTTTCCCCTTACGGCTGCTGGGGGAACCGCTCTCATGGTTACCAAGCAATGTGCCAGTGAAATACCTTGGGGTGTTACTGGACACTCGACTTACTTGGAACGCCCACATCTGTCGGTCTGTTACGCTTGCGTTTGCCCGGCTATCAAAACTGTACCCTCTACTCAACAGGCGCACTTCACTTGGTTATGAATCCTCCCTGCTTCTTTACACATCTCTAGTCCGTCCCATTTTTACCTATGCAGCTCCAGTCTGGGGTGGCACCAGTAAGACTAATCTCCGCCGACTGCAGGTACTACAAAACAGGGTGCTTCGCACAGTTACAAACGCTCCATGGTTCATCCGAAACCAGCAGCTGCACCATGAGTTTGGTCTTCTACCCGTTCACCAATACATCCGACGCCTGGCACGTCCATTCTTTTACAATCTCCAGGAGGTCCCTGGAGCTGTTACCTACCGTCTCGGCTGTCGCACTCGCCAGCCAACTCGCCTGAAGCGCAGACTGCCCCAAGATCTTCTCCTGAGTGACGTCTCCAGCACAGATGACTCAGACACGTGATTAATACCATCAGACTTTAAGTTCTCAATTGTGTTACAGTTATCCTCCATATTTAGTTAGAGGAGTCGTTCATGGCTACCTCCATTGTTATGTGTCCTGTTCCTATATATCTTATACCAAACATCTGTAAAGCATAATTGCTGATCGATGGATAAAATAAATAAAATAAAAAGCTTTTCCCCATTAAGGAATAAGAGCTAAGTAGATTAAAACAAAAGCAGTAGCTTCCAGGATTCAGAGAATACATCTAATTGTAGTCCACTTCTCAGCAACAGGTCAGTCAGTCATCTCAAATATTGATTATGCTACTCAGTATATCCAACAAGCAGGATTTTGAGTAACTATTGTCTGACATATAAAATAAAAAATGGACGCGCGAGCCAAACAGCCTTTGTTGTGAATTGGGTCAACGCTTTCGAGACTTACAAAAAACCTTCCGTCCCCAAGATTTATTGACAGGCGTGCATCCATTATTCTCGGCGCATTTCCCGAATAACGCTATTTCATTCAAATAACGTTACTCGTTGCCAAGGAAGTTTTTGATTCACAATATATTTCTAAATATAAAATTCAAGTCAAGTGTAACTATTATTAAGAGTTTATTACTAGAAATAGATCATCAACAACTCTTCATGGTTTAGTAGAGTTCTCCTATTCCGGCGTCATACTTCTTCCCGTCATTTTAGTGGTTTTCCTGTTCTATAATCCAAAGCTCTATATTTGTAAGACTGTAATGGAACGCGAGAGTTAACCATTCTTTGTAAATGGGTGTTCCATTTTTCGCTATTTCTATTTTTTCTTGCAATGAGAATATATCTAATTCTTCCTTTATTTCTTCGTTTCTAACACGATCTTGTCTGGTACGTCCTTTTACTGCTCCGAGATACTTCATTTCTGCCGCTTCTATTTGGCTCCAATCTTTATTTTTAAAGGTTCATGCCTCCGAACCATACTTATAGTACAACTGGAACAGCTATTGTCTTATAACATTTTAGGTTTGTATCCTTTCGGAATTTGCTTTTCAAGATACGAACTTCATCTTCTTCTTATTCACTCCATGGTTTGGGCATATCGCCCGTTCCGGCTTCATAGATCTCTCCAGCGTTTCCTGGTTCGGCCTCTGTCTCTTCTTCCTTTTGGATTTTAGTTTAGTATTGCATTTGGATATCTTCCACCCTCCATTCTTAATATATGTTCATACCATTGCTGCCTTCGTTCTGATATTTTGTCATGGATTGGTTCGATTTCTTTTCCTTTCTATTATCCTCATTTCCTATTTTGTCCAATATTGTACAACCTTTAACACTTCTTAAAAATTTCATTTCTGCCGTCTGTATTTTATTTAAATCCTTTTGTTTTGGCACCCAGGTTTCACTTCCATATACGAGTAGTAAAGTTGGAATTACCTTTCTCACTCTGTTTTAAAACTTCTTTGGATTGTCCCACATATTGCTTGGAATTTGTTTACTTTTTCGTCTATATCAGCATTGTTTCTAAAACTTATGTTACATCCTAAATATTTTAAACTTCGATATTTGTTCTAAAATCCTATTTCCTAAAACAATTTTTGATCTTACATTATAATTTCCTTTAAAAGCCATAATTTTTGTTTTTTATTCTGATATTTTAAAGCTATACTTTTGTACTATATTATTTAGAATATAAATTGATTTTTGCAGTTGATTTTCATTCCGATGAATCAATTTTTGGTCATTCGCAAACAGCAGGGTACTAATATAAATATATTCTTTTGTTTTGATTCCTGGGTCTACTAAAATCTTCAATTCATTTAGAATATCGTCCATATATATACTAAAAAGAGTAGTTGATAAGCTACACCCTTGTCTTAGTCCAGTATTGGTATAAATTTGTTCTGTTAACCTATACCCAGTATCAATTCTTAACGTTATATTTGTGTATATGCCTTTTATTGCATTAGTAACCCTTACTTTCTAATATTTGCCAAAGTTTTGATCTATTTATTCTATCAAAAGCCTTTTCCAGGTCAATGAATGCGACATGTGTTTTTAAATTCTATTCCCTTCGTTGTTCAATTATTTGATTAAGGACAAATATGTTACTGTACAGGATCAGCCTTTGCGGAATCCACTCTGCTTTTCTCCCATAAGGCATTCTGTAATAGTTTTCAGTCTATTATTTATTATTTTAGTATATATTTTGCACTTGTGTCGATTATACTCATCCTTCTATAATTTCCACAGTTTTTGCGATCTCCTTTTTTGAATATTTTTTTATTAGAGCTATTGTTCATGATTCAGGTATTTTACATTTTTGCCAACAATTATTAATTAAATGTAGCATTCTTAATTTTCACATTATTACACTTTATTTTATAAGTTCTCCATTCATTCCATCTATTCCTGCTGCCTTTCGATTTTTAATAGTGTTAAATACATCGTCTAATTCTGCAAGGGTTATTGGTTCTACTTCTTGTTGCTTTGCTGCTTCTTTTGAGATGTTTTGTTGTAAATAATTTTCTGCATTACTAAAATACAGGTTAGTGTAGTGCTCTATCCATTTATCTTCAGATATTATATTTAAACTTGCTACACCTTTTTCTTTTTTATTTAAATGCTTAATTAGTTTATATCCTATTGTTTGTCTCCCATGTATGTCATGCTCTACCTCACTTATAAATTTATTCCATGATTCTTCATGTAAGGTACGAACTATTACTACAGAAATGTATTGAAACTTGCTTTATTTACCACTTATTTCTTCATTGTTCGTTTTATAGGTTACATCATAGCCCAAGTAATTAAATGTTCCCACTTGTTCTAACACTTTATTACTTAACACTATCTTAGATCTTCTTATTTGTTTTCCTATAAATGCCATAACCTTTGATTTTCCTACGGATATACTTAAACTATAATCCTGGATCAATTTTTGTAGCTTGTGCATACTTATTTGCAGCTTATGCTCTGTCTTGTATTATCATCATATCATCCGCAAAGAGTAGAATACTTAACGCATTATTTTTATTCCTAATAGTATTCCATCTTTTAAATTTCTGAGAATTTCGTCCATATAAATATTAAACAATAACGGGGATAAACTGCATCATTCTTAAACCATTATTATACATATTTCGATAATCGTCCATTTCCTAAAGCTATTTATATTTTTGTTTCTTGATATACAATCCTGAGTACATCTATGCATTGTTTTGGATATCCTTTGTTGTCTAATATTTGCCAGAGTCTAGTCCTGCACACCTTATCAAAAGCCTTATCCAAATCTACGAAGGCTATATGTGTTTCTAAAATATATTCTCTTCTCTTTTCAATAATTTGGTTAATATAAAATATATTATTTATGCAAGATCTTCCTTTTCTAAATTCCATTTGGTTTTCTAATAATAACGTTTCTGTAATTACACATAGACGTTTGTTTATGATCTTTGTATAAGACTTATGGGCTGTATTAAGAAAACTTATAACTCTGTAGTTAACACATACATTTCTTTTACTCTTTTTAAACATATAACATGTGCATCGTGCCAGCTTTTAGGAATTCTATTCGTTTGCCAGAATTTATTGATATAATGGAGTACTCTTACATTTAATTTTTCTCCGCTATATAGAAATACATATAAGTTAAAACTTTTACAAATTTGCTGATTAGTTTGTCTTAAGATGTATGTAAAACGGTGCCTTTCGTAAAAATAGTTTGATGGAGTGTGTGTGGTGTTTTAGGGCCCGTCGACAACAAGGTCATTTGGGCCCGTGTTTGATGGATATTGTATTAGAAACATTATGAGACATTGACATGAGGAAGGCCGTAACTGCCAAAATGTGAATTATGTAAATTTTTAGGTTTTAGATTGAGATAGAGAAAAATTAATCCGTCCCAGATTTTGAAAACTTCGTATGTAACTTGACATGAATGTATGCCTTCCATTTAAACTAGTTTATGTACTAACATTAGTGAAAGTGTTTATACATTTGCTTTTAGCTTCACCTGAAAAAATTGTTTTGGCAGTTACCTTTCCTTCGCCAGAAACTTTTAAACCGATTAAACACGTATTACTAGCGTGTGGGCGCAGTGGGTTGAAGCATGAAGCTCTGGTTTCCGATCACAAAATACTCCGAGATCAAACCCCACCATTTCTCAGCATTAGGATAAAATGTGAGAACCTATAACAGACAGCGATCCAAGACAAGAAAGCATTCTGGCCTGGGGATTCGTGGTGCTGATCCCATCACCTCCCCGTATCGGTTAGACGATTGCCAACCTCTGCTGCGGTACGTTGAACTGAGGTTGGCAGTAAGGTTGGCAGCCGTAAGCCTGTCAAGGCTGCAGTGGTGCAGAACTAATCATTATCATCATCATCCCATTTTGCTCCTAATTCATCTTCTGAGGCTCTCATCCTAAGGAATTGGCAATGGTAAGTAGTAGTCTGTCTATTAGGGTATTGTACGATGGGACTGCTGTCCCATTAGGAAGTACGAAAACTGGCACAAGAGGCTTTGCAGGCGTAGGAGAGACTCCTTAGTCATGGTGAGGACAGCTCTCCTAGGAGATGGATACATAATAGAAAATCCTGTCCTTCCAGTTTAGGAGCTGTGCGAGGTGTTGATAGCTCCCCCACATAGCAAGTCAAGTACTCATACATCCCATAAATTTAAGCCAAAGCTATGGGATTTAGTGGACAAGCAACGCCGCCCCTCAAACTTCATGAAGATATTGAAATGTTTATTTAAGGAAAGTTACACAAGAACCAAAGAAACCAACCAAGGAGTTAGAGAAGCATGCAGCCTCTCTCAACTCTCTTCAATATACGAGTGCTATTCAACAAAGAATCATAATAATTTTTTACGGTCATAATTTTTCGCACTAAAATTCAATCTTATGACATTCTGGTAGCTTAACGTGAAACAAACCCGCCGTAGTAGTTTCATTGTTGGTACTCCTGGTTTCCACCTGTGAGAACCAGGAAAGTTCAAACGTGTTCAGCATCGCCTACCGCTGCAATGGAGGTAACACGCGAGGAACAATATGCGGCTTTGAAATTCTGCTTTCGTCTCAAAAATCTTCAGTTGAGGCCCATACAATGTTACAGGAGGCCAATGTAGAGTCTGGTCTTCCCCACAGCATAGCTTGAAGGTGGTTTAAGGTGTTTAAATAGAAGAGATAATCAATTTCAAAGGAAGGTGGACTCGGTGCTCCAGTTACTGCACTTACGGAAGAAAACATCAACACTGCTGCTGTGAGAGAGGATCAACGAATTACCTTAAGATTACTTTCTGAAATACTGAACATTTCATTGGATGCCACCCCACACGTTGGTGACAGAAACATTACCCATTAGACGTGTTTGTGCGTGATGGGTTCCAAGACTGTTGATTCCCGAAGAAAGGACATTCGCATGCAGGTCTGCATGCAGTTAAAGTTGATGTTAAAGGAAGATCCGGAGTTTCTCCCAAACGTAATCACTGCTGATGAAACATGGCTTTATCATTTTGATCCTGAGAGTAAACAGCAAAGTTCAGTGTGAAAATCTCCTTCATCACCAACTCCCAAAAAGCAAAACTGGTTGCTTCTGTTGGGAAAGTTATGGTCATCTCATTCTTTGATATTCATGGAATGCTTTATTGGCTTGTTTACCTGCACACACACCAGTAACTGGGCAATACTACAGGGATGTCCTGAAAACAGTTCAAGTCCATATCAGGCACAAAAGACCACATTTCTGTGAAGCAGGCTGGATGCTGCACCACGATAATGCTCGGCCACACATTGCCAATGTTGTTGCTGAATATCTTGCAAAATTCAACGTGAAGTGCATCCCTCACCCTCCATATAGTCCTGATTTAGCCCCATGTGACTTTTTTATTCCCTAACTTGAAGAAACGCCTTCGTGGGAGGCATTATCCATTATCAGAAGCAGTGGTGAAGGCTGCGGAGGCGAAAACGCTAGGACAAGTGCATCGCATTCAGAGGAGACTGTTTTGTGAAGGACCATCAAAATTATGAGGATGAGTAACGGTACGTCGTCCAACAGAAATTGTGATCATTCTTTATAGAACAGCCCTCGTATATTTGGATGATGTTCTAAAACAATGGAAAAGTGACGTTGAGTCATCGGAGCCCATACACCTTTTAAGCTATATGAAGTTTACGAGTCTAGCAGAATATAACTGCTGACGTCAGTTCCGGGGACAACACGCAGGGATAGTCCGGTTCGCAACGCGTAGCTTTAGCTTCATTACAACTACTGCTCGCCACGCAGGTAGATCTGCCTTCCGGGGAGTGCAAGGTGTTTGGCATATTGTGTTAATAGCATTACTTTCACAACAATTATTGGACAATCTCCATTTTATAAATAAATTTTTTGCGTAATATTAACAGTAATTAAGGAGCTTGAAGAATGCAGTCGTAGAGGTGTCTGCAAATATTAACAATATACAGAATGCACCAGCTCCCAAACGAGCAAAATTAAATTGTTTAGTATTCTGCTCAAAATTTGATTTGATTTGATTAGAGGTGTTTTAGGGCTCTTTAACAATGAGGTCATGTGGGCCCGTCTACTCAAAAGTACTGGATTTTCAGTGCTGTGTAATATAGGAAATAAACTAAGTCTCGGACAAACATATGAAAATGATTTGTACTACTCATATGCACTATTAACGTCATGTGACGTTGAACGTACTTTCTCCTATCATTTTTATATTGTTTCAGCAAGAGGTGCAGAAAATTCACATTCTACAATTTACGAATGTACATTATTGTTCACTGTAATTCCCATATCGAAAGCAATGAGGAGGATGGCATGTTGTAACGTGGGCTACATTTTGTAATCGTACTAGAGTGTACACACACAGTGCATCGCTATATTTGTTTACACGGACGTTTGTTGATGTCGCGCTTGGTCTTGTATAGTACCTGTGTGTACATTGATTGCTAAGTGTATGCGTTCCAATGTCTGATGATGTTAACCCAGGAATTAAGATAGGAAACAATAAGTATGTTATATCTTATTGTATGCCTAAGATGTTACAATTATACATGACGATTATATCAATTAGGCAAAGATTATAACTTTGAAGTATCTGCAAATTAAACGAAAATAATGGCATGCCATGGAAAGTATCTTATCAGATTTTAGATATGTATTGAAGCAAGTATCCCACTGTAAATATTTAGGATGTGAACACAAGTGTTACTGTAGATAGTGGTATGGAAAACAAAATTAATACATTCCAACACATATGTAACACAATAAACAGAACATGGCAAAATAAAACATTAAGAAATATAAGAAAATGTTTGTATCAGTGCTGATGTATGGGAGTGAATCATGAATGTTAAGAGAGAACAATAAAAGGAAGATACAAGCTGCTGAAATGCCATTTTTAAGGGATAAAATAACAAATGAGTGTATACAGAAAGAGTTAAACGAAAAAATAATGGAGAGTAAACAAAATTTGAAAGAATATATCTGGAAAATGGACAATAGAACATTACCACGGATCGAATGAAATTATAGGCCTCTAGGAAGGGGTGAGACTAATTGAGTATGGACAGAACAGGATTTTAGCCTAATCCCTGGTTGTAAGAAGAAGAATTATTCCATTTTATGACACTTAATTGAAATATAAAAATACCATAATGTATCTAAAAATACGTTTAAACTTTTGAAACACACTAGGATGTTTATATGAGCATACACTTCACCGGAACATTACTACAAGCTCGCTACAGTTACTACAAAGCTCTCAGGTATCGCAATCTACAATAGATGTAACATTCCATGACTGCTGGAGCGCTTCGAAAATTCCATGTGTGCTAGCGGACATGTCTCTCTTTGTGCTGGCAATCTCTCCAGACATGCCCTCAGTACATGATGATCCCTCTGTCTGGTGTTCCAATTCCACAGAACGAACCTAACCTCAATATGTCTAGTCATCGAGCTCTCTTCTGCATACACTCTGTGAGCAAAGTACACAAGCATGATGGAGAGAGACAAGGGAGCATCGCAACCAACCCTGCCTAGAGATCATTCACAGCATCGGAAGAGCTACGGTGGAAACCGTACATAAGACAAATTCTGAATCCTAAAAATATATTAGCATACTTTAACCACACATAAGTGAAGTGTATTGTTGTACAAGAAATATTTTAACAGCTAATTACATTCAAAAGATATAAAGAAATTGTGGCGTTAACCTCATTTTTTATTTAGATTCTGCCAAAACTGTACACGCAATTTTTAAACATTTTGAATGGGCCTTAGTTTTCCAGTTGGTTCACAAGACACTTTTTATCCTTTTCTTCAGCTTTCCCTTCTGTCTTTCGTCGTCGTGCCATCCATTTTCTGTACTATTGTCGGTCCTGTGCCCATTTGTTTACTTCCTGCAGTTCCATCCTCCTTTTTGTTGCTAACTCACTGACATATTGGTCTCATTCTTTCTACTATTCTTGCTTCAGAAAATTGTTTTATTTCACAGTGTTCTTTCATTCAAATAATATATACTTCTTAAAATTTGTATTACCTACCATATCCACTACTTTTTCCATATTTAAGTCGACCCTAGTTCAAATCAGTTTATTTATTCAGCATTTGTAAAAACTGTTACATGGAATTGTCAAGACCCAAGGACTATTTACAGTGTATGATGATTGATGGAAGTGAATATTTACATGGGATGATTT
Organism: Mantis religiosa; assembly: GCA_030765055.1. Taxonomy (NCBI): domain Eukaryota; kingdom Metazoa; phylum Arthropoda; class Insecta; order Mantodea; family Mantidae; genus Mantis; species Mantis religiosa. Next base: position 40,528,495 of record CM060952.1, read on the forward strand.
ATTATTTATTATTATCCAATTTTTTATTCATATTTTACCCAAAGATATATTATGAATAGTTTACAAATTTATGAATATAATACGGTTTATAAAAACATAACAACATTCGATATCAAGCTGACAAACAGTAAAATCAAGATAAATCATTTAGCTTAAGAAATATTTTGTTTAGGAAAGCCATGAAATATTGATAAGTTTTGTAATTCATCAGAATATGTGTAAGTGGTTTTGAGAAAGTGTAACCTAAGGATTGAAACAATAATTCAAGTTCGTATGTTCCAAAACAGAAAAACGGGCAATCAAATAAAATGTGAGGGACATCTTGGAGATGATTTCCACAAATACAGTCAGATGTGGATTTGATTTTGAATCGAAATAAGTAAGCTGAAAATTTGCCATGTCCAGTTAAGAATTGAGTGAGAACATAGTTAGGATTAACGAATTTACATTTATGTCTGTCAGAAACTGTTCGGAAATATAAATCCTTAGTCAAAGTACCACAATCACTTTTTAACCAGTATTCATTCCAGTCGTTGATCATAATCTCCTTTAATGTTTGCCTCACATAAGAAACAGGGCATAGAGTATAAGTCTCTGGAAGATTTGAAGTTGCAGCTCTCTTTGCAAGCTCATCTGCACATACAATGATTGTGAAAAGTTATACCACAATTTTTTCATATTTTCTGATTAAAACCACTTTTAAATTCTTCAAACTAGTAAAGCACTTTATCTATTAGGTATGATTTTGTTTCCTTCAGCTTTTGTTTATCTTCCAAACGTTTGATTTTAGAAGGCAAGTGATTATAGAGATCATTTGCACAATTTCTTATACATTTACTGTTTAATGAACCTCTTAGTCTGTTTCTGAAATAATCTAATCTTCTTCTGGTATTATATGAATGTACATTTAAGTTCTTTTCTTCCTTGTGGCTTTTAACTACATATGTATCACACAAGGAATTGTAAGTATATTTACTTTCTTAAATGCTATTCTTCAGCTTTCTGTAAGTGGTATATTTTCAATGATCCTTACAGCTCTTTTCTGCAACCTGCATAGTTTTACAATTACAGTTTTCTGAGTGGCACCCCATAAAATAAGCCCATATGTTAGGTGTCAGTGGATGAAAGCAAAATACACTTGCAGAATGCTGTCTTCTCCCATCACCCACTCCTGTACTCCTTTTCTATCTGTTTTAGCTTTACTTTTAACTATTTCCTAATATGTTTCATTTCTAATGAAGTTACTCTGCTTTCATATTTATCGAACACTGCCCAGTTTCTGAACACTTAAGAGTGTGGCTAGACAAGCTGTTTTATATTGTATTTTAGATATTTATACATACAAAGTTTAACACATTGAATAGTTATAGTGTAATTATTCCTACAGAAGGCAATATACTGTGGCGACCTAACCATGGATGGTAAAGGGTAAGGAGCACATGGCCAGACATGGAACTGCTCTAGGGAATACATGCTTTGCGACAGATTGGGGTTTATATTTGATTCATTTCTACAAAAGGTATGGGTAATACTAACCAAAACTACAATTCACTTATAAGAATATTTACTACAGTAAAGCAAGGTACATAGGTGTCCATAGCAGCCGTTTAGCTCAAGAGGCTGCGGACAAATCGATCCGTTCAAGCCGAATGATGGTCCAAGAGAGCGAGAAACGGCTTACACCAACTTATTATCCAACGGGTGATGGAGTGGGGCCGTGACGTCACGCGTACTATTGAAATCAAATGAACTACTATTGTGTTAATTAAAAGTCACTGGTGACATCTCAATTAAAACCAAATTTACTATCTCTGTGGTTCTGGGATAATATATTTTACTTCTTCTACTATGCAGCAGAGTAAACTTAAGTTGGGACGCCGATTTGTTCCTTAAAATTTCTTTGTGCCACGTTAATTCATCAATTTTATGATGGATCTGCTTATTTATTCACGTATGTTTGGTTATATTTGTTGCTTTTTATCCTCATTTCCTAGCCTAGCTGTCGTCGGCTAGAATTTATGGTTAATTTCCCTGTTGTGATCTCGAATCGCTGTTTTATTCCATCCTTATTCGTGAAATAATACTTCCTTTGTTTGTTAAATGTTAATATTTTTTCTAAAATTTAATAGAGAAGTTTAAGATGCACTTAAACATCTTTCACTGAAATACTTCGTAGCTGAAAAATTTCCTTTTAGCTTACCGGAATCTTTTATTATTATTATTTTTTTCGTTTCTATAGTTGATGGCTTTTTACGATCACTTACCACAGAAGCTATATCATATATTTTATATCCATGACTGCGTGTATCTTTTGTTTTATCACTAATTACATGTGTTTTATTAAATAACTGTTTTAAATTTTTGTTAAATTTTAGTTAACATTTAAAATTGACAAAGAACTGTTGCTTGGGGCCATCTTTAAACAACAGTTTCAACTACTCCTAGTAAGTATGGGAAATGTTACATTAAATCCAACAGCATTTCAACGGTTAACACGTTTTGAGGTTCACCGAATTCAAAGGAAGCCTTTACAGAAAATGCGTCCGTGTTCTGTATGTATCTGCGAACAGCACAAGCGAATCAAGATAAAAAATAGGAGAAACAGTTTAATACCAACCTTGGTATTAAGGTTTAGCGTCTACCACATGTGACGTAAAGATTTTAAGGAAGAGTCCGCACCCTCTGCTTCCCATTAGAGACATTTTAAAAATTTTGATTTAAGCACTACATATTAAAGATATTCTATAACAAATGACATGTATAACTTGAATTTTCTGGCAGTATTTTCAGAAGTCCTCTTCACTCTGGATGACCTGTTTTATAACTGTAATTAGAGTCTTACAGCACAAGTAGAGCTACTTAAAACCACGGTGTGCCAAATAAATATTTTGTGGTGTAAACATTTAGTGGATCATCCTTAATTATCTGAATATTTCTATACTTATACTTTTCTGAAATGTAAACTCAATCAGTTTCTTTTACGATTTGTCCAAAGAGAATTTAATTTCAGATCCATCACATAGCAACCATCTATATAGGATTTGAGTTAGAGTCTATTGCACTCCCATACTCCCCTTGAATCTACTACGTGGAAAAGCTTGGAAGCCTATTGCAAAATATGCGAATAGCGGAGTTGTTTACGCAAGCTCACCGCAGAAACATGGCGAGTCACTGTGAGTAAACTCTGTTCAGGTAGGAACATGATTTCTGGACAAGAACCTGCCATATATAGGCAGGCGCAAGAAATCATATATAATTTGATTGAATATTGTGACAACCAAAAAAAAAAAAAAAAAAAAAAAAAAAAAAAAAAAAAAAAAAAAAAGAGGGAAACAATGGTCCTTTCTGTCTAGCGAAAAGCGGGCGGCCGAAATGTAACTTACATTTGCGTATAATTAATTTATGATGTTTCATATCAGACACACAACTTCCAAGTGATCTAATTGTGTTTGGTTACTTATTATACGCCAGGTTACTAAAATTTCGCTCTTCTGGTAAACGAGATATCAAGTGAATGCAGCGGAGATCAATATGCCTCAACGCTTTGCCATGTAGCACAAGAAATTGAATAATAATAAGATAATGTTTATCTGATTATCATTATTATATTTGTAATAATAGTTCGTACAAGAGTAGAGGAAGTCATGCCAGTACAACACATCAGATGTTTTGTTTTAAATTGACGTTCTTTAAGTAAACCACACCGGCCTTCCAATGAATGAAATGTGCAAAACGATACTAATCACTATCTGCACAAGTGACCGAGCGGGATGGCTCAGGTGGTGTGTGGCCTGCATTCAGGAGGTTTGGGTTCGACACCCGTGGCCGGCCTACCTGACCCATGGTCTTCTTTGAGGGTGTGTTCCGGCTCACCAAGTGAATGCTGAGTAGGATAATTACATCCCCCGATTTCCTGTCCCTCCGCTTCATCTCCATTATCATTTCACATAATCTCTCATTAGTTGGTTTCTTTCAGGGTAGAAGTGTCGGCGGGTGTCTCGGCGGTGCATGGCGGGAAGATATGCTCTCAGGTAAACTACTTCCTCCTCCAGTAGGTTGGTTGCCGGTCTCTGGCTGCTGCGACCGCTACCGAACCCACTAGGGGCCTACTGGGAGAGGTTTCCATCTAAGTAAAATCTAGGGACTACCCTCTGCACTGTCGTGGCTCCTTGGTACAGCCGCCAACTGTCTCGGGTCACCTCATCCTTCCTCCTGAGGCTGTCCCACTTGAGGCATAGGTTTAATACATCAAGACTGGTTGCTGTGCCGAATCCCCTCCGTAGTCCTAATACTAATCCACACCAAAGGGTGGACAATATTGGTATTTTTGTTGGTACCCCTATCACCCTTTGTCGCCTTAAGAATATTATTGTTTATTAGTAATTAGTTTTCACTCTCTAGTTTTGCAGTCATAAACCAACACGTTTTCTTCATTTGGATAGTACTTTCTTTATCTCAAGACGAAGAATGTCGGGCGCTATAGACATCGGATCATTTAAGTATCATTTCACATATATAATTCAATCATCTGGCGATGTGTTTACGGTATTAAATAACGACCTGAAACGTAAAACAAACAAACGGAGACACTAGGGTAATTAAACTCAGAGATAAATGTCAAGTCTTCAAAAGAAACCAGTTTCATATGGAGTGATCTGTACTGTTATGAATGAGTAAATGGATTTCTGTATTTCTGAACAGGAACCTAGGACCTTCTGAACGTCGCAACCTCGGGGCCTTTAGGCCAAGGGTGGAGGATCAGAGATTTCCTGATCAGAGAGATTCCGGGATGAGAGAATGCGTACATTTGTAGCATTTATAAAACTATCAATGACCTTATTTTCCTTGGTGCTAGTTTCGTGTACCAGTTGAGGAACCAGTTGCTAACTTAAGTTAGCATTCACTTGTTCACAGCTAAAACTCTTTTATATTATACTTAAATAGTTTATTTTCCTACATTTTTATAACTGTGGTGTTTCTTATATGTACTGCCACTGGTATGGCTGCCCATTATATTATTGCTTGTTATAAATTATGGGATTATTGCTAACCAGATTTGCGCGGTTTGTGTACCCAAGTTGCTTGGATGAAATGGTGTCATTTTCCAGTTTCCAGTTTTGTATCTAGTTTACCTTTTACAGTTTTCAGTTCACAAAACTCAAATGATCCAATGCTGCCGCTGATGAACGACAGCCTCAAGGATCGCTGTTTTGTGTGCTCCCCAACCAATTCGATTTGTCAACCACACGACCCATAGGCAACTATTTCCAACGACCCAAAAATGACAACATATAAGCAGGATTTTAAATGACCATTAATGCATTCTACATTCAGATTAGTGAATGATACGGAGCCCAAACTTAGTACAACGGGCAAAACGTAAAGCTAACTCAACTCAACCCCATGCTGGCAGGCTGTTTGGAACAGCCCGAAGGGTGGTCAAATCGTGTACCTGCTTTGGGAAGAGCTTAACCACGTAGTGGCAGGATGTGGATGTTGCAGAATGACGGGTGTAGTTTAAGTGGGGGTAGTGTAGGGAGGTAGCTTGTTGCTCCTCAGGGAATGATGAACCGGGTGCTACGGACAGCGTGCACCGCTGGTTGATTAGTTAATAAACTAGGAAGAAGGTATGTATAATTTTGAATATTCCAGAATAAAATTTTGGATTAGCTGAAATTTAATTTAGGCTGGAATGGAGATCATGTGGTTACCGGTAGTGACCGCAAGACATGCGGGGTAACCGGTATCGCACGGCTAATGATCAGCGAATATTATAAAATGTATAAACACAAGTGTTTTAGTAGTTTCTACTAAATAAATAGACTCAGATAACCCTAACATATGAAATGATATTAGTAGAAAAACTGCGGGCCACTTTTGAATGATAATTTTGACCCTTCGAATCACAATTAATTCTTATGGCCTATAACATGCCATTTAAATTCCTTTTATCAGGGACGGCTTCTGAGGTAGTACCGCTGTGTCATGGCACCATATGTATGAAAACGAAAGAAAGAGAAGTGTATAGGAATTGCGCAAAACAGATTGTTTCTGAGTATCTGCTCCCTCGTGTGAATAGCCACGTTAAACGCAAGCGCTCTCTCCTTGTTTTCCCTTACTTGGTGCCGATTCCAGAATGGCACCGTCTACGCTCATAAGCGCCTGTGTTAAGGGCTAGGATGTCTGCTTATACACGGCTTCTTATGGGAGAAGGTAGTGCCGAGATTTCTCTGGCGCATAACTTACCCTTTATCCGTTAGAGTACAGTAAAGCACGGGACTTAAGATAACTGTCTCTCTGTCGCGAAAACGTACACGAACGCTTCGCATCACATTCTACATGAATTGCATTACCAAACTTTTACTGTGCTCGTTACACCTGTGCGTAACAAGAGTAAGGATGTAATAAATATCTATTTCCGTTTCCCTGTATGTTCTGTTTGGTACAGTATATTACAAAATAGGATGGATTATTGATAAGATTACCTAAATCGTTCAAAATTGGTACACATTTATATTTTAACAACCCTTATTTATTTATTTACTTACTATTTATTTATTATTTATTTTTATTTATTTATGACACCGTTAATAAAATGCCTCACTGGCCGCCCCTGCCTTTTATATAATTTTGGTAAAATCATAACAAAGAAGATAACTGACCATCTTTGGATAGTTTCTCAGCATTATACGCTGGCCATTGGAGGTTATAAAGGCAAAGTATTATGTACAACTTTTAAAATGAACTTGTTAAACTTATTGGATAAGGAATGTGGGAGGAGATGCAGAGGAGTCTCAAGAGGTCAAGGATGGGCTATATGCAAAGTGGATTAGAACGACAAAAGACAGACCTCAATGGAAACAAGTGGTAGCAGCTCTAAAGCGAAAATGACAGTGAAATTGAAAATGAACTGTCATTTCTGCTACAGTAATAGATATAGCGGTACAGCTTTAATTAAGCATAGATAACAACCAGTACAAAGTACTGGTATCTTTCAGGGATTGGCTCACCCTGTAAGAAACGGCCGAGCGGAACCCCACCAGTGGTTGGGAGGCTCTTGCTCTTAAGAGATGTTATGGACTATTTATTTGTTTTTATTTATTTATTTTAAGATAGTATATATACCAAAGGAACTTAGGAAAAACTTTGTGCAATAATACCTGCCGCTGAGCTTCGGAGATAGAGCGAGAATATTTGCACGAGATATGCCACCTGCTTGAGAGCAGAAGGTCAACATTTCCAGCATCCATTATGACATAATGATTCTAGTCCGCCTTTGCCAGTGGAAGTTCCCGGGCGAGTGTCTACCGCCTCGCGCAGTAGAGAGAGGCCGTGAGTGGGTTCGATTTTAATTTAACTCCTTGATACTTTAGGAGCTCGTTACTATGCGATGACTTGAGCTTAATTTCTCTTTTTACGGCCAAGAGGCATCAAAAGAAATAAACTCCTGTTTGGGAAAGCTGTAGGTGTTTGAAAATTTAAAACAATGAGGCATATCTAGAGATGGTCATCTCTTAAACTATTATTTGATATAAAGTATGTGCTTCAACAATATCTGCATCATCAAATAATATTTTGTCTATCTCCTACGGTATACTAGTTACGTAAACACATTCGTATTCCCAGAAGGTTCAAAATATATCTTTTTTTCATTTGTCATCTTAAATGTACATTTTGATGAAAATAGAAGTATTTTAAGAAGTTCAAACGCTATTCTTAATGTAAATGGTAGTTTGATATTTTTTCGTATAATATTCTTGGAATCTGATGAACTCAATACCAAGTTTCGTATTTCATAACTTTTCCTTTTGAATTAAACTGTTGATAGAGATACACATAAGCATAGATACACACACCTGAACGCTTTTTTATTCAGGAAGCCCAAAAACATGAATTAAATATTTGGGTAGAATAAAATACTTCGTCTATTTACCAAAACACAGTGAAGAAAGTAAAAATAAAATAATGCCTTAATAAGGATTTAAGGAAGCTATACGAAGTTAAGGAAGCGGTATTACTCTACATTTAATAATTTATTAGATATCGCAATATTAGGTCTATATATTATCATGTAGATGCTTTGACCAGAACTCTGAATAGTCCTTATGGAGGTAATTTGTCTCCAAAGCGGATCGAACCCGGAGCTTCCAGAAGACAGGCAAAGCAGCAGTTTATCACAGAGTTTACCTAGAATTTCGGAATATATGGTTACAGCTTTGTTCCCGAGAGAACTGTCTTATCAGGGTGATGTCATCGTAATGTATTTGATTAAATTTACGTTCCTCTGAAAACATAAATCTCCGAACTGCACTGCATGTCCCTTGTTACTGATCCCATTGTAGTCTGAAACGTTGTTGGAGCTCCTATAGACGGACAGCAATAACGGCAGCAGTAAGGTATAGATTCATTCCTTACTGTCAGACAGTGTGATCATTAAAGGAGATTCTATTAACTTATTAATCTTACATCGCTAATTTTGTATCTTGTTTTATTGCAGACCCTGCTCTTCTTAATGTATTCTTGATAACTTTCAGTTCATATAACCTTTTACTAGTTCATAGAGAAAGAAACTTTCACTGAGTACTTTGCCAAAACTTACATTACCTCCCAGAACTAACCATTTCATTTCTGAAACAAAAATAAATGCAATAGATTGAAAGGACATTTATAAAATAATTTATTTTAGAATGCAAATAAAAGGACAAGTGATACACTTTGAAACAAAGCAGAATTAATCAGTAAGGTGGAAATATTCTGCAGAATTGAAGGAGGTAAAAATATAAAGTAAATAGAATAAAAGAGATAAAAAATGAAAAATAATGAAAGAAAATATAAATAAAAATAGGCGAAGGTACCGCGATAAAAGAGAACAAGTACTACCCTGTCAGGTCCGGAATTCCTTTTCTAAATGTGCACTCTCCTTGCATTTTTAAATAGGAAATTCTATTAAAAGCGTAATATCTTATTACAGTGTTTCGAATCCTATCTGTTTCAGTAATTTCAAAAAATGATCGAAACTCTTTTCTGTTTTAATTCTTATAACATAACAACAAATATAATCGCTTTTGTTCTTTAAAATAAATGCTCCAAAAGCACTGTTACCAGCATTGAATAAATGATGTGCAATGATTGGGAAATTAATGCAAGTTTATTTTGTTAAGTGAGTTGAAATATACAGTGTGTCCCAATTGAGCCACCCTATCTTCACTTCCGTATTTCTGCAAAACTATTTTAGATATCGAAATGAACTCTACTTTACTAATATGTATGACTTATCAAGTTTGCATACAAAAATCACTTCCACATATGCCAGCCAGTCACACAAAGGATATCCAGGCGATGTTCGAGCTCCACCTGAGTTGAAGCATTTCAGGAGTAACGGTTGCAACAGCATTCCGAATGCGATCACGCAATTGGTGAATAATCGCTGCTTTTGTCGCATATACCCTGTCCTTGACATACCTCCACAAAAAGAAGTCCAGAGTTGTTATATCTGGCGATCTCGGTGGCTATGCAATTGGTGCATCTCTCCCTATCCATCTACCAGGAAACGCATGATACAGTGTGTACCTAACCTCTCTGTATCTTCTAAAGAAATGCACATACATTACCTAATTTACGATCAAAAATTAAAATAAGGCGATTCAATTGGGCTACCGTATTTATATGGAAATATTTTAAGTCTACAACGGGTGAAAATCGATTAATTTTTTTAAAATGATCGAGCTTCTGTAGGCTATACTCTGTACCATCAAATACATTTATTCATATCATTAGTATTCAATTTTGTCTTTTTATAAAATTTAAGTCCTCCAGATTTAAGTCATGTCGGACGGCGAATGAAATAAATAAAATGATATCCAAATGAGCCCAGAGAAAATAGAGCTTGGAGTTTTCTGACACCCATCTTTCAGGATAAGGAAAAACCTCGGCAAAACCCATATCCAACAACCTGAACAAGATTCGAACTTGAGACCTCTTGAACATAGGCAGACATGCTACCATCTGTGCTAAGAGGCGCGCACAGTTTTATCTGGGGGCAAAGGTGCAAATTTAGGTCTACAATATCTTTTTGATGACGATGCTTGGGAAATATCCCTATACCAATATAAATGTATTCGTGGTATGATGTACAAAGCTGGGAGGGTTTATATACATAAAATAATTATACAATTTTCATTCAGTTTTGACTTCTACCAGTGTCTTTCTTTCTTGTCTCCCGAAATTTTGTTTCTTAAATGTTGGCAGTACTTGTCACCTGAGATATGCCTGAGGTGGAGAATTGTTACGCTAGCAGGGTCAATTAAATCAGTCAAGCCTCACCATAACAAGAAGTGTACAAGCCTGGCCCCATAGCTCAGTCGGTAGAGCATCTGCCTGCCGTGCTAAGGGTCCCGGGTTCGATTCCCGGCGGTGGGACTTCCAGAGTCTGGAAGTATCAATGAGAGTGTGAATGTGTGCGAGATCTAATGATTAAAAACCAAAGATAACGATTTAATACCTTCAATATACTCCAAAGGAAAACGGCCGCCGATATGACCATAGCAGTTAAAGGCGGGGTATAAATGAAAGAAGTGGACAATCGCCTGAATTTGTGTCGAGTCACAAATTCATCCCACGCTGAACACATTAATTTGCGCTATTTAACTTTCATAATGTTTCTTTAAATTAACATATTGTATAACACAGCCTGGACTTGTTCATTGTTTAACCATACAACACATTGGAATTTTTAAATAGCGATATATCTGCATTAGCATAAACCTCATGAATTTAAAAAAACTTGCCGCTAAACATGTAAAAAGCATGTTCCCGTCCTGTTAATATAATTATTTGTCCTTCAAATTTTTTTCTTTCTAAGTCCTAGATAACACTTTAAAATTTACATACAAATTGGCATTGCTAAAATTGCATTATCGGTAAGAGCAGTGCACATTCCACCGTCAGGCGGACAGAATGAATGTTGGATTGTCAATGTCGAACCCACAGTCAACGAACTTACATTTTCACATCTGCACTCAGCAGTTAATTTAGTCTTCCTAGGAGCTGGTGCTCTCAGGAATATATGCACTACATTATTGCACAGTGATTGAACTGGGACATCATCCAGCCTTATTGTCGACAACCGCAGGACCTGCAAGCCACTATTACAGCTACCAAAATTTATCTCTGACCAGAAAATGTACAACACGGCCACAGATAGCAATAAAAGAACGTAATGATAATGTATGCGATTGGTCGAAATGATCGTATTAACGAACCTTTGGAATATAAACATGTATCAATAAAACAAGAATTAAATATGAATGTGTGAAGTTAAAATAATTAACAACTAATGGTTAAGTTATAATACAATGATTTAGAAGTGACCGCCATCAAGGTTACACAGGAAAATATTATAGTGCGAACCATATAAACCTGAACCAATAATAGGAATATCTCATGATTGTTAAAGAACAGTCTCGAATTATCAATCAGGTATTTAAGAGGGCAATGACTTGCCAAGAGTCAGTCGTGAACAGATGTTGTAACAGGAGAGTTGTAAACAGATGTAATGAGAACGCTGTTTGTTATTGTCACCGACGTTGGTGTTGCAGATTGTTATGTGGGGTGTAATTCTGCTGCTAGGAAGTGTGAATCTACACAAATAAAGAACATTTCGAATTTCGGCAAATTGGACTTTTAATTCTACGAACCCACAAAGTCACAATATATACACTATTGGGAGATTACATTACACTATTTACTCTCAGAGAAAATGTTGGAAGTGTCCTACACCACCATATATGGATCGTTCGTCCCATTTTCTTTGATAAGACTGTAGACACTGAAGTTTATATGGGTACCTTCAAAACATTTGTGGAGTAACTGGATGATATCGAATTTTTTTATAATTTTTTATTGATCGATCAGCAGTACAATGCTTTACAGATCAGAGTGAAAAGAAGGTAACAGTACAATAAGAACAATAACACTCAGGGGTACGCTAACAGGCCGGCCCCTAACTTCATTAATTTAGAACTCCAATAATACTCTCTGAGAAATTAAGTCAATATTGAAGATGTAAGATATATATCAAGCACTAGAATCACTCGAATCTGATGTATCACTTAGAAGCAGGTCCTGTGGTAGTCTCCTCTTCAAGCGTGAGGGCTGGCGCGTGCCAACGCCGATGTTATAATGCACAGCTCCTGGAACTTCTTGCAGCGTGGAAAAAAAAAAAAAAACGACGAACGATCCTGCAAATGTAGTCGTGAAGAGTTAACAGTCCTAGTTCGTGATGGAGCTGCTGATTACGGATGAACCATGGAGCGTTGGTAGCGATGCGCATGAAGCGATTCTGTATGACCTGGAGACGACACAGATGACATGTGTGTGCGGCCCCCCACACTTGGCAGGCATATGTAATAAGCGGACGAACGAGTGATTTGTAGAGTAATAATGAAGACAGTAGGCCGAGGCTGGAACGGCGATGCAACAGAGGTGAGAGTTTTGAAAGTCGCCCGGAGGTCACTGATATAAGACGATGATATCGAATTGAGAGAAGGTTATTTCCAGCAAGATGGAGCAACGTGCCGTAGATCTAAATGCACCATGGAACTTGTAACCAGTCTCTGTGATAATCGAATAATCTCAAAACGTCTGTGGCCCTCCAGATCCCCTGACCTAACCTCGCCGGATTTTTTTCTTGTGGGGGTATCTAAAAAAATAGAATGTACAAGAACAGCACACGGACGATTGATGTTCTGAAGAAGTCCATTGGAACCGAAATATGTAAGATTGGCGAGGCTAAGGCCGCGCCGAGGCTCAGTGGTTAGACCGCTTGGCTCTCACCAAGGCGGCCCGGGTTCGATCCCAGGCAACCGCAAAGTGAGATTTGTGGTGGATAACACGGCGCTGGGGTGGGTTTGCTCCGGGATCTCCGGTTTCCCCCGCCATCTCATCCCACCGGTGCTCCATCTTCATCTCATGTATCATCAGTGTCATCGCCTGCGGTGCCGTATGTAGTAAAAGCGGGCGTTAAACACTACACACGACCACCACCATTGGCGAGGCCACTCTCCGTAAAACTTCAGAGAACATGGTGAGACGAGTACAAACATGTATAGATGTTGGTGGAGGACACTTCCAACATTTTCTCTGAGATATAAATAGTGTAATGTAATCTCCCAATTGTGTATTATATTCTCCCAGAGTTGCGCGTGTGTCCTTTTATTGGTTCAAAGGTTATGGCAGATTGAAATGGTTCAGGTTTATAATGCTCGCACTGTACTAATTTCGCCTTTAGTTTTGTTCTTCGATGGGTTTTTGTTGCTTAGCTTTACGCCTGCACCCCAGAACGTTAGCTAGTTTGACATAGCAGGATTTACATAGGCTCGTATGCATTATTAATTGTAACAGTCCAAATTCTTGGTGCATTTTATGGTTTCTTACTAACAGGAGCTCTTTTCGTTGTTCCGAAAAATCCTCTCGGAATAGGTTGAACTTTATGTAGAAGACAACAGGATTGATAAGAAATTAGGTGGGAAAAATAATCCAAAATAAAATACTATTAGCAGTAAAATCTCTTGGGTAATAGAAGTAGTGAAACTAATATGTTTTTCAACACAATCTTCCACTTAATCAATACCCAAACTATCAGATAGAAATTATGATTTTCGTTCCAAGTTTGCTAAGTGCAAGAACATTTCTACAAAACTGAACTAAGTTGAATACTGCTAAATAAAACGTAAGCACATTATTGTGCTTAATGATAGATGTGCGTTAACATTTCCGAAAAATCAGCGTGGACAATGGCACGATTAAAAATTATCGCTAAATTCCACATAGATAAGAACTATTTTGACTATTTAGTCCCACTTGTAAATTTTTCAATGCACGCTTCTTCTTCATTTGGGGAAGTAAATGTAACAAAACACTGATTAGTGACAGTAGGAAAACAAATCACTATGCGATTGGCGAGTAAATAATCATCGCGATAAGAAAGAAACTACAGAGTGCCAAATTGTTGTTAAGTCAAACAAACAACTAACTCTAGCCGTTCTTGAAAATTACGAGGGCTGTTCAATAAATAATGATTATAACTTTTTTAACGTTAATAAATTTTTGCACTAAAATTGAATCTTATTATGTTCTGTTAGCTTAATGTGAAACCAACACGCCGTAGTAGTTTCATTGTTGGTACTCCAGGTTCCCGCTTGTGAGAACCAGGCAAGTTCAGACATGTTCAGTATCGCCTACCGCTGCAATGAAGGTGACACGCATGGAACAATATGCGGCTTTGAAATTCTACTTTCGTCTCAACAAATCTGCAGTTGGGGCTTATACAGTGTTACAGGAGACCTATGGAGAGTCTGTTCTTCCCAACAGCACAGCTCGAAGGGGGTGCAAAATGCTTAAAGAGGGCAGAAAATCAATTTCAAAGGACTGTGGACTTGTGCTCCAGTTACTGCTCTTGCGGAAGAAACCAACACTGCTGCTGTCATTGTGAAAGAGCATCGACGAATTACCTTAAGATCACTTCCTGAAATACTGAACATTTCATTGGGTGTCACCCACACGTTGGTGACGGAAACATTACAAATGAGACGTGTTTGTGCGCTATGGGTTCCAAGACTTTTGATTCCCGAACAAAACGATATTTGCCTGCAGGTCTGCATGCAGTTAAACTTGATATTGGAGGAAGATCCGTGTTTCTTTCAAACGTAATCACTGCTGATGAAACTTGGCTCATCATTTTGACCGTGAGAGCAAACAGCAAAGCTCAGTGTGGAAATCTCCATCATCACCAAACCCCAAAAAGTAAAAGTGCTTACTTCTGCTGGGAAAGTTGTGGTCACCTCATTCTTTGATATTCATGGAATGGTTTATCAGCATGTTGTCCTTGCACACACATCAGTAACTGGATAATAATACAGGGATATCCTGAAAACATTGCAAGTCTATATCAGGCGTTAAAGACCATGCTGGACGCTGCACCACGATAATGCGTGGCCGCATATTACCAATGCTGTTGCTGAATATATTGTAAAACTCTACTCACCCTCCCTATACTCCAGATTTAGCCCCATATGACTTTTTTCTATTCCCTAACTTGAAGAAACGCTTTCGTGGGAGGCATTATCCATCATCAGAAGCAGTGGTGAAGGCTGCGGAGGCGATTTCGAAGGATATTTCAAAAAATTGTTTCCAGCATATCTTTGAAGACTGGAAGAAACGCTGGAACAAGTGCATCGCATTCAGGGGAGACTATTTTGAGAGGGACCATCTAAATTATGATGATGAGTAAAGGTAAGTTGTCAAATAAAAAATGGAGATAGTTCTTTGTTGAACAGCCCTCGTATTTTACATAATAGCTGCTATTGATTGGCGACATGGCGTCTCCCGTTATAATTACAGAGGTTCCTAATTTGCTAGTCAAATAGTCACTTCTTTACATACTCAGCTTCCGTATTGTTGTCTCCTCAAAAAAATACCTCCTTAGATTGGTAGATTAATGTATAGTATCAATGGTCCATTTTCCTCTGTATACTATCTTTAAACGCCAATACCAAAGTAGTAGGATTAAATGAATCTATTTAACCCATCATTTCTAAATGCACTGTTTTCCTTTATACACAAACTTTCTCTGGTGTAGTCTGATAACTCGAAACTTATGTACCTTTCATTCGTAGTGAAAGAGGAGTCTGATATCTGAATACACAGACGATGAAGTTTGGAGGAGTACAAACCAAACGTTATTTTGCATCACTGCAGCTGAATGAGTTAATGCAGATGAAACTTTCTCGGATAACGAGGCCTTGAATTACCTACGGGTTGTAGTTGTGGTTTTACATTTTATAGACTTGTTGATTAATCTTGAAGTTGCATACCGTTGTAATTGCTCGAGGCTTTTAAAGTGAAAGGCGATTTGATAAGCTGCACGCTTCTTTTGTTCTGACATAGGAAGGAGCCTTGTGTTATTTCCCTTTCTGTTCTTGTATAACGGCCCTGCTACCATATTCTGTAATTGTTTATGTACATAAATAGAAGCTTTATCAATAGTGAAAGGGTAGAGCCAGACTAAAAATATTCAATGCCATAGCCGGGATTTGAAACACGGATCTTCTGATTTCGGTCCAGCCGCTCTAAACCATAGAGCTACTATGGCCAACGTGCCAACATGACATATTCTCCAACTGACTCGTGTTTTTCCCGTTAAACTACTAGCGGCTCTCATAAACACATGAGACAACTATCTTAAAGGCGACTTACTATGCTGTAAGTACTTTAAGGTCCGGGCTTTGTAGTTCGGACCACTATTAGGTACAATTAATGGAAATTAATCGTTCTTTCACACTAGTCATTTGTAGGACGGACTATGAAAGTGTAGAGCTGGAGTTAATACCAGAGGATCTACTCCCATTAGTCCTGGACCCGTAGCTCCAAGGACCAAGGACCCGGGCCTCCGACCAGGGAGTTACCGAGCTGTCCCAAAAGGGCGCCCGCCGCCTCCGTGTCTCTTTCCATAGGGCAAGACCTAGAGACTAACAAGGGCCCCCCCCTATCTGGTCCTGTGGACCCAAGACGGGATGGAAGTGGATACGCCACTTACGCGCGCCAACTCCAAAATGGGAAGGCTACCGATATGACCTCGGTGGGGCCGCCTGTTGATCTAGCATACCTTCTACTGGCTATGCTGGCTAGTACGCGGGAATATATGGCTTCCCTCAACCCCGTCCGGAGACGTACCCGATCTCCCACGGGTATCGGGAACCACTACCCCCTCGAGTCCAACCCAATCCGAACAAATCCCCAACAGAGAGGGGCTCGAATGTTCGGCCCGAGGTTCCTCTAGTAACGTCAGAGGTACCACGAGAGCTAGTGTTCCACAGCGCCCGCACCACGGCAGCTGAAGGGGACGGATCACCTCCCCGTAAAATTCAATGCCATAGCCGGCATTTGATCCACGATCTTCTGGTTTCTGTCCAGCCGCTCTAAACCACTAAGCTACTATGGCCAACGAGCCAACATGACATTAAATTCTCCAACTGATTCGTGTTAAAGTACTTACAGCATAGTAAGTCACCGTTAAGGTAGTTGTCTCATGTGTTTATGAGAACTCCTAGTGGTTTACCGGGAAAAAACACGAGTCAGTTGGCCGACCTACCTGACCCATAGATTTTCTGGGGGGTTTCTCGGGTCGATAGGTGAATGCTGGTTAAGTTAATTACATCCCCCGAATTTCTTGTCCCTCCATTTCATCTCCATTATCATTTCACATCATCTTCCATCTGGTGATCTCTTTCAGGGTAGAAGTGTCGGCTGAGGTTTCGGCGGTGCACGGCAGGATGATACACTCTGAGGAAAACTGCTTCCTCCTCCGGTAGGTCGGTTGCCGGCCTCTACTCCTCTGCTGGGACTATTTGGGGACCACCAGCCAGGGACCTTTGTGGTTCGACTGCTGTGCTCGTTGCCGTCCCGCAGTAGGGGAGCGAGTTCGTTGTCCTTGCCTGTCACGGGAAGTCTCTAAGTTAACTGTAGGGACCCTGCCCTCTGCACTGTCGTGGCTGCTTGGGTCGGCCGCCCTCTGCCTCCCCTCACCTTATCCTTCCTCCCAGGGGTGCCCCATTTGGGGGCATAGGCACAATGGGTCCAGCATGATGGTCTACGTACCGCATCCCCTCGTAGTGAAACGTAATTCTAATCCTATCCCATCCTGGTTATTTAAGTGAGAATCTAAGTGACAGTAGGCTAAGGGTTTCTTTCCCTTAATTACCTTCGTATAATAAATACCTTTTACTTAAGAGTTGAAATAAAACAACAAATAACACTAAAATGAGCTTATAAAATATGGTAAATGGGGATATTAATTGTCAATGCCTCTCTTTATTCACAGATTGTAATAAGATTACACGTGTACATTTATAAATAAGTCACTTGGTATTTTTAATACATGCGTGCTTAACTTTGAACTTTCAGAATATCAGATAAACCGTTTGAATTAGTGAAAGAAAATTATGTACGTTCAAATGTTATTTTCTATACGGCCATTAAACATTTGTTTCCCAAGTTTAAATTTTCTGAAAAAGTAAATAAAGCCATACTGATGAAACTTAGGAATTTATGATTTCGAATAATGCTGTGGTGTCTGCCTTCATCTAAATATATTAAAATATCCGCTGTAAAAGATGTTTGAAACTGCGTGTTAATGTCGAACCAAATTATGCCCAAATTTCTATCCACGTGAATGTCTATTCAGTCAAAAATCAATTAACATTAAACGTTGGCTCTAGTACTGGGTGTTAACTGCCAAGTTTTAATTTATCTTCCTTATATTACACATAGATACTTTTTCTTGTTTCATAAATTATTTACATTAGAGGACGCAATGCACCCCCTCATACAAAGTAGATCTACAATACTGCAATGATTTTCAGGATTTAAGAACCTTTTCTTCTTTATATCTCCAAAGTTAATGACAAAGCATATTATTGTTTTATAGTCTTCAATTATAATTTCATTGCACAACTTCTTCACTTTTCTCATAAAAAGTAAATTAATTATTAAAGTTGCTTAGAACCTTAAGGGATTTGCCAATAGAAGACAACCAAAGGATCCTCAATGTATGGATCAGGCTCTGGAACTTTGCCAGAAGGGCTCTGATATCTAAGTTTGGATGCTGGCCAAATTGGCATTGACACAAAACAACATCAACTCCATTTCATTTTCCTGTGTGTCTGCAGAACAGTATTCAGATGACCGTAAAAGATCACAGAGCCTATTATCCTTCAAACCTTGGATTAACAGAGAGTGAAATTTAGAAAGTGAAACTTATAGGAGTTATTAATTTGGATTTTCAGGAATAACGAAGTATTATTATACAGGGATTAATTCAACCAAGTATTTCATTTCAGTACACTAATTTGCTATGGAACGATTAAACAATGCAATGGAGTTTCACGAGGTAGGCCATGACAAGCTTTGTTGACTGCGTGTTATAGCTCCTTAAAAATTATTTGTTTCTCCGAATTCTAGAAGAATCACAAGTTTTACAATAACGCCAAACAAAAATATACGTTTTCCTACATTGGAGTGATTATTATGAAGGTAAAAGGAGCTACAGGAGCCCTGGTAAAGGTTTCTAAACTACGCTCCACGGCACATCGACAATAACAAGATGGAGGCCGGTGACTACAGGAGTGCTTCTAAACCAGGTAACCCAAAGACATAACATTGTACAACCAAGTTATGCTACTGTTGCTCAATCCGCTCCCAGTAAAGAACAGGCCATAGTAATTGAGTTAACCCTCAAAGACTACATCCTTGCTGTTGGCAAGCCTACTTTACCAGCTAACCTAAAATTTGCGTCACGCATTTCCAATAAAGGAATCTGCATATTCCTAAATAGCAGAAAGGCAAATCAGGAGCTAACTAGCAAACACAGAAAAATCAAAATTAAAGATTTCACTCGTGATTTGCGACCACTTATCACTGAAAATAAGCACGTAATTCTTTCCAATGTTTGTACGGTTATACCTAACCAAATACTTGTAGACGCACTATCACAGATGGGTGTTAAAGTCATGTCATCCATAACACACACACACACACACACACACACACACACACACACACACACACACACACACACACACACACACACACACACGTGCTGGAATTTCTGAGCCAGGGTTTTCACATGTGCTGAGCTACGGACGAGAACTGTGTGTGTGTCACCAAATGATCTAGATAAAACTCCCAGAGAATATGCAGATTCTATGAAGACACGAACTACTGGGTTTATACATCATCTGACTGCCCAAAGTGCTTCATAAGTAAAAGGGAGGGTCACTTAGCTAAAGAGTGCAAAACACCAACAAGCACAGCTGACCTAAGCAACCCACCATATATTTCTGTAAGAAATTTCCCTGACTTATGTAAACACACTACTAAACACCAAAGGACACATACTTCAGGGGAACAGTCAGGAAGACATAAGGGCTCCTACGAATACACCCAATACATCCACTGCAAGCTCCAGTTAGGGCTAAACAACCCTTCTCAGTCACAAGTAAGATTACAAATAATAATCACAATGACGAGAGATTCTCTCTCCGTTTTCTCGTCTGAACAACCAGACACACAGTATGAGGATGACTGTAACTTAACGGAAAACCGTCTTTCAGTCGTAAGCACTCATCCAAGAAATCCAAACCCAGTGACAGAAATATCTCTATTAGTAAACTAATGTCACCTGTGAAACAATTGGTGGAAGGAAGTCCTAGGGATTTTGCTCTCAGCTTCACACAACTAGTAGGCCTATTTGAAAACACGGTGGGAAAGTCTGATGTAATACCCATTGTTCACTACACAAATGACCTTGAGGGACTAGTTCTTACCATGATGAAGCTATATCCTTTGTATGAAGACCGCAGCATTAAAAATAGAAGTTATAGGTTAGAAGCAAAACTCGTTACTGCTATGGCAAATAAAAATAGTACTACTGAGTGTGCAGTAAACAACCCTCTGCACCCGTAACATAAACACAAACAACAAACCTCTCTAATTCCATTCTGCAGTGGAATATAAATGGTTTCAGAACCCAGTTTGAATATCTTAAACAAATTTTACACCAATATAACCCAGACATCCTGTGCATACAGGAAACCAACTTCAAAGGTGAATATGTCGCATCTTTGCGAGGTTACACTTCTTTTCATAAAAACCGCGAGAACTACCAACATGCTAGTGGAGCTGTGGCCAACTATATTAAAGACGACATTAAGCACCAAGAAATTCCACTCACAACGAAAATTGAAGCTGTTACCACTAGAATATATCTACCATCACCTATCTCGATTTGCAACGTGTATCTTCCAAACAAAACTCCACTTGATTTACACAAGCTTCAGCAGCTAATACACCAACTTCCGAACCATTCATCGAACTGGGTGATTTAAATAGACATAGTACTCTATGGGGCTGTAAGAACACCAACTCAAGAGGGGAAATAGTGGAACAACTGCATGACGAAGACCTCAATGTGCTCAATGATACCTTACCCACACACTTCAGCTTAGCTAATGGAAC
Organism: Mantis religiosa; assembly: GCA_030765055.1. Taxonomy (NCBI): domain Eukaryota; kingdom Metazoa; phylum Arthropoda; class Insecta; order Mantodea; family Mantidae; genus Mantis; species Mantis religiosa. The sequence goes on from CM060952.1 coordinate 40,549,567, forward strand.
ATCCAGTGCCATTCGACTTGAAAATAACCACTCCCGACATACAGGACAAATTTAAATGGACAGCCTTTAAAGAACTGTGTGGCAGCCTTCATTTTCCTATTTTATTAACCTATGCAACAAACATTCCTCACTGTACAAACCCTGAACCAAAGTGGAATATAAAATATGCAAATTGGCGAATGTTTGGAACACACATATCTAATAATCTATCCAACTCCCCCTGAGGAATTCTATAAATCAGACATTACTGTGTTAGCTAAATCATTTTCAGAAATCATCCTCCAATCTGCCGAAACCAGTATACCTATGATATATGCTTCCCATAAGAAAACTGTAAGCTGGTAGAAAGAAGATTGCAAAACAGAAATAATCACTAAAAATAAAGCCTTCTATAATTACAAAAGGCGACGCAGCCTCGAACACAAAACTGAATTTCAAAAAGTAGGAGCTAAAAGCACGCAAAATAATTAAATGCAGCAAAAGATAATCCTGGTTAGCATTTATCTCAATCACAAACTCCACCAAGAGTAATATGGCAAAATATTCGTAAACTTAAAGAGGATCTTATGGAAAAATACCTGATATAGCTCTTCATGATAAAATATCAAACATCACTTCCAACCCCAAAACCATAGCAAACATATTAATACAGACGTTTTCAGTGACATCAAAAAAGAAGCATCAAAGATTCAAAACCACCGCTATTACGAACCTGAAGAAAATAATCAGAGACTACAATGACAACCTTACTTTTATTAAACTCTTGGAAACTCTCGAAAAGAGTACATGCTCCAGCCCAGGACCAGATAATATACATGATAAAATCACTACCACAAGATACACTACTGTACCTTCCCGAAATTTAACTACTTATGTACTTCCAGGACCTTCCCTGACCAATGGCGTAAGGCAGTTATAATAGCCATCCTTAAACCAAACAAAGATTTTTCAGCCCTATAGCTCTTACTTGCACCATGTACAAAACACTAGAAAAGATAATTAATAACCGAATGTGCTGGAAACTAGAGGCAATGCAGTTTTTCACGGAATTTCAAAGCGGTTTCCTTCGCTTTCGATCCACTACTGACCATCTTGTAATGCTTGAATCGGAGATAAAAACAGAAACAACACCTGATGGAATTAAGTCTAGACATAGAAAACGCGCATGATAGCATTTCACGCTGCTTCACACTCAGAGCTATACAAAACATCGGCATCAATGGTAATTTATATCACTTTATTAAAAACTTTCTTCAGGAATGGAAAATACGAGTCCGATGTAAAGGAGTCATGTCCCAAGAAGAATCCATAGAAAAGGTGTTCCAGGAGAAATTGTTATCAGTGTCACACTATTTCTCATAGCCATCAATAGCATTATGAACGGCATTCCACCCCCTGTGAAGGGTTTACTATTTGCTGATGACCTGACAATTTTTTTACTGGAAGAAATCCTTCTACTACTTCATTACTTCAACAGACTTCAGAAAATATACAAACGTGGAGTTCTCTTGCTGATCTTAATTTGTCTTATGATAAGTTGAAATGCATATGTTTTCAAATAACTGCGTAAAGTTCCAAAACGCGCAGTTTTATAGACAACAAAATAATTGAATCAGTTCAAACTATCAAAATTTTAGGATTAACATTTGATTCAGTACTAAATTGGAAGGATCATGTTAGTGAACTGAGCAACGAATGTTTAAGATGACTATATGTGACAAAGACGTTAGCCTCCATAAATTGGGACTCTGATCTCAGTGTCCTCTTACAAGCTTAGAAAGCAATTATTAGAAGTAAATTAGACTATGGTGTACAATACAGCGAAGCTAGCGGTTTTAAATACATTAAATGTAATTGAAACTTCGGCTCTAAGGTTATGTCTAGGAGCATACAGAATCAGCCCGGTGTCTGCTCTATTAATGGAAACTAATGAATCACCATTAGATATACACAGAATGGAACTCAGCTTAAGATATGCGCTCAAAATTGCAGCATGAACTGAATCATTGGTTCACCGATACGTCTTCACCGATACATACGAACATTCTCCAGCAAACTCACAAAAAGCAATGTCCTTCCAGTGCATGAAGTTCCTGACGTAATGCCAAGAAAATTTCACAATCTAACACCATGGCGAATACCTTCACCCCAACTTAATCTGGGTCTTGCTGTTTACCTGAAATCTCACACAGGTGCATCCATATACAGAAAAGCATTTCAAGAAATCCGAAACCTGCACCCTAATTATATATATACACTGATGTTTCTAAAACGGAAAACGGTAGCGGATGCGCTGTAATTACCTCAGATATAAAGCTTCTACTAAAACTTACAAGCCACCATTACATTTTTTCCTGTGAAATCTATGGCATCAAAGAAGCTCTAATTTACATTTACAAATCTAGTGAGGATAACTTTCTTAGTTACTGATTCAGAAAGCTCCCTTCAAAGTATTAGAGATGGTTCAACAGATCTGCAGTTACATCAGGATGTCCATAGTCTGTACGTCTCGGCCCTCAATAAAAACAAGCAGATCTTTAGGTGGGTTCCTTCACACTGTGGTATCAAAGGCAACGAAGATTCAGACAAAGCCGCCAAAGAAGCTAGTCAGCTTACGGAAATGGAAACACAATACAACATACCATACCAAGATGCCATAAACCACCGCAGCAGGCAACTCAGAATGCAATGGAAACAAACCTGGAACCAGACGCCACCAGAAAAATTGTACATGGTACGAAAAGGTGACACTAGTTGTTCACCCGTCTACTCTCTAAAAAGAAAAGATCAAGTGATCTCTCGCGTCTTGGAATTGGTCACATGGATTAACCCACTCACATATCCTCGCCAAAACCAATCCACCTTACTGCGAAGCCTGCAACACGCAACTCGCCGTTAAAACACCTCTTCACAGAATGCAAACAATAAGCTAGACAACGGCGGATTCATGAGATCGCTGGAGACTTATCTGCTATACTCAACAAGCGATCAAATTTCAAGCAAGTGCTGCTCTTCCTCAAAAATACAAAAATGTATATGAAAATCTAGTGTTCATACTATTAACATGTAAATATATATATATATATATATATATATACTTTACAATTGTAATTTTTTATATTGTCATATGTATATAGTTTCATTGACACTCATTTGTATTGTAATTGTAACATAATATTGTATCTGTGTGTAACTTCAGTGTTCTATGTACTGTTACTGCATTTCATATTTTGTATCACGTAGTCGCGATATCACCTTGATGTTAAAGCGACTTTAAATAAATTTAAAAAATGGAATGGAGTTAATCTCATTGATTTACACATAGATTTCCATCGATCTGTCTTAATTGTTGCCTGCTATTTCCACATGACATGGTACGGAGGCATTTTTGTTACACTTTAATCAAATCCGCATGAATTTACACAAACTGAAGACTTCTCTAAGTTCATTGTTCTATAAATTACAATTAAAGATTTCTAAGAATCCTATAATTCAGCCCAAATTTTCAATGTCTCAATGTTCACAAGAAGAGTCTAAGGAGTTTAGGCTGGAGGGATCTCTTCACTCGTAATTTGAAAGTGATTTTCTTTCAAAGACTGTTTTTCCTACCATCAACTAACTTATATCACTTTATGTGAAAGAGGCTATATCATGGGTATCTCAGAAAATATCTCTAAATCCAAATTCAAAAGCTCATGCTCATCAAAGTTTTAAATCTAATCTAAAGTATTCCAGGTAGAATTATATAACTTAGGTTTATATTTGATGTGCTGGTAAAACTCTTTATACTCATATCTCTGAATAAACAAGTTATCGGTCAGATAGTTAGGATACATTGTAGGGAATGAGTTTTAACGAAATATTCTGAATTTAACCATCGGCAATACCGCAAGTGTTGTCCATGTTGTCCATGTTACTCACTGAGCTACCAATGGGTAAGAGCGACTGGACGGAAAACCAGGAGATCCATGGTTCAAATCCCGGCCATGACATTGAATTTTTCATGTTAACTCTATCAAAAACCTTGGCCTATATACGGCTAGTGTGAGGAAATTATTAATTTCTGTCAATTAACTAAAATGACAGTTGTTTAGTTTCCCTTCAGGCATATGTACGCTTTAAAAATAAAAATTCGGAGACATTTAGAAACATTTCCTCTTCCTGTATCTCTCAGAAGGACACGAGGCTGGAATATACTCTAACTGAATTAGAGCAACATCTTGTTTGGAAGTGAGTGAAGTACGAGCGGCACATTTTTTGTGTTAGCAGAAACAAAACGCGGTGCTGGGGACAAAGTTGATTATTAACAACTCTGCAACCGAAAGTTGCCAGCACGGGAGAAAAAGTCAAAACAAAACGTTTCACTTGGCTTGCACAGCTGGATTTCGGGTGTAAGCAATTTGTTACGGTTGTGAAAGACGCATGTCATACGGTACAAAACGAGAAAGAAACAAAACGAAATTGTCGTTGCATGGAGAATGTACCGATAATTATGTGTATGTGCGTAAAACAGACATCTTGTGCGCCTGTCAACAACATCCGCTTCTACTCACAGGAAATTAATTTCATACTTTCCCAGGCAGCCAACGTTTTTCAAGCTTATTTTAATTTTACACCAGAAAAAGCCTCTGCTGTAAAAATATAGCTTAATAATGTTATATTCAGTATACATCGGCAAAACCAAACTTAAAAAGCTCACATGACAACATTAAAGATTTAAAATTCGATGTTTAAAGACAGAAGACACTACAACAATAATATATAGTGCGATCCATATAAACCTGAACCATTTCCAATAGGCCACAGCCTTGAACAAATGATAGGACACACGTGCAACTTTGGGAGAATATAATACACAATTGGGAGATTACATTACACTATTTACATCTCAAAGAAAATGTTGGAAGTGTCCTCCATCAGCATCTATACATGTTTGGACTCGTCTCGCTATATTCTCTGAAGTTTTACGGAGAATATCCTTGCCAGTGTTACTTATTTCGGTTCGAATGGATTCCTTGAGAGCATCAATTGTCCGTGGCCTATTCTTGTACACTATATGTTTAAGATATCCCCATAAAAATCCAGTGAAGTTAGGTCAGGGGATCTGGGGGCCACAGACCTCTTGAGAGTATTCGATTATCAAAGAAACTGGTTACAAGTTCCATGGTGTCATTAGATGTATGGCACGTTGCTCCATCTTGCTGGAAATAACCTTCTCTATTCGATATCATCCAGCTGCTCCAAAAATGTCTTGAAGATACCCATATAAACTTCAGTGTCTACAGTCGTATCAAAGAAAATGGGACCAGCGATACATAGATGCTGATGGAGGACACTTCCAACACTTTATCTGAAACGTAATCTTCCAATTGTGTTAGAGTCAACATGAAAAATTCAATGCCATGGCCGGGATTTGAACCACGGATCTCCTGGATTCCGTCCAGTACCTCTAACCCATTGAGCCACCGTGGCCAACGTGCCGTCCTGACATTAAATTCCCCATTTCACTCATATATTTCCCCGATAGGGACCCTCGCATTCGAGATACATCGTTTGTGGCGACTATCTTAAGTACTTGAGTCCCAGGCTTCATCATTTAACTCTTAAGATTTTAGTTAATTGATGGAAACCAATCATTTCTTCACACTAGCCGTATATAGGCTAATAAGGGTTAAATGATGAAGCCTGGGACTCAAGTACTTAAGATAGTTGCCACAAACGGTGTATCTCGTATGCGATAGTCCCTAGTGGTTTACCGGGGAGAATGGAGAATTTAATGTTAGGACGACACGTTCGCCATGGTAGCTCAATGGGTTAGAGCGACTGGACGGAAACCAGGATATCCGTGTTTCAAATCCCGGCCCTGGCATTGAATTTTTCATTTTGTTTATCTATTTAAAACCTTAGCCTATATACGGCTAGTGTGAAGAAATAATTGGTTTCCTCAATTAACTAAAATCCCAGTTGTGTATTATATTCTCCCAAAGTTTCACGTGTGTCCTATTATTGGTTCACAATTTATGACCTATTGAAATGATTCAGGTTTATACGGGTCGCACTATATTATTCTTAAAACACTCATTTTTCTCTCTAATTTAATCTAATTGACAAAAACTTTATAGAAATGCTGTTATGACACATTTTATTGTGTCAATTAAATACTGTGGCTGTAAGGACAGTAAATTAAGTTAAGAGTTGATGGATATGTAATGTTTTGAAATTATATTCGCTTTGCACTGACAAGATAAAATTAAAAGAAAGAAGGAGGGATAGCAATAATAATAATGTCTACTTAAATGAGAGAAACATAGATGCATCAAAATTGAGACCAAAAGCCAACCAGGAAAATCTTGCAGATGGTTGTCTCAAAAAAGTATAGAATCATCACACCGAGCGGGACGTCTCAGGCGATTTTGTCAGTAGCCCGCAATCCGGAGGCTCGGGTTTGATTCCCATGGATGACCTATCAGACCCATGGACCTTTTCAGGGTTTTCCCGGGTAGGCAAATACTGGGCATGTTAATCACATTCCCCGAACTTCCTGTCCCTCCATTTCCTCCATAGGAGAGGGGATCCGTCCCCTTAAGTTGCCGTGGTGCGAGCGCTGCGGACCCTTAGCACTCGTGGTACCTCTAACGTTACCAGAGGAACCTCGGGCCGAACATTGGAGCCCCTCCCTGAATGGGAGTTATAAGGAATGGGTTGGACTCGAGGGGGCAGTGTGTTCTCGTTACCCGTGGGAGATCGGGTACCCTGATCAGGCTTCGGCCGCCTGGAGGGGGCAGAGGGTTGCTCAAAAGGTCCCTGGTACTAGCCTGCAGAGTTAGTGGAAGGTGTGCTAGATCACCAGGCCCCACCGAGGATATTCGGTAGTCTTCCCTGCGAGGTTGACGCGCGTAAGTGGCGTATCCACTTCCATCCCGTCTTGACGTTGTCGATGGTATGGTGGGGGGCTTTTTAGACTCAAGGTATTCCCCCCCTCCCGGGTCGATAGAGGCCAGAGTCTTCGGACTTTCCGGTAGACCTCGTGACATTTGTCCCTCATTTCATCTCCATTATCATTTTACATCATCTCTCATCTGGTGGACTTTCTCAGGGCTGAAGTTTCGGGGGTGTCTCGGTGTTGCATGACAGGATGATATGCTATGAGTGAACCACTTCCTCCTCCGGTAGTTTGGTGGCTGCTGGGAGCTCTTCCGTCGTCCCGGCCTACCGTGGGAGGTTTCCAACTAAATAAGATGTGCCCTCTACACAGTCGTGCCTCCTTGGAACGACGACCGTCTTCTCTGGCCTCATCGTTAAACCCGGGGATGACGGACTTGGGGTCATAGGTACATCAAGACTGGTTGACATGCCGAAACCCCCCGTAGTAATCCTTATCCTAATCATCATGTTCAACACCAACAACAACTCTTGATGGTTTAGCAGAATTCTCGTGTTCCGGCCTAATATTTCTCTCCGTATTTCGTTAGTCGTCCTATTTTTCTATGACCAGGAGATTTATATTTGAGTCACTAATGGAATGCGAGATTTGTCTACAAGTTCTAATGTAGAGGAAATTATAAAATCATTATATTCCAATAACAGATGCCAAGTAAAAGTTGGAAAGCGACTGTCTGCAAAATTTTTAACTTCTAAAGGAATAATACAAGATGTTAGCTATTCCCAACACTATTAAAATATACATTGATGCCTGCATACGGATTTGGACTCGTAAATATCAGCCAATAGGATTAAAAATATAGGAAAAATTTTATTTGACTAATTTGTTGTTTGCAGATGATAAAGTTATTATAAAACAAGTTACAGATGATGCTTCTTATATGATGAGAAAACTAATTGAAGAATATGATAAATGGGGCATACGGATAAACATGAATAAAACAGAATACATAAAAGTTAATTTAGATAGAGATGACAAAATAAAACAGAAAAAGGTCTAGTTAAGAATACGACTAAATTCAAATATCTTGGATGAATACTGGAAAGTGATGGTTCGACTATATCAGAGAGAAGGGAATATCTGACGAAAGAGAAGTAACTGGAATGCTTAACTCTGTGTTATGGAGTACAAATGTCTTTCTGCAAGCCAGAGCACTGATATATTGATATTTATTTGTACAGTTTCCATTAAATTTTCATTACAATCACTTTGACATCTAACAATCACTATTATACCTCCTGTACAAATACATGAAATTGCTGACCCTAAGATTTACTCGCTGACTCAGGTCCCCGGGCTATAAGCCTTTAGTTTTCCCGAGTAGCTTGTCAGTTTTTCCTGACCCTCGCTTCTTTTGTTATAATCCACTTTTCTCTTGACCTATATGAGAATTCTCTTATACATCTATTTTGCTTTTCACCCAACCCCGTTAAAATGTGTAACACCACCACCTCTTTGCTCACGCTGTCCCACTTCTTATCCCATATTTTTCTCCTGCAATTTGTATACCCCTTACATTCTATCAGCTCCTTACAGTGTTCTCTTTATCTCCACAAAATTCACACATCCCTATCTCATTAGTTCAACACTTTTAGATACATTATTCCTACGCTCATCCATGCTATGCCTTCTCCAATTTTGTCACATTGACCTATATATTTACATTCATATATAATGCATTGGTACAGTGTCATATTATATGGATCAGAGACTTGAACAATTGATAGCAAGTGAATAAATTGTCAGCTGAAATGGATTTCTGGAGGTGAGCAGCGAGGAAATGGAGAATGGAAGAAATAAGAAACACCACAATTAAATGATAAGTCATAAAAATGTTTTGAAAATAATTGAAGAGCGAAGACTAAGATACTATGGATATATCATAATAATGCCAAATAAAATAATACCAAAAAATATATTGGAATGGAAGATGGAAGGGTCAAGGAGGAAGGGGTAACCTAGATAGACGCGGATGAATGCCGATAAATGAAGAACGGAACAAAGGGGGACTGACAGATAGGTTTACAGAGGACCAGAAAACTTGAAGACTGAAAGTTTCTTGTGTGTTATGGAAAACCATGACAGTGTGGAACAGTTCCAAAATAAAAAATATTCAACTTTCATTGTTTCTTAATTTCTAATATGAGTTTCTAACATGTCGTGTCCTTGGAAAATGGAGAGTATCAAGTTTGCTGTTCAACTTACTTTCTGAGTCTTTGTATTTACAGATAGAGAAATGAAAAGATAGATAACGCCCTCTCCACAACCAAAATCAGAATGTTTAAAAAAATCAAGTTGAATTAAAATTTTGAGAAGAAAAGGATAAGTATTATAAAATAATTCCTACCTATTAGAAAATCCTGCTACAATCCTTGCATCATCATTGGGGCTCTAAATTTATGTACTAGATGGTTTGGACAGATATTGAACAGAAATTTGTGTGGCGTAATTGTGAAGAGTTTTCGTATCCTCGGACTGGATTTATAAAGCAGCTTGCTGGTGGGTGCATGCAACTACGTGATTCGCTCTCCGTTGCTGAGATTAGTTCTTCACAACAGTCATGATGGAAGAGCCTCGATGTGGAATTAGTTAATATTTGGAAAGTATCAGACAAGCACATGTAGTTCATTGCCGAGGATTCAGATAGTTGATGCTCGAACAATAGATATTTTTCATGCCAATTGAAACGTCTCCGGAATCATGGTTAATTGCAGGTCTCCAGTTGTTCATCTCCCTATATTCTAAGAGAAAGAGTCTGCTGCAAGATATTCTGACTTTTTGAGTACCATGTGAGATTTAGTACACGTGTCACTATATATGTATAACGAAAGAATAAAGTACCATAAACGAAACACCGGTTTATATCACTTCGCGTTCACATGCGTAGGGAATGACAGTATGTTATCGCTTCGTTAAGTATAATATTAATATGTATTAATAATATGAATATGCACTTTCAACACAAAAATACGTATTTATTCAAGCCAACCGCTAAATTGCTTCCTTAAGTATAATATTAATATAAATTTTTGCAGCACACTATTAATATCCATGAAAATTAACTGCCACTTACGTATTTTTCGTACTCTTTAGTACGAGATTTGACCATTGCCAGCAATTCCGCCTGAACATGAATGACCCTTCTGTAGTCATGTTATGATGTCACTTGTTTGGTATGCGTTCTAACCTCACACTGTGGTAGGGAACATTGTCAATCACAATAACCTATTATGAGAATCTATTCAAACCAGGATTTGAAAACGTCGCCATTCATTTGTTCATGATAGTCTCCCGTTGTTTTGGAGACGAAAACTAGCTCGCTACCCTGGAGAAAGCCATCATCACTTCCTATGTGCAAAACTAAGACGCTTACCCCTCCCTGTAGGATTTCTAAATTCTGCACTTACACCAGATGCATGTTTTTTATTTCACTGTGGTGTCAGTCCTTACTTTGCTTGTCGTGTGTCCCCCGTACTCCACGTCTCTTCTAAATAATAAACTTTCCGCATATTATGGAGTTCCTTTATTTTTCAGAGAAAATTTCTTCGCTAAGAATAGTATCATCTCTGTCCACAGTGGCACTCTGTTTTATTCTGTTCAGAAATTCGAAACCAATTTTCAGCAGCAGTTTATGGAGGGACGATCGTTTGCAGTCTGGAAGCTTAGGATCAGAGTTAACAGCCAACATCACTTTGTTTAAGGTAGGAAGTTCATTGTTAGCAAAGAATTGATGAAATTTTCTGCGGATTGCCGACCTCAGAAACCCATCACCGACAACATTCAACACTGATCTGGCACGTGGTCTCTTCTTGCCGGGAGTTGAAGTTTCACCGAATGTGGCGTTTTGCTTGCGTGGACTATAAATGCTGGTAGCCGACACATCGGTAAACTCAGATGTTAAATCACCACTTCATCGATAGCAAGTTGTGGAAAATTTTCACAGAACTTCGTAAAGGATTTCCGCGCGCATGTTTAACAGTACTCACCAGTTCCGCCGTCATTCACAACTGTTTGCCTTTCGGAATACGCCTCTCAGCTTCAATATTGTTAAAACTTGGGTTGTAATGGGGGATGAGGAACTTTTAACTCTAAGCCACAACTTGGGAGGTAGCTACTGGAAGGATTGGGGAAATCAGACGGTAGAGATAATTGGTGGGGGTTGAGGACATGCGAAGGGTCACAGATATATCCTAATATGAAACCACATTAACAAATGTATTCTATAATTTGGTAGAGCAGAACAAGGCACTTCCTCATCTTGAAGAGATCAGAGGTGCAATTGAAGTATTATATAAAATATAACATAATGAACTGTTCCTTTGGTTCAGGGTTGCGTAAGATCTGAACAAATGGATAAAACCTCCTGAGTATATCAGGCCTGTAGCAGAGGTCCAAGCTCTTGCCAACAGATTGTGTTCAGACTCTGATAGCATCAGCAGGCTAACTAAAGGAATGAACCATCGAATCCCCCTTTTTACTGATCCCTACCATTTTAAATAGACCTCACTCCCAAAATGGCTGCCAACTCACATGTCAGCGCTTCATATGACTAATATTGCACAATATTGCTTCACATGGTGCAATGTATGTTTAACTGGAAATTACTTGCCTAAACTTTCTGTCAACGCAGCAGGAGACCTGACTCTGCAATTTCATGACTACCTTTGTTTGACCACATGACTCATACTAAACATGTTCCCACATGTCTAAACTTGCCACCACAATAAATGAAATGTTAAATTACAATAATTACAATTATTTGCAACATTTTTTCAGACCCTATGCACAACCATATGCGCGCGCAGCATGATTTACTTTAATTACAAACTAAGTTAACTGTCTATTAGTATATGTGTTTTATATTTGAAATATGCTTAATCTCTGTTTCATATAACCCTGCCCCGCTGACACGTATCACTCCGCGTGCAACTACCTTCCACCTCATCCTAATTGGCTAATGTTTTCGCACCACAGGCGGTGCGTTCCCGTCACAATTAAACCTGCAGTAAGCGTTATAATAATTGCCAGGAAGATAGATAAAATCATACAATTAGGAATATAAAGGCATGCAAAAATAATGAAGTTCATAATGAAACTGAGCAAGTTGAATCTGAATGAATGAGAAATGAAACGAACAAGTCTATAATGAAAGGCCTTCGGCATTTTCCATTGGTATTTTTTAAAACCAGCACATATACCTTGTAAAAATGCTTGTCTTTCAGTCTTAAAAGTCATGTCACGCCATACTTGTCATGTGTCCTTCATTCACCCAAGTCTCGTCAAGGTATTTTGCGATTTCTTTCCCGGTGCAGTCTGATTGTCCTTAAATAACGTCTTCGCCACACAGCAATTTCGCCCCTGGAGTGGCAAGTTTTCCTGTTGTCTCAATTTCATGCCGCGATGTTCCTACGGATCTAACACTCACACATGTAAGTTCAGAGCACAGCTGTTCGACTTCTCTCACTGACAAAGACGGATTCTTCTCTGTGAGTGCATTAAACAAATGAACCACAATTCATTTTTCGCCGCTTTGTAAAGGTTTTCCTTTGCGATGCTTCAGCGAAAAAGTGGCTGCAGACTCTGCCATTATACATATAAGTGCACGCGCAATAAACGATCAATAAGATAATTTAGCTCTCGCACTCGGTAAAACACACCTTCGAATGGCGATATGACAAATCCAGCTCAAAACAATGTCAATGATAAAAGTCATAAACAAATATGTCATCACTACCGTTGAAGCACGTGCTATCATGCCATGTGAAAGACTGGCTTCTGACTTCTGAGCAAAGAAACCTCCTCTTTACTTCGTTTAAGAATTAACATGCATCTGCGATATATCAACTCTGTTGCATAATATATTTAATTAAAACTGTTACGAAAATATAAATTTGACAATTCTCTTCCAACATATAAAGATATATCACTATGTTAAATAACGAACTAATTTTTACCGCACAACAGTTTATACTACAATAGCAGCCAATGAGAGGTGATAAGGTCACGTGACCGTTAAGAGATACGGGGCAAGCTTATGTGAAACAAGGATTAGTACATACTTGTGCGCTTTAGCAAAACATACTCAGACTCCACACCTCAGCAGCAGTACTTTTTCAAGGGACTATTTACACGGCGGAAGATCATGGAAAATGTGAAGAAGGCGGGCTACGATCAACGGTCACGTGGTTTTGTTTACATCTACTGTATTCTCCCCTGCAAAAAGTTTAAATATTCGTGAGATATAGTGCTATTATCTTTCTTGTCAACTACCTATGATATTTACTTACTTTCACTAAGGTTTTGTAAACTCTGCCATTCTATTATCACAATTTTCCACTATGAGTTAAAGGCCTAGCACTAGATCAAGAACGCAAATTGTGTGACGGTAGTTCAAATATTTATTTAATAAATAAATATTTAATGTAAACAGTTCAAAAGTTTAACGAATAGTTCCTAAAAAATTTTTAGTAAAAATTCTAGTCGATTTCCTCATAAACTGTGAAGAATGTCAAGTAGGAATACTTCAATAAAGTAAATAATGGGTTAAACTACCCTTAAAATGTGCTACCACCATTCCATTAAGCATGTAAAATTTACTTTTAAAACTCCAGGGACATTTAAATTCCATTTGCTCTTTCAAACACTTCTGTTTGTATTTCTGCGCTGCTTCACTATCACATACCAATTAAGATATTAAATCCATTACTGCTCTTGAATTTTGAAAAATACATTTCTAACACTAATTAAACTCGAAATAACCTGAATGGATATTAATTACCCTTTGATCAGTTTTGTTGTCGACCAGCGGGAGTGTTTACTATGCATGTGGCATGGTAAACACCGTCACATGGCGATTTTCCATCTCAATGACTTTAACCGCTGCAACAAACTCTGGTGTCACAATGCAGTGTTCCTGACCTGGACAGAAGAGTCTCTTACATAAGTATCACCGTTTCTGAACTTCCTACTCCACTCGTACACTTGTCGTGGTGATAGACATGCAGCACAACTACAGAACTTCCTTCGCATATGATTTTCAATAGGTTTTACGAAAGAAAGGCATTCTTAGTTAATACATGTCGAAAATGGGCCAGTCATTTTAAACAGGATATTGCAGCGTTTATCACCCAACTTCTGGGCATTGCTTTAAGAATTTTCGACAGTACTGCAAACTTGGAGAAGAAACACACAAAGATTCATTTTTTTACTTTCTAATGGTTTTTATTTGCCTCCCTATCGTTTAATCTATTTTGGGCATCACGGCACATCGCTGATCTCAAAGATATTATTGCATATAGGGTTGTAAGGGAAATAAAAAGGGGTTTTTACTTAAATCCCTATATAGCAACTGGGGACGTAGCAACTGGTCTAGAAAGTGTAGGATGTTAGAGCTACATTAAAAAAGGGAATTGAAGGAACACTTACAAGTCAAACCCCAATTAGTAAATGTATTCTGAGATTTGTAACAGCAGTACAGGGCGCTCCCTGGATCATGAGGCAATCAGGGATGGTATAACTATACTTTGAGTGACGTGTTGCCTACGTAGCTCATTTCGTGCTGACTGGCAAGCAATGTTTAGACCTGTCGCACTTCACTGTCGATCTAACTTCGGAAGCACTTTAAAGTACTCTCTTGTACAAGTTCCTTGAACAATCTTCCAGCATAAAATCCCCGCGTGCTCTAGCTTAACCGATTTTATATAGGTGGTCCTGCCAAAATGGCAGCTAACAGCTAAATCAGCATTTCCCACGGTAGCAAAGCATCACTATCTTTCCCCAAAATATTGCATCACCTGGTGCAACTAATCTTTACGTAATTGAGTATGTGGCTGTATCCAGCCATCTGTGTGCTGTTGACACGAATCAGCCAAAGTATCTGTTTTATCAGCAAGCAACATTTAAGCTTAATCAAAAAACAGATTTGCTCAAAATAAAGTCACAGAAAATGAATGTTAAATAGCAATGATTAAAACAATTTCTAAGTCTCCCTAAACCTATATACGCTAAAATATGTTCGACCATCCTGATGAATCACAGTTAACCCGGTCGATTGTTTCAGTTGCCAATTATGTATAAATGTTGCTACATAGCTATAGGTACTCTTTTAATAAACTGGCAATACGGATGCGCCAAACTATCCCAGTCAATGGCTTAGACTGCATAGCTTGTTGCAGGAGTGGTTCCAGAGATACTCAGATCTTATTCACATTGACTATTTTCTTTCGGGATACACTAGCGTTCACGTTTACCAAGAATCACCTCATTAAGAAAATTCGCAGAGCAAGTGCAACTAATGCATCCGCAGTGTAAATTTATCAGTGTTGACTGCCTAAAATTTAGAGAGCTTTTACATACTAGAAAATTTAGTTGCATAAGTTATTGGGGCATTTATTTTAAAGTAACCTGAAATTTCGTTTTACCAGGAACCATTATCATATCGATATTGGAGATCGAACTGAGGTTTATTTAGTGAAAAAATATATTGAAAATAATAATTGCTTTATCCCAGCTTTCTTTGCCATAGATGCAAATTTGACCAAAAAGAATTATTTACAAATCAGAATAAACAATAGTGGCATTTGAAAGAGGATCGATGCTGAGGAAAGGAGAGGAGTCGTACATAGGAGATCAAAAGATAGAAGTGATAAATGAGTTTGATTATTTAGGTGTAAGGATGTATAGCAGTGGAGGGTGGGGCGCACAAGCCAGAAAAGTGATAGTTAATGGCAGAGCAGCAATGATAGGGATAAGAATATGTAAACATAAACTGGAAATGTCAGTCAGATGGTTAGAGAGAATGTATGAAGCGGTCGTCGAATCCAGAGCAATGTATGGGGCACAGCAAAGACAGGAACACAATCATATCAGTTGTATGGATTGATTTGCAAATGACTTCTAGTGCTGCCAAAATCGGCACCAAGAGAAGAGGCATTACTAGAGTTGAGTAATACAGAAAGGAGGGGAATAATATTAGAGAGAATACTCAAATTTTCGTATAAGTAAATTAAACGGCAGAAAGGGGAATTATTGAATCTGTGCATGAAGCAAGAGAAAAGCATTATGAATACAAACAGTTGGTGGTCGGAATGGAAAGAATGGTATCGAAGATAGGCATGGGGGATCTATGGAGAGCAAAGGAGATAAATCATAGCGGTTTTTGGAAGGAAGTGAGAAACAGAGTACAAGATAGCTACATGTACATAGATAGGAAGTAAGAGAAAGTATAGAAGAAAATAAAACTTTGAAATTTTATAAGCAATTAAAGCCAGAATAGGGTAGAGAAAATATATAGTTAAATGTGACTAAACTGGAAGATTAGGCATAGCATGGATGATAGTAGGAATAATATATGTAAAAGGGTTGAGAAGTAAGGAGGTAGGGATATGTGAATTTTGTGCAGATTGAGAGAGCATCCGATAGAATGTAATCAGTTGACAAATTTCAGGAGAAAAATATGAGACAAGAAATGGGACAGTGTGAGGAAAGAGGTGGTGGCGTTACGCATGTTAATGGGGACGGGTGAAAAGAAAAATAGTTGTAAGGAGAATTCTTATATAGGTTAAGAGAAAAGTAGATTAGGGTAAGAGAAGCGAAGGTCAAGAAGAAATGACAACAAGCTGCTCAGGAAAACCAAAGGCTTATGGCCAGGGGACCTGAGTCACAATGTTAAAGTCAGTTTAGTGAAAGTGTAATGGAAGTTGTAGAAATAAGTATATCTAAATATATACAATTTAGAATCTTTCATAATATAATTATTAAACAATAATGTACAATTTTTAACTTCTGTCATTGAAAAAATAAGAAAAATAACTGCGGCCGATTTTCTGTTCACTACATACAATATTCGTTTCAAGATACCATTAGTCTGGTTTGCGACAGATAATCGTATTCTCGTTGCGGGGGTAGGTTTATTATCACGTCCCATGGAGCTTGTCATTGAGTAGAAGGCAGAGCTTGGGAGAAAACGCCGAGAAATGCACCTAACCTCAAAATGTATGATTGGTTACTGCCCTTCTACACGATAGTTTTCCGAAAACTTTTCTATTAGCGTATTTCATTTTATATAACATAGAATGAGTACTTTTGATATTGTGACTTTGTGGGTTCGTGGAATTAAAATTCCAATTGCACACGGAATTACGTAATGCACACAATTGCAATTCGTCAGTTCGTCTTTCACAGGTCCACTCTACACTCACAATTACGTACAACTCCTCTGATGAACGTACACAATCTCCCGGTCCATTCACTAACTCGATGCTCCTCACGGCTGCTCGGCAAGAACTCAACTGACTCGCCAACTGCAGGCCTTATATAGGGAAAATCGCCGTTTCTGGAAGTCTCGCGGTTCAATGAATCATCCCGAAGGTTCTAGGCGTCAGGGGAGGGAAAAGAGACGGTACAGGGCCCGTGTCACTCTTCTAATCATCCCCCTCAGTGACACGAGACAAATGAGTAGGCTAAATGCTTCCCGTCTGGCCCTACCCTGCTGCTAGCTGGTCGTGCATTCCGATAATTAGGTGACAATATCCTGAATATTATTTCCACGTACATATGCTTCACCTTGTGGTGAAGTTCTTGAACGCCTAGGATTTATTCGGAACTTTCTCTACAAGGATATTAGTGAGTTTGAAACAATATTTTGTTCTAGGCTACCTGATGATCATTTATTCTCATCTGCCTATGTGTAATATAAAAATTGAAATATTGTAGCTTTGTTTTAACAGCTACATTTGTAAAATTAAGCTCATAAAGTAAAAAATATGTCTAACGTTACTGCAATAGAAAATAATTAATGAGAACAGATGTTAAAGTTTCGGTACAATGGTTTAAAGTGGTGATTAACACGATAATGCAGTAAACTGGTGTCACATAAATCAGCGAGAATTCCTACACCACGACATATGATGTATCGTGAAAATGGCAATTACCCGAATGAGGCAGCATACGTAAGCTATATAAGCTCAGGGGTTTCGTCCCTGCGTGTTGACACCAAGCTGTTAAGCTGTTGGCTCTTGATTAATGAACGACTGACATTTCCTGTAAAAGCAAAATTTAATAAAATGAAAAGTGAAGTGTCACATGGCGCTATCCTCACTCTGAGGTTCTTTTGTTGAACAAACTACCAAGTTTCAAACAAATTATATAAAAACACTAGTTATTTATCTTCGGTTTTTTCAGATAAATACAGAGATGAGAGTAGTTCCATAGAACGTTAAATACTGGAATTTATACTTTTTACGTACAACTAGCTGACCCGGCGAACTTGGTGTTGCGAATAACAATTATCTGAACTTATCTATACAAATAAACCAAATTCGGATTAGTTAGTTATTTATTCTACAATTGGGGGTGAAGTTTGAATACTACAATTAAGTTAATAAATTTAAAGCTCTCTGATAAACATCTTTTGTCTCTTTTTGTGATATAATATATAAACGTTTATATTAAATATAAACATGGCGAACACGCGACGTGTAAGAGAAAAAACACGCACACGCACACGCGGACACGCACGCACACGCACACACACAATGTGCATAAGAGAAAGGGCGACCATAGAATATGAAAACGAATTTTGGAGCGTATGTCGAAAATGATAAATGTCTCAAATACTGACTTTCTTCAGTATCTGTTTATAGCAGAGATAAGGTACTGCATTACATGAACAAATTCTATATTTATATTTCTTCAAAATACATGTTTAGAGGTCCTTAAGTTAAAGACCTTAGAGAACACGTCCTGGTGTAGGTGTGTGTGTATGTGTGTGTGTGTGTGTGTGTGTGTGTGTGTGTGTGTGTGTGTGTGTGCGCGCGCGCGCGCGTGATCTTCAACATCCAGGATATCATATGCATCGGCACAAAGATTTTTAAGCAATTCAAAGCTACTTTATTTTTTTAAGTATTGTATCCATCTTTCCCCTGGTTTACCAGTACTTCTTCTACGTAATGGTTTGTGATCGAAAACTAATTTTGGAATGCGATATCATTCATTCTGTCGACATGTTCCTTCAGGTTATTTCTATATTGTTTTTTTTTTCTATCTGTTAGCTTAAAATATTAAATTCTTTTCGAATGTCCTAACGTCTTCGTTTATACAGAAGATTATACCCTGCTACATGTCTTAAAAACTTAATTTCTTCATTTTTATTTGTTGAAGTCCAAAATTCACTACCATATAATAATATAGCAACTGCAATTACTTTATAAAAAGTTAATTTAGTCTCTCTTATCGTATTTTAGGTTCTCTTTATGGTGCCACATATATCATTAAATTTGTTGATATTATTTAAAATGTCACTATTCTTAAAATAAAAGATACTGTAACCAAGATAATTAAAGCAGTTGACTTGTTCTACGGGGTTTCCGTCCAATATGGTATTGGATCCCTTGAAGTCTAAAACTTTGGTTTTGTTTATAGATATTGTTAAGCTATATTCACAGTGTTATTTAATATATGTAACGCTTTTTGTAGACCACTTTCTGAGCTAGATATGAGAACTTAATCTTCTGCAAATAATAAAGTATTTAAGTATCTGTTTTTAATTATAAAATGCGAATCTTGACTGCCAATCAGATATGGCATCGTCAATATAAATATTAAAAAGTGGCGGTGATAGTGGACACCCTTGCCTTACTCCTTTGTTTATTGTTGTCATTAGATGTGTCTTCATTCCAGTTTCTATTATGATCTTATTTTCGATATATAAACTTCGTATTGTTGTTATCAAATGTTGAGGCATTAATCCACAGAACGTTGAGGCGCATCGACCTTCAGGTGACCAGCGCTGTGATCGTCTCTTATCAGATCTTATCTGGTCGATTAGAAGAGTGAAATATTAGTAAGTTGATGTTTAGTAAGTTACGAATCACAAATAGAGCGATTAGAAGCGGCGTATGTCTGTATGATATGTTTTCTCGCGCCTGGCGATGTGGGACACATTGCTGTCCAGAAGACATGATTATATCTGAACTGACTATATATACACTGGACTCACTGTATATGTGCGATAAGCTGAGGTAAACATCTGTGTTGCGAGTTTTTCCCGATACGCTTTCTCACTTAGCCATGTGGTACACCCTTTAAACAACTTTTATAACGAATTTAATCTACATTTCATATGACAAATCTACTCATGTTACAAATAAAACATTTATCTTGAGTTTTCTGCGAATAGTCTATGAAGTGAATAACCTTTGTATAACTGACGTAAGAGATGGTTAAAATCTTACAATATTAAACATGTGGATCTTGTTAGAGCACACATTATATATAATCAAGTAAAATTACTTTTGGAGTTAACAGTTTCCATGGTATTTCTTATTTGGTTTATATTTTCAAATAATTCTCTCTCTCTCTCTCTCTCTCTCTCTCTCTCTCTCTCTCTCTCTCTCTCTCTCTCTGTTTTGGTGGAGAGTGGTTGTTACGTTTTTCTCTGGTGATGGAAGAGTCAAGGAATTTCAGAGACAATGCATGTCGATGCGCGTTTTAAAAAGCTGACGATCACTAGCAGCCTCTGCTCCCTTATAAAATTTGTGTATGACACACGCACAATAAACATTGTGTTCGAATACGTATTAGGAGAAAAATACATATATTTTAACCCATTATTGAGAAATCTAAACCGTTTAAACAGTATTAGATTTCAATCAGACAACGGAGCTGTTTAGTTTGGGAGGGAAACAATCGGTCTGCTTTAAAAAGCAAGTGCAACTGGGTCACGGTACAGCTGAAATGTAATATCACACGCAAGTGTCTGGCCCTACATGCCACGTGAATAGAACCAAGTATACTCGAGCAATTTGTCTCCGCTTCTCTCCCCACTGACAAGTTGCGCCAAGAGCCCAGCTCAAATAGGTACACTCCACCCCAAGAACTGCCACCTTGCATAAGCGATACTGCCGCAGTTTTCATGCACAATAGCCTAACGTTTTCTAAATAATTGAAAACAAAACATTGATGTTTTATTTGTCTACCCATGTTTCAACAACATAAATATGGACATCTACACGCCTCTGTGGGGTAGATGGTAGCGTATCTGTCCCACTTCCAAGAGGTCCCGAGTTCGAATCTCGGTTAGGGTGAGTTACCTCAATAAGGTTGTTCTGGGCTTTTTATGATTCATATCTGGATAACCCTGTGGTTTATAAAACTGTCGTTTTGCCTTTTATCCTGGGTGCTGTTTCCCTACATAAATTATGAAGCTAACGTGGCTAACGAAAAAAGCTATGGCGTGAATCAGATTATATCGTAATGAAAACCTTCAACACAACTAGGAATGAACAACTTTGTGATATAATTATACTTTTTTCCAGTCGTTTAACGGATATACTATTTGAATGTATAGAGTAGAATATATTAGACTATCGTAAACTTACTTCGTTGGGCATGGCTGGATTATAAGTAGCTCAATTAAATTCGTGCCATATCCACTGTACCTCGTTAGGTATAGGAAGCCTGAAGTATATTCTTAAATATGCAATTCTTCAATTAAAACCTATCGGGCGCACTGCATTTCACCTGTGCATGATTGTGTGTGTCACAGCCGGCTTTACTCCTACATAAACTTCGCGCGTAAAGCATATCACACTTATAGAAGATGCTGGAGATGTCCATTGGTCCATTGTAATGTTTCCGATCTCATTTATAATGTTTTGCTTTAGTTCTTCCGGTGTATAAGGATTTGTCTTTTGACTTACCCCACGAGTAAAATCAGTCCTGCGCTGTGGCGTAGGGGGCTAAGCCGGCATGCCTTGATCCCTGGTCACGGAACGCGCACGGGTTCGATCCCACCCATGTGGTGGGGATTTTAGGTCCCGGGTATAGGACCGGTGCCCACTCGCCATCGTGAGGAAAGTGAGGAGCTTACGCTAGGTAAGCGGACCTTGTCACGGAAACCAATATTCCGGCTGGTGGATGCCGAGATGTTGATCACATCTCCTCCCCGTATCGGTTGGATGATCGCCCACCTTTGACGTGCGTAAGTGGGCGTGAGGCCGGCAGTCGGGTTGATAGGCCTTGGCCCTCTAAGGGCTGTCGCGCCAATGGTTAACTTTAACAAGTAAAATCAAACACTGTTAGATCGCAGAAGCGAGACGGCCATACATCAGCAATATAAATCAGCAATATCATGCGATATAAAGATTTTCAATTCACCAATCCGAAGGTTAAACCTGAACCACTTCAATAGGCCAGAACATTTGAACAAATAATACACACGTGTAACTTTGGGAGAATATTACAAATAATTGGAAGATAACAATACGCTATTTACATAATCAGAGAAAATGTTGGAAGTATCCGCCACCAGAATCTATGGAGCGTTATACTTATTTTCTTTGATACGACTGTAGACACTGAAGTTTATATGGGTACCTTCAAGACATTTTTGGACCAGCTGGATGATATCGAATTGAGAGAAGGTAATTTCCGGCAAGATGTAGCAGCGTGCCATACATCTAATGACACCACGGAACTTGTAAGCTGGTGGAGGACACTTCCCACATTTTCTCTGAGATGTAAATAGTGTAATGTAATCTCCCAATTGTGTATTATATTCTCTCTAAGTTGTACGTGTGTCCTATTATTGGTTCAAAAGTTATGCCCTATTGAAATTGTTCGGGTTTATCTTAATCGCACTATACCTTTCACGTGTAAGCCACACTATTATAAAGTTTTGACTGTTTCAAAATAGCTCTGACGATTCTAATTAAAAGACCATACGCTTATGTTAATCTTAAAGAGTATACATTGAATGTTCGGAAATATCTTATTGCACAATAAGTACAAATATAAAATAAACTAAACATCTGCGTAGTGAACTTGGCACCTAACGTTTTCAACCAGGGTTAATATACGAGAGTTTTTAACATTTATTCCCACTAGATTCACACATACAATATAATTTACAGTACATTTATAAAAAAATGAAAATAAAATATAAAAATAAGTTTAGAGTATTATGTTACATTTATAAAATACAATTAAAATATATACCAAAAAATCTCTCATTAATTCAATCCAAATAAACACATCATATTTCATTCATATCAACATCACTCAAACAAACCTAAACCTATCAACTAGTATTAAAAATAAGTAAAATTAAGCTATATATTATTTATTTATTATTAAATTGATGATATTATATTAATAACGTTTTAGCTCTATTACTAATATAAAATTAATATTTTATTTTTAATAATACTAACTTCTTCATCCTCATCCTCATCCTCATCCTCCTCCTCATCATCCTCCTCCTCCTCCTCATCCTCATCCTCATCCTCATCCTCCTCATCCTCATCATCATAGTATTACTTTTACTATTATTAATGTACAATTTATAGTTTAAATCCTTTCTTATTCACTTTTATTATTAATTAATTATTATTACATTTGTTATATATAATTTTAAAACATATGAAAATTATTACGAATAAGGATATTTTTATTTTTTATTTTTAGTTTTTACATTTTAAAAATTCTTAGTTAACATATCCATTGCATTACAGTAAAAAGAGCCAAAGCCAGTCTGTTAATAAACAACTGCAAACTACGGGGCTCTAAATTATTTTAATTAATTTTATTACACAAGTGGTATAAATGTCGCTGCCAGATACATTTTTTGTGGAAGGAGATATTTATTGTTAATCCTTTCAATTTTCCATTGCTTATACTTTCTCCAACTGAGTAGACAAAATTTCCCTTTTATACCCCAGATAGGCAAAGGGAAATAACTGTGAAAGCAATGTCATAGCTATCCATTTTTAAAAAGGTTTTGTATTGCTTAAAGTCTATTGTATTCCCCTGCAACTTCAAGAATATCAGCAATAAGATAATTTCTGAAAATTTTTGCTGATTAACAATAAGAAGATAGAGGAATAAATGTTTGTAAATACAGTTTGTACAGAAAAAGCCATGTGACTAAACCCATCAGTTTATTAGATGTATAAATTTAATGGCTTTAGCTGCAATGCTCATTAGGCAACCTTTTGCATTTCACGTTAAATCGTATTCGT
This sequence comes from Mantis religiosa, assembly GCA_030765055.1. Taxonomy (NCBI): domain Eukaryota; kingdom Metazoa; phylum Arthropoda; class Insecta; order Mantodea; family Mantidae; genus Mantis; species Mantis religiosa. Next base: position 40,573,528 of record CM060952.1, read on the forward strand.
TTGTCATTAAATGTATGTTCTTTTCCATTAGATCACAGTTACATCCTCATTTATATTTACAGATTCTGGAGAAGACGAATGATCTTGCAAGAGGAATATACCCACCTGCAGCCAGTAATCGAACCCCGGACACCTTGTATAACAGACCGTTTAACCGGTTTTGCGAAGAGACCACCCATTTAATGCCTCTACGTGCCTCACTTTGTTTCCTGGTGCTCCATTTTTGTGAAAATGCTGCTGGTGACGTGGGAGGCAGACACGACCTGCTAGAACAGTGCAATCAAAATGCGTAAAGAAATGAGGTAATTGCCATCACCGTTGGCGACAAACTCAATTCCCTGCGGATGTTTTTGGTGTAGCGTACACATTGTCATGCCCATGTCCCTCATATTATGTCGCAGCAGGCGGAAAATAACAGAATTAATTTATACCTTTAATTATGTCACACGCTTCGGATTAAAGCCGCATATAATCAACTTTGAAATGAGTTTCTGGATTAAAGCCAGAAATAACCTGCTTTGAAATGTGGCATGCAATGTAAAATACAAAAGCTGAATGCAGTTCAAATCTTTGGGTCCACACTTAACCCTTGAGGAACAAAACGGAGATATGGAAGCATTGAAATTAAATAAACAGAAGGAGTACTTGCATCTGAAGAATATACACTCTTTCCGATCCGTTTAAATCTAGCTTAATAATTATATTGAGGTGAGAAGGTAGTTCACTTAGGGCAAAAATTCATTTTTTAGATGTTATTATACTGTCGTCCTTTCAGATTACAAATATATAGTTGAAAAGTTCATTGGAGCAATATTTTATACCTAATTTGCTAATTATGTTAGTGGGTGTTAAGTTTTTGGCACACCCCCTTATTGTGAACTTTCAGAAAATCGATCATAGCTTCTGTAATACTAAACAGATATTTCAGAACTAAGCCTTGTTTTGTAAGGGCTCTCTCAAGCTTTCTGCTGATACCACTGTAACTACAGTGATACTAGTTTTTTCTTTTGTCTTTGGTTGTATATGTGAACAGTTTTTTTGTTCTGAATAATATTTTGTACTAGTTATTGGTGAATATGATATGGGTAGGCGAAAAACATTTGGAAAGGGAAAGTTTACAGGCAATTGTTTCACTAAAAACAGAACAGTAAATGTGGAAAATATAAATACAATAGACAATGAAACCACGTGTAATATTGAGGTTAGTAGGCCCAGTTCACACAATACATGTCCTAATCCTGATAGTAGTCATATAAAAAAATTGATGAGCTGCGAGTCCTGAAAGCAGATAAACCTGTTGAAGAACTGGCCAAGAAAGCAATAAAAATGAAGAGGAACTTAACAGAACAAGTGAGAATATAGAGGGTCAAGACTATGCAGCAGGAATTGTTCTGACACATGTGAGAAGTCAGTAATCAATATATAAACCTTAACACTGTTTTTCTCAGTTTCACATTTTTTTCAGGTTCCGGTACACATTTTTTAAAGAAAGATGAACCAAAACATATGAAACTTTTTGTGTGTATTAAGAAAACTCATAAAAATAAGAACAAGGAGGGATTTTTTTTCGGAGATTCATAACACTTGTTAAAAAATGTCAGTGCTGTTTTTTACGAAAGATAAAAAATTATAACAAATTATCAGTATAAAATTTTCAAATAATAGGTATTATTGAAGATAAAGGTTTTAAGAACATGCCTGAAAATTTTAATGTACATATAAATAAGAATTTTTTTAGTAATTTGCACTCAAATATCATGGAAATAACATTGTGGAGATAAGCAGTTCTCACCTTATCCTGCTGAGTAGATTTGATTTTGTATTTTGAAATGCTATAATATTGTATAATACACAGGAAAATAAATGACTTAAAGATGTTTCTATTAATTTTTAAAATTGTTGCTTATTTTATTGTGTTCGGTCAGTATACGAAAATGAAGCATATACGAGGGGTGTTCAATAAAGAATGTCACATTTTTTTTTTTTTTGACAACGTACCTTTACTCATCCTCTTAATTTTGACAGTCGTTCTCAATATAGTCTGCCCTGAATGCGATGCACCTGTCCCAGGGTTTTTGCAGGGATTCAAAGACATGCCGGAAACCATACTTTGAGAGATCCTTCAAAATCGCCTCCGCAGCCTTCACCACTGCTTCTGATGATAGATAATGCCTCCCACGAAGGCGTTACTTCAAGTCAGGGAATAGAAAAAAATACATGGGGCTAAATCCGGACTATAGGGAGGGTGAGGGATGCACTTCACGTTGAATTTTGCAAGATATTCAGCAACAACATTGGCAATATGCGGCCGCGCATTATCGTGGAGCAGCATCCAGCCTACTTCACGGAAATGTGGTCTTTTGCGTCTGATATGAACTTGCAATGTTTTGAGGACATCCCTGTAGTATTTTCCAGTTACTGATGTGTGTGCAGGTACAACATGCTGATAAACCATTCCATGAATATCAAAGAATGAGATGACCATAACTTTCCCAGCAGAAGCAACCACTTTTGCCTTATTGGGGGTTGGTGATGAAGGAGATTCCCACAGTGAGCTTTGCTTTTTGCTCTCACAATCAAAATGATGTAGCCAAGTTTCATCAGCAGTGATTACGTTTGAAAGAAACTCCGGATCTTCCTATAACTTCAACTTTAACTGCATGTTACCTCCACTGAAGCTGTAGGCGATATTGAACATGTCTGAACTTGCCTGGTGTTCACAGGCAGGAACCAGGAGTACCAACAATGAAACTACTACGGCAAATTAAGGTAGCAGAATATAATAAGATTGAATTTTAGTGCTAAAAATTATGAGCGTAAAAAATTATGATCAATCTTTATTGAACAGCCCTTGTATGTTTGATGTTTGACAATATTACACTTGATACCCGGCTGGGATTACCGTATCATGTCAAAAAGCTGGAGGAATTCATCAAAAAGTATGTGGTAATTCAGTTAACGGCATTTGTTTCACATACTTTTCATTTCCTTTGACTTTTTTCAGAAAATCCTTTTTACAGATAATCCTGCCATAATACTGAGTACAAGTTACATTTTTCATGTTGTCCGTTATGATCGACATGAACTTTAAATTTTCGGCAGTGAGCTTATTTCGCTCATCTGTCCACTGAACATTTAGCAGAGAAAGTATTCTCTCTACAGCTGCATTATGTGCAGGTATGGCAAAATAGTACTGTACTACTTTCAGCAGTTCTATATACTCAACATTATTACTCATGCGTTCGTACCATTTCTTGACAACACTTTTCCCTAGCAATGTTGCATAGCTCATGTTGTGGTAATTTCTTAAAGCATATATTTCACCAAAGAGTATAGAGTCATCAATAAATATGTTAACACTTCTTAAAAATAACACAGTTTTTTCCACCGCTTGCCTCTCTGGTTATTTATCCAGAGATAACCATTGAAATACAGATATACCACTATATTGACTAATCCACTCATTAATATAATTATAAAAGTAGGTCTTAGTCTTCTAGGTGAAGGTTCAGGCACAAGTGAGGCGCTCGCTAGAGGTGTCGTATTTATATCCTGGTTGGACGTACTGGATTGGTGCGGCTGGAGCGGGGGTGTGTCCTCGGTGGGTGGGGTTTCCCTGTACTGATAGTTGTTGGCTCTCGTGATTTTTCTGCCTTTTGGTTTTGTTTTAGCCGTTCCAGTATCGGATGCCAGATGTTGTTCAGTTTAAGAGCCTCTCCCTTTCTGTTGAAATTATTGGAGTGTTTATAGATTTCAATAGCTTCGCGTTGTAGTCTGGCGTGGTAGTATGGTGTAGAAGAAAGCACCTTTGTCTCCTCATACTGGATAATATGTTCACCATCGGCCCAAATGGCATGTTCCGCGACCGCAGACTTGTCCCATTGTCCCAGACGGCAGTTACGCTTGTGTTCTGAAAGCCGGGTGTTGAAACTGCGTTGTGTGGTACCGACGTATACAGCACCGCAGGAACAAGGAATACGGTAGACGCCGGCTAAAGCGAGAGGGTCCCTAGGGTCTTTGGATGAGCGTAATAACGACTTAATCTGCCTCGTGGGCTTGAAAATAGTTCTAACCTTAAAGCTTTTAAGCAGGCGCTCAATTCTGTCCGTCTTTATCAATCAAGATGTCACCAGAAATTTCCATTTACCTCAGTTTGTTTCGGCAGACCTTTATCTGCGGGTTATCTTTATCAGTTCCTTTGTGTAAACAAGCCGTGTTATAGCTCCGCGCGAACCTTTTAAGTGCGTCGCCGCAACAATGGAATGTTCTCAGTTCAGGCGCATGTGATGTGTCTAACACATTCGGCAGCGCTAGTAGGAGGAGCAAGATTAGGATTGGTTGAACGCTGCAGTACGGCATGCCTCCATATCCCTTTAACTTTTGTAAGGATTATAGTTGAAATGGGTATTAACGAATTCTGGGCTTTAGAAACCAGAAATGGTCCTTTTGCGGGAAAAAGAATTTCGTTAAAGGTTGGTTCAGGAATGTAGAATCGACAGGCTTTACGTTGAAGATTAGAATAATTTAATGTAGCAACACATTTGAAATGTAATTTTGTTCCAAAACCAACATTATTTATGAAACATCTATAAATAAACAAGTTTCAATTACTTCACCAACTGTGAATAGAACTCTTTTCATTATTTGTCATCTCAGTAATTTGTGCGATGATTTTACACCCCTATTTCTGTTACTTTTATTTTGGATCCGCTTACGAGTTTGTATTTTGCTAGAGAAGCACATGTTTATATTCGTTTTGTACACTCTGTGCATCACAAAAAAGTATGTTTTCGGTCGAATGCTGACAGGAATCCCATTATTTTTTGTGATTGCACAGGGGACAAACAGTACGTGCTCTGTACCTTGGATCAATGATAAGCTCAACGTTCCCTGCTTTTTCCAAGCCTAGAATTGGCAGAAAACAGAAAGTGATTCTGTGAGAACCAAGCAATGTAGCTTTGTGGCAACATTTGAAGCGCGCTTTCGGAAGGTTCTTTACTTCCTGGGATATGATAGTCACAATGAATTTATTTAGATCTAAGTGTACCTTGTAAAACTTAATTATATCAAAGTTGTAGTTTTTCTGGGCAAGAACTGTCTTACTTATGAGGTCCAAATTACGTGATGTTAGCATGTGAGAGCAAATATTAATTTTAGTATGAAAACTTGGCTTCAAAAACATCAAATTGCATGCACTTGCGAAGTTCCTTACAGGCAGATACTTTCTTATAGGCTTAAATGCATTTAATTCAGAAGTTTATAACTATATTTAACTATATACTCGTTGAAAGCTCTCCGATAGTCGAGGACATTTAAGGTATTACTATATATGTCGGTCGGCTGATAAATTCCGAGTTTTTCGCTACAAAAATTACAAGGTTTTCTTTATTTCTAAGCATAATCTCCAGAAAAGGTAATAAATTTTTCATATCAGTGTTCTAATTTAATTAAACCATGTCTGTAGTGCAATGTATCATGGCCCTCAAAATAGCTGTTTACAGCATCAATGACCTCCTTGTTGCTGTGAAATCTTCGTCCTTCAAGACAGTTTTTGAGGTTCGGTAACAGATAGTATCACTGGGTGCTAGATCTGGCGAATTGGGTGGTTGTTTAAGCAATTTTAACTTTAAATGTCGGATTATTACCGTTGCAATGACTGAATGATGGGCCAAAACATTATCGTGAAGAAACGAAATTATTTTCTTTGCCAAATAAGGTCTTATTCTTTACACCTCATCACTTAAAGTTGCAGTAAACTTCGCTAATAGTCAGCAGTGGTACTTTTAACCTTTTCCAAGAAATCAATAAAAGTGATTCCCTATGTATCCCAGGAAACACTCGCCATAACCCTGTTGGCTGACAAAATGACCTTGCTTTTTTTGAAGTTGCTTCACCTGCCGCAGTCCATTGTTTTGACTGTGATTTACTTTCTGGAGTGTTGTAACGCATCCATGTTTCATCCATGACAGTAATCCGTATAAAAACGTCACTGGGATTTTTACGGCAGAGATCCTAATTCTTAAACAAAACAGCATATCTTTGAACTCTTGATCAGGTGTCAAGAAACGCTGCACCCATCTTGCACGGACCTTTTGTAAGCCCAAAACAGAGGAGATAGAATGGGAGTGAACTTGGATAAATGTCCTTTATGTGGAGGAACAGACAATGTTTACCTTTTAAAGTAGAATGTGAAGAAATAAGCTGAGGAGAAAGCGTTTACAAAAAAGGAAGGCGATAGAAAAATGCTAGGAGATTTTCTGGGAAGGCAAGGGGAAACTGGGATAAAAATTAAAGAAAATGAATATGAATTAAATTAAGGTCCACTATGCATAAATAACCACGGCGTTAATATGTATGGCGGACTAAGGGATAAAATAACAATTTAGGTAATGTGTAAGTAAGTAAAATTGTACAAAACTTTTGTACAAATTGTTTGCAAATAAACACAAATAATACAAATAATTTAATGTTACCTGCACGCTCTTTTGATATGTTTACAGCCTCTGTTATATAAAAAAACAACTTTAATCTACGGTCTTCCAGCAAAAAACGATGATTTTTTCAGTAATTTCTGGAGTTGTGAATTTCACAGGGCGTCCAGAACGACTGCTCTTACGTCACTCTTGAAATTCTGCAACCTGCCGTTAAAGAGCAATATGAAAGAGCAATGCACTGTTCATTACCTCCTTGATTTCTTTAGACGTTAAGCCTTTCAAATGCAAGAATCTAATCACTGCTCCTTTTTCCAGATCCTCAATTTTTCTGAAACTCCAACACTTGTTTTGTTTAAAATGCTATCATTCAAAACCTAAACAAGCAATTGAGGTGTAACAATGGATACAGGCTTGCCTGGAGTTAAACTGTATACTGTATTGTCACGTTTTACATTAATTCGGAATTTTAGAGTAGACCGATTATAAATAATCACAATAATACTCGCTATCCGAGCTAGATGGCTCCGTGGTAGCGCGGAAGACTCAAATATGGGAAGTATCGAGTTTGATTCCTGGTGGACACATTTTTACCTGGAGGTCGATCACTCTCTCATGTTACATGATGAGCAGCAGTGCCAGAGGGTGGACATCTGAGCCTGTTTATCGCAGTTCCCGCTGGAGAGGATCATTTATGTTATCCTACAGCAATTTGGGTAATTCACCGCATGCTCTTCTCAGCCGGTTGATCAAGTCAGTAAATATTAGGGAACTCTTCACATCTCTGCTGTTTGTGTTGTCCGTTCCTACAGGCTATATGTCAGCTCTCCATGTGCACACAGGATCGTATTACGGATCGAGGTGGCAGGTGTGCCAATCCGTTATTTAATTTATTCTACCTCTATCTACTAATTTAAGAGTTGGATGTAGTATATCTTCTGACTATTCACCGGTTTCATTGAGGTCTGATGCCAAAACATGAGCAGTACATGCTAGCTTCACTAGCTCCAAAACAACTGCTATCTCAAGCGCAAAATCAGCACTTTGCCAGACCATTATAAATGATTTACGATCTCAATACACAGCTAAACGCTTGAAAGCAGATTAAAATGTTTGCGGATGTAAGTGATGCTATGTGTCTTCTTGTCTAGTTCTAAGGCAATTAACTCCAAGCATTAATATAGTACACACTGCCAAAAGTTTGTGCTGTTTCTTTTTTCTCGCTTTATATCGTTTTACCAAGAGCAACTCCATCAAAACTTTTTGTTTCATATAAAATGGCCGGCTGTTAAAAACTGTCTCATTTCTGCACCATGACAGACGCATAAGTGCTCATATTATCTAATATACCCAGGTAATTATATAAAATAAGAACGAAGATGCTAAAAAATGTTAAACACTGCCTGCCAAGCAGAAGAAGGCTTGTCAGAGAAATGTGTAGCATACTCTTTTGCTGTGTTTATCCTCGACTTCCGTATATGATATGGATGCTAGATTCACTGTTGTCACGTAACTCAACCATGTACAATACCTATCACTGCAGTTACTGAAGCAAGCATGAGATCTGGCAGCATGGGTGACTCATGTGCACTCTCATATATTCATTTCGTAGTAAACAGATCCACTATAAGAGAGGATAAACAGTTCGAGCTCCTCTCCCCTTCAATCTCCGCTAGCCTTCTTATGGTGGACAGACAGTAGTTGCATGTTACGCACCGCAGTACATCCATCCTCTGATTCTATAGCGAGATTATCTTCAAATTACGAACTACTATATGTTTCAATTGGGAAGAGTTCTGGCTTGTAGCGAATCGGATGCGTTGGAACCTTCAGCGTTGCCACCTCGTTTCCCATACTCTCTTTATATTTCCCTCTCTCTGGCACACTTGCGAGTCTTCTTGGCGCTCGACGTAAGGGAACGTAACTGAATTTTCCAGAGCTTTATAATAATGCAGTTGTTCCAGTCGCATGGATATTCCTATATTACGCACATGTTTTGAAGTATATGGTTTAAAATAATTATAATTTATGAATTACCTATTTTTCTAATACAACGAGACTGCCATAGAGCTATGAATGTCACTTTCTTTAAGAGACAATTCGTCATTGGCACTGCCTTCATCGTGTGTTGCAAGTTTATGATGATAGGCTCCAAAATCTCGTCACGTGCTATTTCTTTCCAAAAGCAGTGTTCTTGTAGTTTATCTGCATATCTCACGCAGTTTTCCCAGTCTTGTGCAACCTTGTCAAATTCTTGGTGAATAAGTCCTTCAACGTCAGTTAGTTTTTAAAGTATTATTTGCGCTTACAATATAATTTGAGCCCACATTATCTCAATTGGATTGTTTTGGCAGTGGTAAGGGGTAAGCGAACAATACTGCTTTGAAACGTGTGGAGTAAATAGAGGATACGAACCGTTCATAAGCAAAGAGATAATGTGACCAGATTATTTTGCCAGGCCAGTAGGAAGTGTATTGTTTCCTCTCGCTCGAATTTAACAAACACCTTGGCTTATTCAAAGAAATTATTTTATTACGTCATGTCAAACGTTAACGATTAATGTCTGAGTAATTACATATACGTACACGCACACATCGAAACAAATAATGCTATTCATTTCAGTGCTCACGTCGCGATTCATTGTTGTACTATTATAGTACTTTATTTTGTATTGGGAAAGCTATCTGAGCTACAAGTATGGGGTTTTCAGGGTTATATTAGATACATTACTCTACCTTCCACGTGGAACAGTGGTGGCAAAATCTGTAGTTTTGTCGCGAATAGTATTTCATACACTTTGATTAGGTTGGCGCTCGTCATACATACTTAGTGGGAATGCCGGACAACACCCCAGCACTCCGATTGGCTGCTCACCTAGTAGCGCTCAAGGACAAACACCTTCCCATTTGAAACAGGCAATAGTTAGGATATTTTGTGTAAGAGACATAAATATAATCATGAAATCTAAAGAACGCTACATGAATGCAATGAATAAGATATCTTAATTTATTTTCTACGTCTGTTGAACTAGTAAGGAGAATCTCGTTCTGTTTATTTCCTATACTTTTAAAACTCCTTTGCAACGTCTTGAACCATTTATTGTTTTCACTGTCCTCTTAGTTCACTTAAAGGTATTTAAAAATTATTAGTAAGTATTAGGGCTGTAAACATACTAGGTAATTATTATATTGATTCGGAACCCATAATGGAAATCTCATTTCGATGCACATAGCTTTGAAGTTCGAAGAGAATTTATCTTCCATTCCATTAGAAACAATAAATTTTTGCCAGGGTACACTGAAAGAGTGATTCCACATGGCAATCCTGATATTATTTGCACAAGGTAAACCCGTAGCATAGTATCATACTGCGGTCCGCGAGACCTAGTGTGCGCTAAATAATTTCTGCCGCCGCCAGAATTCGCGCAAGAAGACTTTCCTCTGACTTTGCAGAAATGTGACAAGCAAGATTCTTCATGTGACCTGAAAGAAAAATCTTGAGGAGAGTTGAATATAACGACGGTGATGGCCAATGAGTTGGACCACTTCTGCTTATCCGTCTTTCCCGAAGTTTTGGATGACAAGTGAAAAAACGAACAAGTGTTCGCAAATTACCTTATATAGTATGCATTGAAACTATTGTAAATATTATTCGTCCTGGTACTCTACATACAATTGAAAGGTGAATTACGACGAATGTGAACTGATTCTAAACAGAAGACGCGCTATCAGTTCATTGCTGTCTCGTAGTGCATTGTACAGCTTAATTTGATTGAATCAAATTGTTGTGAAGGCCAACTCAGTAAAACTGATTGTACATAGAATACATACGATTACATTGAAACTGCCCCTTTCTAAACATGGATTCAAGAATATCAACAAAAACTTCATAACTTCTGAAAAAGATGTTACAATCTTATGGTTTTTGTAACACCTAAACTTTGGCTCATTATATTTGTTTTACTGTTCAGTTATTTCAGTTACCATTGGTACTTTGTTATAATATTTATAATGAATTTGTTTGACTTGTGCGGTTATGAAACTCATCTGTGTGTACAAATGCATTGAAAGGACTGTATAGAGGAATTACCTCTAAAGATGCAAGGAATGGTTAAAATATTTTATAGTACTCATATGTGTGTTGAACCACGTTTTATTTGTAGCATAACAAAAATAGGCATTGCGTTTATTGAGTTATCCTAATCTGAATACCACATCTCACTTCCTGATTCTTCCTCATTAGATATCTGTTCTTTCTTCTTAGATATCTGATATCTGCATTGTTCCAGGCAACCCAGAGCATCCATTGTTTGAATGCAGTAAATATATATTTGAATTACAAGAAGGTAGAACGAAACTACAAAGAAAACAAATATGGAATATAGTGGGGAAAGAAGAAGATTATAAACTGTTGGAAATTATGACAGAACTAGTATCCAATTTAGCCACGGAAGACTACAACCAGAACAGAGCACAACTACGGAATAGAAGAAGGGGAGAGATAACACATCAAGATAATACCCCGATACAATTGAGGAGATCAAAAATATCTATACAAAGAGATGGCATCAATTAACACCAACCCCTATTGTAAGAGGATCAACACTCATTGGACCTTTATAAAGAGATGGCATCGTTTAATATTAATATTTATTGGAAGGTGATCAATATGAATTTACGGAGAAGGAAAAGAAACCCAAACGACACATGAAAAAGCACTCAAAGATCGTCCAAGGTAACCAGCACCATGGAGTAAGGAGACATAACCAAAGAGAATACCTAAAACTGTCAAGTAAATATTGGATGTGCAATCAACATGGAGTTTCAACGAAATTTAATGAACTTCAGGATACAAGGTTGGGAAGACTTCAGTTGCAGGCGCAAAATATTAGAAATAGGTCAGCTGCCTTCAGTCAGTATAACTTATTATTCAGATTAAAACTGTAATTTAATTATATATTAGAAAATGTACATAGTAATAAGGCTGCTGTTGGGTTAGATTTAGTTGTAAGGCCACTGGAGGCAGTGGTCATTAGGTTAGTTAATGTAGGCGTAAGTTCTGTCTGCAGAAAGAAACTTTACATTAATTAAATGTATATGATTTGTAATTTCTTAAATAATAAAGAGCACAATAAGTCCAGGTTTAGACTCTAGACACCTGGATCTAAGGTAGCAGATTAAAATAAAGAAAAGAAAATAATATATTCTTTGCTATATTTATCACACAGAGTTTGAAAATACGATTGCTTTTAAGAAAGAACTGAAGCAAGATACTTTGAAAGGTCCTTGGCTTTCGCCAAGCTTCGTAAGCTTTCTTCAGTATGGTTTTAGCAAACTCTGTGTTTCCTTTGATTAGGAATATCTCTGTCAATATACCACTAGAGTTGTTGCTAGCAGTAACAATGTTTGATCTATATTCAATAATGTTATATATAGTCACTTTCCACTTCTCTTGCTTTTTGGCCACTGACAGGTTCCTTCACCTTGCTGAAAGCCATCTTATAGTCCTTGATCATAGACAGTTGAACATCACAGACTCTAATGTTCTTGGACACGTCCTTTATTATGCTTATGCGCACGATGCCTGTCTGAGTTGCAAAGCAACACAAGTCCCTGGACTTGTGTAGCAATGGAGCTCACTAACTCAGTACAAGTGGAAATGCCTTAAAGTTGAGATGTTTTAATGCTATACCTTAGAGGTCAGTGAGACGATTACAACGATTTAGTGCCAAAAAGTAGACTTATGAAGGTCATGTCTTCAATTATGAACACAAGGTGATCTTCGCTGAAGTTGTTTATCCCGCACAGTACCGATGCCAAGTGGTTTGCCTAATCAGCTGTAAAGGGGACTCCATACTGTCACCCGAACATCGGAATTCCCTATAGGACCAGCTGGCTGTTGGGCCAGACGGGAAGTATTCAGACCACGCCTACCCATTTGTCTGTGTAGCGCTAACGAAGGGGATGGTTAGAAGAGCAGCACGAGCCCTGCACCGTCTCTTTCCCCTCCAACTGACGTCTGGTACCTTCGGGATGAGTCACTGAGCCGCGAAACTTCGAGACACAGCGATCTGCGTATATAAGGGACGCAGGGACGCTCGCTACCAAGTGGCACCAGGGGTTGTTGTTCAAACTCAAAGAAGCACAACTCCCCCTTCCCTACCTGGCAATACTCAGCAGCTTCCTCAAGGACAACACCTTTAGGGTCCCAGAATCACGGAAAGCAGTGTTCTGTCCCCGCTACTCTTCGCTGGCTACATGTCTGACCTACCCACGGAACCGCGCACTGTTTTGTGTCAGTACGCCGACGATGTCCTCATACTGGCGCAGAACAAGAACGTCCGCTACTGTCTCCCCCCTCTACAGCGTCAGCTCCACGCCATTGGCAGGTGGAGTAAGAAGTGGAGGATGGCCATTAGTCCGCAGAAGAGCTCCGCTCTCATGCTGGCTAAGACCCTTAACTGGCGCCCAGAAGGAGACCTGCGGTTACGGCAGAGAACAATCCCCTGGGTTCGAACCGCCAAATACCTGGGAATCCAACTGGACCGCGGGCCTCACTTTCACTCCGCATGTCAGGGCAAAGGCTGGCCTCGGCCACTTTACGCTCAGGCAACTCTACCCCATCTTTCCATCCACCATGTCCATCCGCCTCAAACTGCGGACGTACCGTGCGATCGTCCCGCCTCTAATGCTGTACGGATGCGAGGTCTGGGGTTCGGTGGCTCATACCACCCTCCGCAGGCTGCAAGCCGTGCAGAACAGAGCCTTAAGGATGATCTACGGTAGCAACCGCAGGTTCCCATCTCACTTCCTGCACACCCAGTCTGGCATACTATACGTCGTAGACGTCGTGCGTGAAGGAACACGCACGTTGTATGCCAAGATCACTCCCCACCCTAACTAGCTGGTGAATTCACTTGGTCAATACGATCACCGTCTCCCCAGGAGACGGAGGAGCTATTGCCTACCTAAGGATGCCCTTGGGTGGTAGAGTCTGCCTCTCCTCCTGCCCCTACCAATCACCGCCAGGTCGCTCACGCCTTGGCCGCGGCTGGCAGGTTAACACCTGCAGTCGTGCCCTGGGGCGCGCGCACGACCTGGTCTTATTAAACCCAAATCAATTCCCATCTGGTCTCTCACTACTGGTTCCCCCTCTGCTTAACGGATCGCTAGCGACCGCACAAAGCAAGGAGGAACGGGCACTGTCCTGCCCCCCCCCCCAAGGGGAAATATCCCGGCACCAGAAGCATCAGTAGAGGCCAACTGCGCCGTCTTACTAAACGACACGCAAGCTTGCGCATATACATTTATCTATCATACCGCACGGGTAAATCCGCACAGCGGATAGGTACCGTGGCGTGTGACCCTCCGCCCGGGAGAACCCGGGCGACCTGCACCTGCTCTTGGCTCTTGGCTTCAGTTCAGTTCTTGGCGAGCAGCCGGAGGAACGCCGGGCTAGCGAACGGACTGGAAGACTGTGTACGTGCATTAGAGGAGTTGTACGTAATTGCGAGTGAGGACTTTTTACTAAACGAAAGACCAATTGTTAAAAACAAAAACAGAACTGGTCTCATAGCTCAGTCGGTAGAGAAGGTGACTGCTTTATTACGAAACCTACTGTATAACCACGACAAGAAGGGTATGAAGGGCAGAGCAGCTTGAACTGTTTATCTGCTCCGGTAACGGGGCTGTTTACTGAGAAATGAGTGTATGAGAGTCTCCCATGCTGTCAGATCTATAGTGTTTGTTGCAGTAAGTGCAGCGATAGGTATTATGTATGGGTGAGTTATGTGACAACATTTGTGTATTTTAAACGAACCTTCCACCCTTGTCATACTCGGAAGGCGAGCATAAACATCATTGGGACAGCAGAAGTGATTACGATACACATACCTCTAGTTTGCCTTCTTGTCTTGGGCCATCAGATTTGATTCTTTTTCTTTATTAATAACGTTACGCGATATGCCTCACTTATATTATGTTATACCTCTCAGTTCATTTTAAACCTTGCATTATTAAACACATTAAAATTTAATTTTACTTAAGATATTTCAGTTTTTGAAGCTTTTTATAACACTGCGCCCACTATCGACTTTGGTTCCTCATGACCTCCTTTAGAAAAAAAAAATCTCTCTACGTATTCTTCCTAACGTATAGCAGCAGAATACATGTTTAGTTACATTAAGAGGTCTAGAAGTTATTTTATAATCTACTTACGTGGCTTTCCTTTCTTTCACTACAGCAAATAGAGTAAAAAAGGAAGAATATAACCAAATAAAGAGTTGATGTATAAACTCTCAGCATTGATGTACAAGTGCCTCAAAAAATAAATACACAATTTGAACCGTCATACAAAATGTATGTTCTGTTATACAGGGTTCATTTAATGAAAATGGAGAGATTTAAGTCCAATTTGAAATATAAATACACTTTCTGATGCAAAAGTGATCACTGTCCAAACTGGTGGCCTTCAATATTAATACTTCGTGAATACATCCTAGTTATGTGTCCAATGGAATTTCTGCGCACACCGCTTGAATCTCATTTCAAAGTGTGTTTAGGCTACGTGGTTTCCGTTTGTACCTAATCTTTTACTATGCCCCATAAGAAGGAATGCAGCGGCATAAAGTCTGGACAGAGTTGAGGATAATAAAGCTAAAACGTACGTCCGCCATCTTGCATCCTTACAACTAACTGTGTTAAGTAACGAGAATGACAATTTTACTGCCACCTGTTGAAGAAACATAATAACACTTTCTCCCAAAAATTGTATCTCTTAGCATGGGAAATACAGTTCCTGTTACGGTTCAAAGTGTGTACACATTTTTCTGACGCACTCTGTATATTCAATTTGTCATAAAAATATGTTAAACATATGCCATTTTAATTAAAATTGTTAGTCAATTTTTGAGAAAATCAGAATTTTCCGAAATTTTTTTCCATGAAAGGTTTAGCTTGGAGTAGGGGATTTTAGTGTCGCACGCTAACTGGTAACTGCATTTCAGCATTTTGTTTGACACACAAATTATGATGACCTTTCTATAAACGCACTTTTTGGATAAAGACCCTAAAACGTGTGGAAATCATGAAAACAAACTTCGGCTGCAGTGCAATACTTTCTTTACCTACTATGAGGTAGGTGTGAAGAATGAAAAACACTGTTTAATAAATATATTTTATTAGAAATTTTATATACACATGCTTACAATTTTTTATTGTTGTCTCCCCTATAGGTATCTAGAAAAGAGGGCATTTTATTAAAAATCTATTACACTGATGCATACTCTATTATTCACGTTTCTAACTTCAGCTTTACTCAGCGACATAATGCCTGAAGACGTTGGCGACCCCGCCTTTATCCAAAGCTGCCTCTCGAATGTGGTAACTCTGTCTTGTGCTTCGCCAGTTCCTTTAGCATGTTATATATCTAATGATATTTTCAAATACAATTATATTTTCAAGGGATAGAATAGTAGAAAACGACGTATATATATTTGAAAATAAGAGAATACTCAGAGTAAATAGTATCAGATATTTGGGGATAATTATAAATGAAAGATTGGTATGGGGAGATCACGTAAACTTGATCGCTGGGAAAGCGTGGAAAGTTTTGCACTTTGTAATGAGAATATTGAAACGCCACGAAACTTAGCTTATATATCCTTAGTATGACCAATATTAGAATATAGCGCTGCATGCTGGTAGGACAGAAACTAGCATTCGAGAGGGTTCAGAAAAGAGCAGCTAAATTTGCAGACTGAGGTAAACAAGTAGAGAATCATGCCAGCACTGCTACTTCCTGGAAAACATTAGAAAAACGTAGAAAACGAGCAAGACTATGTGAAATGTTTAGAGCCTATCAGGGGGATTCCGCGTGGAAATACATAATGAAGCAATTATTAGTTCCATTATATTGGGGGTGAAATGACCATTGTAAGAAAATAAGAAATAGTTCACAGAAAATGGACACTGGTAAATTTTCATTTGAAAACAGAACAATTGACGACTGGAACAAGATACCTGCAGAATTACTAGAGACAATGTCTAAAAGTGTGAGTAGTTTTAAACAAAGACTATGAAAAAAGAATTATAGACGGGAAAATGCGTAAATACATATTGTATTATTACTAGTAGATAATACAATTTCGATTATTATTATCATACTGTACTAGAAAATGTATTTATTGTCCTGACAGCGCATTGTTATTGCTTGTATTATTGCTGGTACTGTAATAATAATGATGATAATGACAATGATTATTATTGTTATAATTATTATTAATTATTTAGGTTTACTTTGTAAAATTTAATTTGGACAAACGCTGCCACCGGGCCTTGCGCTAAGCAGTGAAGTAATATATTTATATATATTTATATTTATACTACTTTTATTAAATGTTTTGGAAAAGTGAAATAGAGGAATGTGCGCAGTAGTATGTGCAAATATTTCATTTATTATTTCACTTTTTTCATTTTCCCAGTTCACTTTGAGATATGACTATTTTAGTATATCCATTAAACTACTGTGTAGCTAGAACAGGGGGATGTTTAGCCCTATTTTGGGTTTATACAGTTAAGACCCTCTAGAAATATCGAGTAAAGTGCCCTTCATCCTGGCTAAAATACGAGTGAGTACAAGTACAAATAGATATAGTCAGCGAACAGTATATATGTACGAGTACTGTTCCTGGCCAGATATTATAAATGAAATCCCAAGTTCCATATTTAGAATGTGCGCTGTAAAGCGGACACCGTTATTCAACAAGAAACGCGATAAGCCGCGGGTTTCAATTGTGCACGCCAGCAGGAAGGGAGTTCCAATCTTCAACCCTGCATGCTGTACAGCGGGTGGTCTCGGACCTTCACCCCCTTTATCTTCCTTCTGATAATACTTCTCATTAAAGGGCGCACACTTCTGCTCAAGCTATTCACCCTTGCAGCATATACCTTCACCCAACTTCTACCAGATTAAATAGATTAACAATTCAGCTCACCCAATATTAATAGGTAGATACTCGAAGTAAGTTTAGAAAACTGCATCTGAGAAGGAATTAGTATAGATGCTGTTATATTTTTAATTAATCGTATAATCTGGAAAACCCTGATACACTTATTAATTTTTGAGTCTTTCTAATATTTGAAACAGCATTGTACATGTAAAATAATT
The DNA here is from genome assembly GCA_030765055.1 of Mantis religiosa. NCBI lineage: Eukaryota > Metazoa > Arthropoda > Insecta > Mantodea > Mantidae > Mantis > Mantis religiosa. Next base: position 40,591,125 of record CM060952.1, read on the forward strand.
ACAATACATTTAGTTCGGTAGGGCGTCTTTCCGCTGTGCAAGTGGTATCCAGTTCGAGTCCCGGAGGGTGGGACTTTTGTCCAGCCAATATAACTCAGAGAAAAAATATCAAAAATCTACTGATAACTGCCAATAAGCAATAGACAATATGTTTCAAAAGTAAAAGGCCATCAGTATGACCATAGCAGTTTGAAGCCAAAATTAATAAAACTATTGTTAATCCCGTAGCATGACCAATATTTAATAACCAAGTAATAAACTTTTCAAGTACAAAATAACTAATGAAAAAGTTAGAAGATTTACAACAAGTAGAAAAGAAATAAAACGAAGATAAAAATTATATTATATTTATAAAAAATTAATATAGTAAAGAAATAAGTATTGGCTAAACTCTATGGTGAAGGTTAGTGTATTTGCCTCACATTTAAGAGGTCGCCAGTTAAAGGAAGTTTAACATTATCACGAGGTGCGTTCAAGTTATAACAGCTATTTTTTTCAGGACGGGGACCAGATAGGAACTTCTGTTTTTTTAAATACACGTGGACTCTCTGTGAATGAGTGACAGAGAAGGAGAACTGTTTTTGATGCTTAAAGTGGTGACTTTCATTGCAAGAACAGCGTGTAATCATTCACTTTCTCAATTTTCGTGGTGTGACAGCTACTGAAATTCATCTTCAGTTGAGTGAGGCATGTGGTGATGGTATCATGGATGTGCCTAATGTGCGTTCCTGGTTGCGACAGTTGAATGAAGACAGAACATCGCGTAACAACAAACCAGGACAGTCCCAGACATTGCCTCCAAAATTGGCACTTCCGTGGGATCTGTGTACACAATCCTGTATGAAGATCTGAAAATGTTCAATCGGCGATCTTCCAAAACAACGTTCTCCACTCGCTGGAACATGTTGTCAGGCCGGCTGGTGCGAGGCTGTGACTGTCTTGGTTTGTTGTCACACGATATTCTCTCTTCATTGAACTGTTGCATTAGACACATCCATGGTACCATCACCACATGCCTCACTCAACTGGCGATTAATTTCAATAGGTGTCACATCACGAAAATGGAGAAAACGAATGATTACACGCTGTTCTTGCAATGAAAACGCCATTTTAAGTATCAAAAACAGTCTTAACTCTCAGCGCTGCCACTAGGGTTCTATGCACTGTACAACACTGCCACCTGAGTCACTCATTCACAAAGGGTTCACGTGTATTTAAAAGAAATACAAAGTTCCTCTCTGGTCCCAGTCCTGACAGGGTGGGACAGGCGAAAAGAAAATCCTTAAGAACCAAGCAGAAAGTAAATGACAGGAAAAAGAACTTAATGTGGGAATAAAGATAAATGTAAAGTAAGAACAAATAAGCAAACGCTATCAATAAGATCGTAGAGCAATACCGATCCATGGTTAAAAACGAAGAAAATCAACAAACTAAGCTAAGAAGTATTACGACGTAGAATGGACATTTCTGCAGAAAACATCGTAAGAAATACCTAATAGCAATTTATTATAACAATAGATAGATACCGTGGAGTCAGCTATTAAGTGGGAAATCTCCACGGAAAAGTATACATACATACATACACAAATTATAACCATATCGAATAAATGCCTAATGTTTAATCTCTCACCAAGAATGGTATAAGTTAATAGTGCAAAGTGTAAGAATAAATTTAAATTGAATATTATGCTATTCATGGATTACAGAAAGTTGACAATTTAAAAGGAAATGAAGTAACAAAGAATTCTCTTGGATGAGGAGCCGAAGTTTCGGATCTGATAGTGAACTAGGATTGGCGATCAGCCCCATGCCTGATGTGAGGATGAGAGAAGTAGATGATAGTATGAGGGCGAGATGAATGACAGGAAAGAAGATGGAGCAATTGGAATGATGGCGGGCGAAACCGGAGAACCCGGTGAAAACCCACCCCGGCGCTATGTTCTGAAGGCCCGTTTAATATTTCAAATTTGTAGCTTTAAAGTGTGAACAAGTGTATTTACTTCTTATGAAGCACAGCAAACGGGTATGAATTGTTTATTATAATTAAATTGGTTAATGGTTATCTATTCCATACATTGTGTCACTTTCTAATACACTTATGCCTTACCTGTCATCGCTATTTTCCTCTATTTTGATCATCTGGTCTCTTAGCTTTTGGAACACTTGTTCATCTTCAATGATCTTCATTTATTCTACTTTGGGTTTATTTTATATTGGGTTTTCCTTTATAAACAAAGTGCAGTCATACATTTTTCACTCTTGCTAATATTTACAGGAATAGTCCTGAATAAAAATAAATTCTCATTACCCTGGGAGAAACAATACCACGATATCGAGGTGCATGCCAAACTCTCAGTGGCAGTCTATTGGAAATAGTGTTAGGGGTAAAACACGCGGAACTTTTACGGTTCTATAGACAATGACAGATTTTAAGGCAATAAGAAAAGTAAAAAGATACATGTAATAGAGTATCGCTGCTTCTGAAATCGAGTTACCTAGAAAAATAAAACACTGCAGTCTATTTGAATGGATGTTGTATAAAGTGCTTTTACCTTTGACCCAGATGGGAGTGGCGGGCGGATTGGAGTCTACGTCACATTTAAGGGAGACTGGGATACCTTCCCGAAGCGGGAAACCAAATCCTGGCTCTCGGCTGATAGCAAAAGATGGGCTATCTGTAAATAAAGAAACATACATCATGAAAAATTTACCCAGTAATGAGAATTATACCAACTAAAAATCATAGACCAGAATTATATGCATTCGTTGACACTGGATTAAAAATCTAGGAAATTAACAGGAACATGTATTATCACAACATTTTCTATCAAATATTAAAACATGTTAGGAATATTATTCCGTAAGGAACTATAATAGTAACGGTATATATGTGCACATATACACAGTATATTTATAAGAATATACTACTGTGGCAAGAAATGCCCGCCTCGGTAGCGTAGATGGTAGCGTGTCTGCCTCACGTTCAACAGGTCCCGAGTTTGAATCTCGGTCAAGGTGAATTTACACGGATAAGGTTTCTTTTCCGAGGTTTTCCTGAAAGACGAATGTCGGTGACTCAAAACTCTATGGGCCCCGGACTCATTTGAGCATCATTTCATCCATTCTATTCATCGTCCGACATGGCTTAACGTTAGAGAAGTAAATTAAAAAAAAATGTGTCACGAACGTGCCGGTAATTACTACTAAAAAATCTCATTTAAGAGGGGATTAGAAATTATTGTTGTGGCTAAGTTGGTACATCTTTCCTCTATGCCCACGCGGAGTTTTGTCATTTGTTATCTAGTTTGTTTACAGGCCGCCATTTTGTTAGTGCATCTCAAAAGTGTGCTAAGATTTTACTTTATGTCTTCTATCGACTGAAAACGGATGCCTAGAAATGGTAACTTGAGTTTTCGAAAGAGAAATAAGTCCTCTGGAGCCAGATCAGGTGAATACGCTGGTTGTGCAAAGGGATTTGACGAGTTTTGCTCAGAAATTCCTTCACAATGAGAGTCTGGTGAGATGCGAAGAATATATGAGCTGTTTTTCAACAAATCTGGCCTTTTTCGGCATATTTTGTTCTCTCAAACACCATATAATGCTCAGATAAATCTTTATTTACCATCTGAACTTCTGGGAAGAACTCCAATTGCATGAAGCCATGATAATAGAAAAAAAAACTATGAACATTACTTTCAGTTTTGATTAATTTTGATGTGCCCTTATAGGTTTTGGTTCAGTTTGAAGACGCCACTCGGAATCTTGTTGATTGGTTTGCGTGTCAAATTCGTAAACGCAGGTCTCATCACCAGTTACAATGCTTTTCATGAATGTGGGGTCGGAGTTGGCTTTTGTTCTAGCATGTCTTCAGCGATCCTTACGCGATTGAATTTTTGCAGGAAGTTAACCTTTCGGAACTAAATCAAGCGGCAACACTTGTCATACTCAGACAATCGTTTAAAATGGTATGAATGGATTCATGGAATACTTATAGTTCAGCGGCAACCTGTCTCAGACTTAACGACGATTTTCAGACACCAGTTCCTTCACTTTAGCGATGTTCAGTTCAGCTGAAACTGCTGATGGATATATTTCAAATTCGATGATGTTTGTCCTTGAGCGCTACTAGACGAGCAACCAATTGGTGTCCTGCGGCCTTGTACGGCATTGCCCCTAAATGGTGTGTGATGAGTGCCAACCTCGACAATCGCTAACTAAATTCGACAAAAATTCGATTTTGGAAAAACTGATTCATGAGCAAGGTAGAGAGTAATGTATCAAACATAACTGCCAAAGCTCCACATTCTTAGCACAAATAGTTCTCCTTATACAAATAAATAAAGCACTATTATAAGAATGCATCGCAACGTAAGAGTTTAGTAGATATTATTGGTTGGTATATCTATGCGTGTCGTATATTTTTAATTACTCAGAACTGAAACGTAAACGTTTGACATGACGTGATACACATACTTGGAATAAATCAAGGTGTTTGTTAAATTCGAGCGAGAACAGACAATACATTTCCTGCTGGCTTGTAGAATCGTGCATCGGCAGAACGTGATTTGCCACACTATATGTGTATGTAACCTACATAATCTCTATTTACTCTAGAAAGTTCAAATCACCATTATTCAGTTGTTCTTCCGTTTAAAAGCCAGGGAAAGTGTATCAGCTGGGTCAGCTTGCAATTGAAATGAACCACCTTCCCGCTTACCACTGCTAGAACAATCCAACTGAGTTAATGTGGGCTCAAATTATGTTGCAAACAGAAATAATACTTTTAAACTGACTGACGCTGAACGACTTATTCACCAAGAAATTTAAGGTTGCACAAGACTGGGAAAACTGTATGAGAGATGCTGATAAACTACAAGAACACTGCTTTTGGAAAGAAATAGCACGTCACGTGATTTTGTAGCCTATTATAAGCTTGCAACACTCAGACGATGAAGACAGTGTCAAAGACGAACTGTCTCATCGGCAGTGACGTTCATGGATATATGGATGCGCCACTGGCAGTTTCGTTTTATTAGAAAAATAATAAATGCATAAACTAGAATTATTTTTGAATTATATTTTTAAACATGTGTAATATACAATGCAATTGTGATTTGAACAACTGCATCATTTTAAAGCTTTGTAACATTCAATTTGCGTTTCCTTACGTCTAGCGCCAACAAAACTCGCAGGTGTGCGAGAGAGAGGAAAACATAAAAAGAGTGGGATAACGAGGTGGCAACGCTGAAGGCTCTAACGTATCTGATTCACTGCAAGAGAACTCTTCCCATTCGAAACGCATGGTAGTGCGAGGAAAATTTTTTTTCTTCTTCTTTTGCAATTTACGTCCTCCAACGTTAAGTCGTATCGGACGATGAATGAAATGGGTGAAATGATGCTCAAATGAGTCCAGGGTCCATGGAGCTTAGAGTTACCCAACATTCGTCTATCAGGATAAGGGTAAACCTTCTCCAGGTAACACACCCTGACCAAGATTCGAACTCGGGACCTCTTGAACGTGATGCCGACATGCTACCATCTACGCTACCGAGGCGGGCAAGAGGCAAATCTTCACCCTCATCTCGACCACTTTTGAATTAACTATAGCTAGCCTCATGCGCACGTGTTTTTGATAAAGTCGAAGCACCGCAGAGCCTTTGTAACAATTTTCAGTGATTCGGTGCACGAAATACCATTCCAATCTATACGCCGAATTGCAATTAAGATATTTCGAGAAATATGATTACGCTTTGGTTTATTTAAAATCTTCTCGGGAAACAAGCGAGGTGAAAAGACGCTTAGAAATCGACGTTTCAGGAGCCTACATCGCTTCCATCATATTTTAAGAAACGTTGTAACCACAAAATGTATAACTGGATATAACACAAATATAAACAAAGACAAAACACTATCAATACTCGTATCACGGAACAAACGACAATTCATTAAATTAAATGCCAGGTCAGGAGATGGCGTGAGTGCAGAAAATTAATTGGGTCAAGGTTGATGATCCAGCTATATAGATATGTGCTTCTTAAGTCAACGGATTTCCATTTTTAAGGCCGGTTTCCAAGAGGAACTGAACTGAAATCCATCATCACGATTAAGCGTGCACCTCTCGGAGGAAATGGCCAAAGCCTCCTTAACTCTCCGTTCCTAGTAAGTGTTGCTTTATGCCAAGATGGTCGTCTCCCGAAAGTTGGCCCTATGGTCGTTATCACAACAATACTCTGTCAGTCTTTACTTCTCACGTTGCATTAAACGAATACTCCGTTCATGTTCGTTTATTCTGGTAGCGATAGTCCTTCCGGTTTGTCCTATATACGGTGTCACACATTCACAGGGAATGCGGTACACTCCCGGAACTTCGAAGTCCAGTTTGTCTTTCACCGGTCTCAACAGATGTTTAATCTTCGGAGATGGCTTGTGGATGGTCCTGATGTTATATTTGGCGACAATTCTGGTGATTCTGCCGGATAGGTTACCGGTAAAGGGGATGCAGGCTGTAACGATAGGCCTATGTAATATTTGCTGTATTACAGGCTTCCTTTTCTTAGCTCTGGTGATCGAGGCTTCAACGTCATAGTCAAAGTAACCATTTTGACGGAAAGTGAGTTCCCGAGAAGATTTTGAACATATTGGTCGCCAGGAAAGCTTCAGGTCTTAGTTTACTCTTAAGTTTATATGGGGAACCCTTAAGTAGTGCTAATGCCTATTTGGCATTAGTAAGCCCTGTTAAAAGTAACTTTATTGGAGGCCATGTTAGATGTAACTTTGTTTAAATACTACATATTTTGGCATTCGAGAGTCACTTCAGTTTATTGTTTTCTGGAGGTCACGCTGATCTTAGAATCAGGGTCGTCATGGCGCCCTTCATTGGTGGATTCTCTGACATCCTCATTTTACTCTTTCACACTTTATCTCGTACACTTTTACAAACACTTCCAACTATTTATGATAAACTATTTTAGAGATTTTTAAAATAAATTAAAAAATAAGTAATATAAAATTAATTTCAATGTCTTTTGGTTAGAAATTAAATAACTGTCTCATATCTATCCCTTTAAGATTCTCTCTTTATTATCCTATAAAAATTACATATTTTCTATTTTACAGCCCTCCTCATATCTATTGTCCTTTTATATCCTTCATTCTGGTTTTGACTGTTTTCCAGAAACGTCAACAATTCTTATTTTCTGGAGTTCCTTATTCCTATTACCTCCACAGGTTTTTCTACATCTGATCACCAGATATTGCTGTTTTTCATTCTCTTTGTTGATTCATACATATCTTAAGGTTTCCATCATCATATTTTGTCAAGCATTTATACCAAAATTTCAGGATTATTTCAATCATTATACCTTCTCCCTTATTATACTAAGGCTGCTTCTCCTAGAGCTGAACTAGATAATCCTAAATGTCTTTAGCAAGTAGTATAACTGATATATTTTATTACTTACTTCTGACATGCCCCATATTGCTAGTGCATAATTAGTATTTAATTACAGAATGAGCTTAAATTGTTGAAATTTATGTTCATTCCACTCTAGCTATGTTCGAATTAAAATGAAATTGGGGATGAGAAGCATATGTAGATTACTGCAATAGGCAAGAGAGAGAAGGGTTAGCTTGGATGAGAACAGAGACAATATTTCTAAGAGGTATAAGAGGTAGGGAAAAGGGAATTTGTAAATTGTGTGGGGGAAAAGAAAGCATAGAACACTATGTAACAGAATGCGAGGAGGTTGCAATGTGTAGAAAAAAGGTTTGGGAGGAAAATTGGGAGAAATTAGAGAAGAGGATACTAGCTATAAAAATGTTAACGGGAAAGGAGGAAAAGAACGTAAGAATTATTGGTGAGTTCTTGCAGAAAGTAAAAGAAAAATGGGCAAGAAATGTAAAGAATAAGAAAGTAAGATTGCGGGAACCATGAGGCGAATTAAGTAACTAGGAGGCATGAAGGTCAACAGCTACCTGGCAGAGCAGAAGACCAGGGTGTCATGTAAGCCAAGGTAGCAACATGGTAAAGACAAATAAATGTAGCCAGAAGTTGTAAACTGTAAAATTTTGGAATATGCACAATAAAAATCTGATCTAATCTAAGCTACAAGATTCCGTTAGTGGTGTATTTAGTATACAAGAATATGCTCGCGACTTTTAGAGTCAGATTCAGGATATTATGCACCTCAGCTCACAATTTAATTTTCTTTAATTGTTGCGGGACAGAAAGCGTGGCAGGATGGTGGTGCGGTGCCGCAGAGGGAAATACAGCAGTGTAACGCAGAGGCCAGTTCTCATGTTAATCCAAGTTGTGGGAAACATGATTATAACTTAGAGGTAGCGAGCGCTGTTGGGAAGTTTCTCCACCGTTTGCCCCCAAAGTTTTTGTCTAAGTTTGTGTGCTGATGCAACTGAACCTTCGGAGAGAGAGCGTAACTTCGCTTTGTTAGATACCCATACTACATTTTATGCTTGTAACAAGGTTAAAATGTCTCGCTGCGATTGATTGTTGCCCTATGGACCATATTCTGAGACAAGAGACATCTCTCATCATTCAAAATGAACACAAGTTATTAGATGTTCTGTTTTCACATTTTAAGGAAATACATGACAACAGTGTTGTATGATTACTGATTATAAAGTTTAATAGTTTTATATGTAGAAATGATAGGGATATAAATAAATATAGCGTGATCCATATAAACCTGAACCATTTCAATAGGCCATAACTTGTGAACCAATAATAGGACACACGAGCAACTTTGGGAGAATATAATACACAATTAGGAAATTACATTACACTATTTACATCTCAGAGAAAATTTTGGAAGTGTCCTCCACCAGCATTATATATATATATATATTGCACTCGTCTCACCATATTCTCTGAAGGGTGCGGAGAGTGTCCTCGCCAATTTATTTCGGTTCGAAAGGATTCCTTGAGAACATCAATTGTCCGTGGCCTATTTTTGTACACTATATTTTTAGACACCCCCCACAAGAAAAAATCAGGTGAAGTAAGGTCACGGGATCTGGGGGGGGGGGGCCACAAACCTTTTGAGATTATTCGATTATCAAAGAAACTGGTTACAACTTCTATCGTCATTGGATGTATGACACGTTACTCCATCTTGCTGGAAACAACCTTCTCTCAATTCGGTATCAGCTCCGTAGAACTTCAGAGAATATGCTGAGACGAGTACAAACGTGTATAGATGCTGGTGGAGGATACTTCTAACATTTTCTCTGAGATGTAAATAGTGTAATGTAATCTACCAATCGTGTATTATATTGTCCTAAAGTTGCACGTGTGTCGTATTATTGCTTCAAAATTTATGGCCTATTGAAATTGTTCAGGTTTTCATGGGTCACACTGTATTTTAAAACAAGTTCATATTATAAGAAGCAGAGTTATAAAATTTTTTTTCGGAGAGAAGAAATCAACTGTCATTATAAAGAAAAGCAATTAACTAAGTCAATTAAGTACTAAGATGAATTTTGTATCAAAATTTAAACCGAGTGAGGAAAGCGGAATGCATAGAGGATTATTCTCAACCGATCACAAAAGTATTGCTATATTATATTTTATCTTTGATGCTGATTAAAGTTCAGTACATAAGCTTTTGTATATACCTATAGTTTTAGAAGCTATATAAAATTGAGGTAGAAAACATCATATGAATCTAACAAATAAGTTATGTTCTTTTCAAAATCAGCGAGAGATAAATTACTATAATTTGAAATGGGAGTTTTACAAAAGGTATTATAAAATCCTTAGACATTTTTGATAACCTTGTACATAGAATTTATTATGGATTGTTAAGTATTCATATAGTTTATATGTTTTAAAAATTAAGAAGAAGAAGAAGAAGAAGAAGAAGAAGAAGAAGAAGAAGAAGAAGAAGAAGAAGAAGAAGAAGAAGAAGAAGAAGAAGAAGAAGAAGAAGAAGAAGAAGAAGAAGAAGAATTGGGTTAAGGGCGCACAAGTGCTGAGGTTATCAGCACCCTTAAAAAGGTAAAAGGTCTACACAGCTAAAATCAACATATTAAAACCGGAAAATTGTGTAAAATAGTGCCAGTAAAAGGTTAAAAGTAAACCATAAAACACTAAAACACAATTAAAAGCACACTAAAACCGTAAAATCCGGTAAAACTGAGTGCCAATAAAAGACTAAAAGCAGATGTTGGTAACTGCAGAAGCCAAAGGATAAAATAAGTGGAATAAAAATTTAGTAGAACTTCGATTTTGCAATAGATATTATTTTTCTAATCTTATTAAACTTTATTAAGGCCGGCGTTTACACAGAAGCTCCTTGCTCCTCCTGTTGCTAGCTTACTCAGACTGATACTTCTACATACTCTTGCTAAATTTGTATTTGTAAGTGTCCAAGTAGTTGGTTGTGGCCTTCTAATTCAGTAAGCAGTTCCTTTGCAATTTTCAAGTCCATAAAAAAGTTTCAGAGTTCGTTTTCTGTGGTCTTTATAGTTGCGTTTTGTTCTTATAGCGCCAAGCTCATTCTAGCGACAGCAGGAGGCCCTTGAGTTTGCCCTTCTTTATCTTTATGCACGTGTGACTTCATGAGGAGGTTTAACCATGATTTATTCGCTACAAATTATCATAGTTTTCGGATTTGGTAGGGGTGTAAACACCAGTTTTAATGCCGATGGTGAATTAAAACGTTTTAATGAATTACTTCAAGCTTGTTATTCAACTTCTGGAACGAGATTTCAAGTGACACTAACAATTATTATTAAAATTTGTTTCCAATGTATTCGCTGCAATTTGAGCATCTATTACAGCTAAATATTTACAACATACGAATCACACTAATATTATCCTGTTTTAAATCATTAAATGTCAGTTTACATACGTATATTTATATTCAATTATTAATGCAAATTTTACTGCAATCCATGAAATTCTCAGAGGTTTTCTTACATCTTTGTTGGCTTGTGCAGAAGTAAACTATGTTCAGAACGTCAGAAACATTCAAATGCTTCTGCCGCAATGTATTTGTGATTCAAAATTAATATAAATTCTATAAACCACACCAGGCATTTCAGATTGGATAATTCATCTGCTACTAAACGTGACCAAGGATTAATATTTTAAGCTACAAGGTTTCACTAGCGCAATATCATTGTAACAATAATTCGTTTAACTTCTGACTAGATATAGATCTTCACCTGTAAGTTGTGTAATGGTTACCTGAAATATTATAAGTACTGTTTAGGCATTTTGCAGAAGAAATTAATCTAATATTGATCATTTCATTTATCTGCATTTCATGTTAATATGACACTGGATAAATTTTGGTTTGCAAAAATGTGAAAACACTTGGACGTAAACTATTAGTTGTCCTGTTCTTGAAGAAACTGCGCGTACATATGTTTTAATCGTCACCAAATTTGGCAACACTTACAAATAATTCAACTTATTGTAAAGAACCAACTTATGTTGTAATCGATGTAGCCTTTTATCGTGTAATAGACGTAAAATATCAACATTATAAAACAGAATTAAACCAGAAGCACTGCACGCATCAGAAAAACTCAACATGAATTTCAAGGGTCAGTTAGAGAAGTTGGAATTAAAAGAACGGAAAATATTAAGAAATGTTATACGACAAAAATTTCAAGACAAGAAACTGATATATCTACCTCAAGAATGAAACTATCTACAAGAAAATTGAAAAAATTCTAAGATACACTGCGGAAAAGGAGGATACATTTTTATGGGCATCTTCTCAGAATGAACTCTGGCTAGTTAACTAAACAAATAGTTTATTTCTTCCGTTAACTGTAAAACAAAACGTAACTGATTTAATCATACTGAAAAAGACTTGGCAGATTTACAAATCACAGAAAATTCATTACTTGACGGGACAGTGAAATTAGTAACTAAAAACGAAAATAAAAGGTTAAAAGATAAATCTACATTAAAATCCAAACCTATTACCTCGGCAGAAGAAAGGAAACAATAGAATGAAGATATACTGGAAACTAAGAAAAGAACAACACATAGGGAAATGATTGATTCAGTGTACCTCAAAGAGGGTGAAACGAATATACTCGCCGAGGTCTACTTCCCATAAGCCCCAGCCCCGTAGGACCGGGAACCCGGGCCTCATCTGTTATTTCCATTAGGACAGCACCTGTTTTATAAGCTGCCCCCCCGTCTGCCTTACGGCAAACAGGACGGATGTGGATACGCCACATACGCGCCAGTCCTTAATGAACCAGCTACCAAATAACCTTGGTAGGGCCGCCAGTGTCTAGCTCACCAGCTACTAGCTCTGCAGGCTAGTCCCCGGGACTTATAGGACAACCCTCTGCCCCCTCCGGGCGGCCCTGGCGACCTGGCCGGAGGTACCCAATTGCCCGTGGGTGACGGGAACCAACTGCCCCCTCGAGACCAACCCAATCCGAACAACTCCCATGCGGGAGGGGCTCGTTATGTTCGGCCCGAGGTTCCTCTAGTAACGTCAGAGGTACCACGAGTGCTAGGGGTCCGTAGCGCCCGCACTTTGGCAGCTAAAAGGGACGGATCCCTTCCCCTACGGGGGGTGAAACGAATAGACAAAAAGGCTTAAAATATTTTTAATATGAAGTTGATTGTAACATTATTCGTGGGTTATTTTAATTCTCTGGATTTCTTTACTGCCAGCAAAAAGAAAATCGACATTAAAGATTATCTGAGGAGGCCATGGAATGTTCAAAACATTCTACGAGTTTGCTCCCAAGCTTTCATTTTGAGTGGTTAAAATCTGCAATAATAGCGCACCCAAAGATACAGTGGTACATATTGGTGTTTTCCTTGGATCCAGAAATAATAATTTGGTAAGTAGCTCTCTGAAATATACACTCCTGGAAATGGAAATAAGAACACATTGACGCCGGTGTGTCAGACCCACCATACTTGCTCCGGACACTGCGAGAGGGCTGTACAAGCAATGATCACACGCACGGCACAGCGGACACACCAGGAACCGCGATGTTGGCCGTCGAATGGCGTTAGCTGCGCAGCGTTTGGGCACCACCAGCGTCAGTGTCAGCCAGTTTGCCGTGGCATAAGGAGCTCCATCGCAGTCTTTAACACTGGTAGCATGCCGTGACAGCGTGGACGTAAACCGTATGTGCAGTTGACGGACTTTGAGCGAGGGCGTATAGTGGGCATGCGGAAGGCCGGGTGGAGGTACCGTCGAATTGCTCAACACGTGGGGCGTGAGGTCTCCACAGTACATCGATGTTGTCGCCAGTGGTAGGCGGAAGGTGCACGTGCCCGTCGACCTGGCACCGGACCGCAGCGACGAACGGATGCACGCCAAGACCGTCGGATCCTACGCAGTGCCGTAGGGGACCGCACCGCCACTTCCCAGCAAATTAGGGACACTGTTGCTCCTGGGGTATCGGCGAGGACCATTCGCAACCGTCTCCATGAAGCTGGGCTACGGTCCCGTGCACCGTTAGGCCGTCTTCCGCTCACGCCCCAACATCGTGCAGCCCGCCTCCAGTGGTGTCGCGACAGGAGTGAATGGAGGGACGAATGGAGACGTGTCGTCTTCAGCGATGAGAGTCGCTTCTGCCTTGGTGCCAATGATGGTCGTATGCGTGTTTGGCGCCGTGCAGGTGAGCGCCACAATCAGGACTGCATACGACCGAGGCACACAGGGCCAACACCCAGCATCATGGTGTGGGGAGCGATCTCCTACACTGGCCGTACACCTCTGGTGATTGTCGAGGGGACACTGAATAGTGCACGGTACATCCAAACCGTCATTGAACCCATCGTTCTACCATTCCTAGACCGGCAAGGGAACTTGCTGTTCCAACAGGACAATGCACGTCCGCATGTATCCAGTGCCACCCAACGTACTCTAGAAGGTGTAAGTCAACTACCCTGGCCAGCACAATCTCCGGATCTGTCCCCCATTGAGCATGTTTGGGACTAGATGAAACGTCGTCTCACGCGGTCTGCACGTCCAGCACGAACGCTGGTCCAAATGAGCTGCCACCTGAAAATGGCATGGCAAGCCGTTCCACAGGACTACGTCCAGCATCTCTACGATCGTCTCCATGGGAGAATAGCAGCCTGCATTGCTGCGAAAGTTGGATATACACGGTACTAGTGCCGACATTGTGCATGCTCTGTTGCCTGTGTCTATGTGCCTATGGTTCTGCCAGTGTGATCATGTGATGTATCTGACCCCAGGAATGTGTCATTAAAGTTTCCCCTTCCTGGGACAATTAATTCATGGTGTTCTTATTTCAATTTCCAGGAGTGTATAACTATTGAAGTTATTTGCACTAGTCAAACCTCCCAACAATCTTCCTAGATTTGCATAAATAAGGCAAAAGTCAAACAAATCCTCTCATATATAAAAAAATGTTCCAGCAACTCTGCCAAAATTTAGTTATCACAAATACTCACAGATGGATCTAAATCTGAAGATGGAAAAAACGGATGTGCTGTTTCTACAGCTGACAGTACCACATTATATGGTTTACCACGCTTCTATTCTGTGTTTTCTTGTGAGCAGTATGCAGTGAGAAGGGCACTAGAATACATTTTAAAATCAAATAACAAAAAACTTCTTTGTTTTCTGACTCAATTAGTACTGCTGGATCTGAAAAGTAAATCTTCGTCTCTCGCCCTCATTGAAGACATACACACCCTCTGTAACGAAACACATAAAAGGAATACATAAGTAGTAATGACATCGCATACCATTGCCTATGGGTATTAAAGGCAATGAAGCAGCAGATGAAGCAGCGAGAACCTACGAGGCACCCTGTATCAGATAAGCTATTGCTACCCCTCACCAAGACCTCATAAGGAACACAAGAATTAAACTACATGCACACTGGCGTCATAAATGGTTATTAGAAAATATCACATAAAAATATTTGAAATAGTGGAAAAGTAAAGAGCTCGATATCCCTTTGCGCTCCTCAAGAGAACCCTCTAGAGGCCTACTGCGGTAGGTACGGGAATAGCCAATCCCGGGGTCCCGAGCCACCCTGATACCCTCAATGTGGATTCCTTTTAGTGGTGAGGGGTCACACAAAACACCCACCCACGTGTAGGCCGTGGGTGGAGAACCGTGTCGGTGGAAAGGTTTGTGTTGGTGGTTGAGGGATGCGCATCTGAGCTCCTTCCAGTCTTCTTCTGAATTTGGGGAGGGTGCGTATTTTGAATAAGCTACTTTGGTTTCTGCTTCATCTAAACGGGAGGTTAGGGACTAACTGCCCCTAATCAATCGGCCAGGACTAAGTCCTGTACCGAACTCCAAAGTGAGTGGGACGGCGAGCCCGCTATATCCCCTGTGTAGCCCTGCCATCCCAGTGGGATGACGCCTCGCTGGGCTCCGTGGTGGGTGGGAAGCAGTGGGGGATGCAACATATTCAATTTCTTATGACAAATTTTAAAATAAAACGTGGAAAAGAAATATCTGAGACTTGTGGTCCTCGCTGTCTATTTATTTTTAGAACTGAAGAAGGTGGAAAATTTACTATCGTGAAACCGTTCATTATCCGTAAGGGTTTAGATAATATTGCCGGTTCTGTAAAATCATGTACTGGATCTCAGAATGCCACGCTCCTGGTCGAAGCAGTTTCTCCGACGCAGGATGCGAAAATTTTGAAAACAATATGCTTGCGAGCTATCGGGTGCGCGTGGAATTGTATAGGACTCTGAACTCCTCGCGTGGTGTTGTAAATACCAGCGCATTTGGACGATAAGTCCAATGAGGAGATTCAGGAAAAATTGGCGGAATAAGGTGTTACAAATGTATATCGAGTTCACCGCAAAGAACGAGATGAACTAGTACCCACCCGTACCCTGTTTCTTACCTTTGATCGGGTAGACATCCCGCAAAGGATTAAGGCAGGATATGACGCTACTGAAGTGAGGCAGTATAAACCCAATCCATTGAGGTGTTACAAATGCCAGCGCTATGTGGCAAGTGATTCATGTAGTGGAGTTGCTACTTGCGTTGACTGTGGGGAAGTCAAACATGATAATGCATGTACTTCACCCGCAACGTGTGTTAACTGCAGTGGTAATCACTCATCTAACTTCAGAGAATGTCCCCGTTTCATGGAGGAGAAGGCGATCCAAGAGATCCGAGTAAGAGAGATTGTGTCTTTCGTGGAAGCCCGGAAACTCTTGCGTATTCGTCAGCCTTCTGTACCTAGAACCGTTACGTATAGTGCAGTTGCAGCTAAGCCGGTATCTAGAAGTGAAATCGCAACACAAACTAGCGACATAAATGGGGCAATGATATCCGAAAGAACAATTACACCCAGATCACAGACAAAGCAGCAGAAAGCAGCACAAGCAACAGTGACTACACCTACTAAGTCCAGTCCTGTGAAGAAAATTGCAGCCAAGTCACCGCAGAAAGCATCTACCTCGAAAATATGTGTACCAGTAACATATAATGCATCGCTCAGAAGTTCAAAACCTCGTATTAAAGAACTGACTTTCTCAGGCTAGTACCAAGCAAAAGCAGCGCAGAAGTCCACGACAATACCTTCTGAGGAATCATCTGGAGAGGACTCGGATCGGCGGCTATCATATTCGCCGATCGCAGTTTCTGATCGTTTTGAGCGACCCGAAACGAAATTATCAGTAGGAAAGCGGTGCTCCTCCATTGAGGAAGTGGAGCAGGTAAATCCTGCCCTCACTGCCAAAATGACAATGAGAAAAAGGCAGGATAAACCTGCTGGAAATACTAGCCTTACCCCTAAGAAAAGAAACAAACTGATTCGACCACCACTGGGCAAGTAGTTTGTTTTGATAACATGTTAATATTGAAAACGGCTTTTTATATCTTTTTGGTATTTTATGGTTATTGATAGTTTTTGTCGTTTTTTCATTTGGATAAATTTATTTTATTGTCATTTTATTTTGACTTTTTCTTTTTGAGTAATTTATATCTGGCTATTGCCATGAATGACCAAGCAGTTGAGCGCAAATATACAAATCATTGTCATCCTCAAGAGAACTGAGCAAATTGTAATTTCTCGTCTGAGGATAGGACACTGTAGACTCACACACCCATATCTACTCACCAAGACTAAACCACCAGAATGTACAGAATGTATGTATGTGTGTATGTGTGTGTATGTATGTGTGTGTATGTATGTATGTATGTATGTGTGTGTATGTATGTATGTATGTATGTATGTATGTATGTATGTATGTATGTATGTATGTATGTATGTATGTATGTATGTATGTATGTATGTATGTATGTATGTATGTATGTATGTATGTATGTATGTATGTATGTATGTATGTATGTATGTATGTATGTATGTATGTATGTATGTATGTATGTATGTATGTATGTATGTATGTATGTATGTATGTATGTATGTATGTATGTATGTATGTATGTATGTATGTATGTATGTATGTATGTATGTATGTATGTATGTATGTATGTATGTATGTATGTATGTATGTATGTATGTATGTATGTATGTATGTATGTATGTATGTATGTATGTATGTATGTATGTATGTATGTATGTATGTATGTATGTATGTATGTATGTATGTATGTATGTATGTATGTATGTATGTATGTATGTATGTATGTATGTATGTATGTATGTATTAATTCACTGCAATTGGGTACTACCCGGTGGCAGAGTTAAGAATACAGATCAAATTACAAATACTAGATATACAACAATAACACAATAAACAATACAAACATGATATTATTTTACTTTAGTCACTTAAAACATACCTATTTAATTCTCTATTTACATATTATATACCATTATAATTTAAAAGTTAAACTATAAACCATCTAGATTTTTTCTAAATTTCTTCAGCGACAGGGGACAGCCCTGAAAGACTGCTACAGGCAATTCATTCCATTCTTCAATGCTTCTATTAACAAAAGAAAATTTTCCTACGTCGGTTCTGTATCTTCTACCCTTAATTTTATACCTATGATCGTTTCGTCCATAATAATCCGGATTATCTAACCTTACACTAACGTCCACCCATGCCTTTACACCAGCATTAGCTTTGAATAATGCTACCAACCTATGTTGTATACGCCTAATTCTTAATTCCTCCCAGTTAGTCTCATCTCCTTTTATAGGCCCAAAATACTTGCCTCTTTATGAATTTTATTGCCCTCTTCTGTATTTTTTCTAATGGATCGATTTGGTTAGCTCTATACGGGTCCCTGCATGCTACTCCATATTCCATAACCGGCCGCACTAAGGCCTTGTAGGCAATTTCCCTGGACCTAGCGCTCCCCTTTTTCAATATTCTCATTACGAAATGTAATGCCTTCCACGCATTCCTAGATGTGTAATTTACTTGTTCGTCCCACAAGACAATCTATCAGGCATATTATAACAGGCACCGCTTTATTCCAAATACAGAGAGCTGCACAACCTTCCACCAGAATTCCACGCAGTTTTGTCAGAAGCCAGCAACATAAGGAACGTCATACGCTTCATCAAATCCATCAATCTCTCAACCATATTGTAATTAAAGCAATGTAATACATGCTTTTATCCATTGTTATCTGTATTATGTATTTAAATCAATGTCGGTCGCTATAAGAACTCCATAGCTAAGTGACTTAAAATAAAGCATTAAAATAGATATAGGTTGGGTGGAGTTAAAGGTTGTTTACCTGAAAGTGAGAATCTCACGGACGAAGAGATACTGTTGCTATTTCAGGGCACTGGGCAGTTTTTATGTACGTCAGTGTACATTACACAGATATCTCAGAGAGAGACAAAAAGTGAGAGTTTGTGTGTGATACAGAGAGAGGGGAAAGAGAGGATAGTAGAAATTGAAGCCGCATGCACAGTAAAAGTTACATTACAAGCACAGCCTTTAATTAACATCACATCTAATTTTAACTCTAAACAAACTTTCCTCAGCCCACAAACATACAGCTCTAATTTTCCTCAGCAATACTCCTACATCCTCCTCAGAATATACGGCGATTATTTAAATGTGCTCATCTGAATTATGGAAGCTAATATAAATTACCTAGCACATGGACTTAACATTTCATGTTGCTTAACGGGTATCGAACACGCAAACTGTGACTAAATGCATGATTCATTCCAGGGTGATAAACAGGAATTTCAGCAATGAATCACATATGTGTGTAACACGCAACATGAGCTGGGTTATATGCGCTTCTAGATAACAAAATAAAACTTTCTTGCATTTTAAACGAATACATAACACTAAATCTTATCTGCATTCTAATAAACTTGAAATTAACATAGAATTGATGGACCAAACACAAGAAAAATCGTATTAGATTATTTCATAAGTATAAATACATGTACTATATACCCTGTTTGGAAATATTCGTCTGCTTATTATTTCAAAGCAGAGGTTAAGAGAAAACGTTTAAGCCGAATGTTTCTCAACTTAAGAATAAAGGCGAATATTAATTACATCACTTAGGCTTTCAGCGTAGCACAAATGTTACAACAAAGGCAATGTTGTAAACATTAGGACAAAACGCAACTTATTCGTAAAATCCAATCACAACTGAACTGAGTCACGACTTACAACTGAACTACGCTTCGTTGCTGTAACTCCATCTCAGACGAGTTCAATCCTGCTGTAAACTAGATACGCACATACGTTTTGCAGCACTAGCAGTGTACAGAGTGTTTCAGAAGTACTTCTAGAAACTTCAGGTATGGGTTCCTCACACCAACAGAAGGAAAAAAGTTTCTTGGAATATATGTCCCATAATCCTCGGTTTTGCCATTATCCCTGTCACAATTAAAGTGTGAGTTCAACGGCGTTCGGGGTCCAACCTCAAAACTTTATTTCTCTAAGCATCCACAGAATATTTTGGCCTACTGTGATACATAGGTATATAGCAAGGTGTTGCCATGGAGACTTGAGTACGTTCGTCAGTTATCAGTCTGTCTCCAACGGTTTAATTGTGTTCAGGTATTGAGTTAACTGCGCGTGTTTCGTTCCACCATGGCTGGATATTCATTTTGTGACCAGGCAGACATGATTTTTATGTACGGTCGCGTGAATAGTAATGGACGCGAGGCTGCACGGCTCTAACAGATGGAGTTTCCAGACCGAAAACAACCGAGTAATCTAACATTTGTGTTGTTTATTGTCGCCTTGCTGAGACAGGGACCGCTGCACAATAGACCATTGATCGAGGAAGACCAAGAGTTTTTCGTACGCCGGAACACGAAGAACAGATGCTAAAGCGTGTCGAAGATGATCCGGATATCAGTACAGGACAATTGGCACATCACACCTGTCAGCGTGGAGGATACTTCACAAGCAGCTCCTGTATCAATATCATATTCAACGTGTGCAGAGCCTCACGCCTGCCAATTATCCGCCACGGAATAACTTTTACCGATGGTTTGTAGCACAAAGAGCCAATCCATTGTTTGTCTCATCAGTTTTGTTTACAGACGAGACAACGTTTGGGAGAGATGAAATTACTAAATTCCACAACGTATACGTGTGGGCAGATCGTAATCCTCATGTTGTACTTCAGGTCAGCAACAGTTTACTCTGAATGAGTGGGCTGGCATTGTAGGTGGCTCTCTGGTAGGTCCATACGTTTTACTGGCACGTCTTACTGATGCTGTCTACAGGGACTTTATCCAGCACGCTCTTTCCGACCTACTTCACGAAGATGTGCCCCTACAAACAAGAAGAAACGTGGTTTATGCATGGTGGTAGTCCGGCATATTTTAGTCACATTGTTCGAGATGCACTGACTTATCTACCATGCGCAATGGATAGGCGGAGGACTAGTTCCATGGCCTGCACCTCCTCACAACCTCAATTCTGTGGTCATCTTAAATCATTGGTCTATGAAGCTACAATTCTGGATAGAGAAACGCTTAATCGACGTGTAATGGAAGCCTACGACACCATTCGTCACCATTCCGGAGTTTTTGAAAGAGGGCGACATTCCATGATTCGACGAGTACAGGCATTCATAGATGCAAGAGGACATTTCGAGCATGTGTTATGACTTTTGTATGTACTGTGTTGTACACCTAACGATAAAACAAAGGACTATAGCAGATATGTTCATATGCACTTTTTCCCTTCCTTTTGTGTGAGGAACCCATACCCGACGTTTGTAATGAAACCCTGTATATAGCAGCGCTAACTTCAAGACAAAAAGTAACTAGAGTCGGGTTACACAATAACTTATTAAATCTATGAGTTAGCTCATTTCTGAAAAAATAATCATGAACTTTACTGCATTTAGCACTTTTCGTAAAATCGTCGTACTTCTTCACGCGCTGTTTGTATTTACGCAATTTTCCCGGTATTCTTGGTTCCGGATGCTTACTGTTCCATTCTAACTACTGCACTACTTGCACAAACACAAGTAGATCGCCAGTTTCTCAATGTTTTTATAGACGATTCCAGGTTTCTTTCTATAAGCACTGCGAAACAATGCGAGATCATTAACCTCTCACCACTTTTTAAAGGTTTGCCTTGATTGTGTTTCACTTCCATTGAAGCACCGACCTGCTCCATGATGAAAAGCTTACTGATTTTAAATTGGATGTACACAAGTGTTTTTGGGCTTGTGAGGTACGTGAGATGTACACGAAATACAGTGTTTAATATCAGAAGTGGCTCCACACTATAAACAATAACATCTTAAATCAGCATTCAACTCGATACAGACCTCGTTGTGAGATAGATGCCTGGTATAGGAATGCAAAAATATTATATAACAGCAGTGTCCTTTAATAATTGTTAAATAGAATGCAGCCTAATATAACATAAGTTGATAGTGTGTATAATTTCACTTTATTCTGTATAATTCGTATATAGTATACAGAACACATCTCTGTGGTATGTGAAGCAGAAATATAAAATGTGGGGCTATTACATTTATAAGAATCGAAATATTTGCATACTTTTCTCTCTCCGAAATTAACTCGCAGAGAGCTCTGATCAGGAAACTACTTACAGTACTGTACATAAAGGAGGGGTTTATCGTACACATGCAAACAAAAGAAAAAGCCTATTAACTTCGCTAAACCAATCAAAAGCTTAACAATTTTCTGTGCAAATATCTCCGTCTCTGTCTCTCTTCTCACCCAGATGTTTACAGCAGGATTAAACTAGGTTGAGATATTACTGTGTACTGAAAAATTATTTGCTCTTACTTCCACATAGCTTGAGAGTCACCCACGATTGGATTGCATTTTCTGGAGATGGTTGGCTTCTTATACAAAATCCAAAGTCAAAGTGAACATTCTAGAATGGATACTGACAAAACGAATCTTCCAGAGCTGAAAGACACTGTTAGTCTATCATTTCCATGCTCGAAGACCCGTCCATCCACGCGAGCTACCTAGAGAGAACCATCACGTAACGATCTCCTTCCTTTGACCAAGTATTCACGCTATTTAACGGGTCCACCACACCCCACAAAATTTGTAATCAGAATTTGAAGATCTTAGGCGCTGTTCTACTGATCTCAAAATCATAGGTTCAAACTCTACCTAGACAGATGGTTTTTAAGTGTGTTTAAACGCGATGGCCCCTGATACGTAAATTTACTGGAAAGTAACAGAATTCTTTAGGGATGAAATTCCGGCACACTGTGCTGCTGATATGATGCTGGCAAATAACATCAACAACATCTGAGGGAAATGAAAACAAAGCGATACTGTAGAAAAGACACTGTCAGATAAGAAACTACCCTAGCGTTAACATATCGACCTGAGAAAACAAAGAAAAAAACAAAGCTTGGCGGTCCTAAGAACCGAAATCGGAATGTTTACAATGTGAGCTTAGCGATTACCAATGGTCCATGTGACTAGGTGGTTTAATCTCTTATTATGTTACGTCGCGAATAGCGTCATACTAATTTATTTTTAAATGATTTTCAGATTTGACATGCCGTGGACAACTGATATACGATTTAAATCCAGAATTGGATGTGGCCTCTCTGTCAACAACAAAAATGTAGGGGAAGAAGTGTTTGACAAACTATACGGAAGTAATAGGAACAGGGAGCTAGAGAGGAAATGCTAGGCGAGTCTAACAAAGCCTAGATAAGAGCTCTTAAGGAAAAAGTTGAGTTTTCCGACCTCCTTGTGCTTCAGCCACCAAGGCTTACTTTACAACCCCTTGGAAAGTACGCTTTCACTCTTCCCCTTCTGGAATATATTGCAGCATCTTGGTTCAAATGTCAGCATCTTTTTCTAGATCGTCTGTGATATTAGGAGTCTGTTGTCAGGAACTGGAAGTGTAACAGGATATTTAAGTCATTTCTTTTTATCTTTATATGAAGAAAGAGTATTGCATGGACCTTAGGCCAGTTTCCTAGTTTGTCTTTGTTTCAGGGTATATTTATCTCCTGAAATTTTCTCTAGTCCATGCTTTAGCGAGATTTCGACAATACGTTAATGTTTTGAGCCATGTGTTCAGACCCAATATAGGGAACCCAGGTACCTCTTCTTGCCACTTGATTAACTTTTCCACTTCTAAAGCTTCCCTGATGTTCCAGCACCCCTAACAGTTCCAGCCTGTTATGGCAATCATGACATTCCCAAACCATTTTTGAGATTATCTTGTCTAAGGAAAGAGCTTTTTAAGCTAAGGTTAGGATAAAAATTCGTTTATCATTATAATTTGTTTCAACTTTTGGCAAGGCACAGCTTAAGATAAGAAATATTTCAACTTGAAAAACTGAAATGTTTTCCAAGAGCTACGAGGGTGGTCTGAAAAGTTTCCGACCTCAACATGAAAATGGCAGCACTCGTAAATAAAAGCTAGTGTATTTCGTTGTTTATCTGTTGACAGCTACTCACCAAGTTTCAGCGTTTGAACTGATGTGTTTTTATGAAAATGGACAAAATCGAGTATCGAGCTGTCATTAAATATTTGTTTTTGAAGGGCAATACACCTACGAAAATCAAAGATGAGTTGAATTCTGTGTATGGGGACTCTGCACCATCATTTACCACAGTGAAATTTTGGTTAGCTGAATTTAATCGTACTCATAAGAGCTTGGGAGACGAACGTTCGGGACGTCCAAAAACTGCAACTACCAACGAAAACATCGCCAAAGTACAACAAATGGTGCTAGACGACTGCCAAATTGAAGTGGGAAAGATAGCAGAGGCTACGAACATGTCAAAAGAATGTGTTTGTCACATTTTTCATGAACATTTAGGCATGAGAAAGCTGTCCGGACGTTGGGTGCCGCGTTTGTTCACGTTACACCAAAAACGTGTTCGAATGAACATATCCAACGCTCTGTTGCCGCAGTTTAGGCGAAGTAAATCCGAGTTTTGGCGCCGATTAATTACTATAGATGCAACTTGGATACACCGTTATACGCCCGAAACGAACTGCGAACTGCAAAGGGGAAACTGGCTAAAAGAAAAAGTTTATTTTTCAGCTGGGAAAGTGATGGTAACTGTTTTTTTTTTTTTTTTTTTGAATAGCCATGGAGTTATTTTAATCGATTATCTTCAAAAAAACAAAAAAAGGAAAACAATTACAGCAGCACACTACGCATCAGTACTTGACAAGCTGATGATAGAACTTGCGAAAAAACGGCCACATTTGCAGAAAAAGAAAATCCTGTTTCACCAAGACAACACACCGTCTAACAGCTCAGCGGTTGGAATGGTGAAAATCCACGAATTAAGGTTTGAACTGCTTTATTATCCACCTTACTCACCAGATCCAGCCCCAAGCGACTTCTTTGTTCCATCATCTGAAAATTGTGCTCGGAAGACAGATTATCGTCAAATGAAGTGGCAATCATCCTCGTGAACAATTATTTTACTGGGAAAAACGATGAGTACTATTACAGAGATGGGAGCATCGTTGGAAGAAATGTGTAGGGTTACCAGGAGACTATGTTGGAAAAAAATTCTGAAAAAGTGTCTTGTATCTTTAGGTCTTGAACTTTTCGGACCATCCTCGTACAGTAATATTTGGAGATTGCCCATATCTCAAAATCTTCTAAATCTCGTATTATATAGATATACACATACATACATACTATGACTTTGCGGGTTCGTGAAATTAAAATTCCAATTGTACAAACTCAAAATGTTCTTTATTTCCACCGAATTACAGCTGGAACACTTGCCGATTATATAGAATTACGTAGCGCACACAATTACAGTTCACCAGTTCGTCTGTCACAGGTCCACTCCACACCCACAATTACGTGCAACTCCTCTGATACACGTACACAGTCTTCCAGTCCGTTCGCTAGCACGGCGCTCCTCACGGCTGCTCGCCAAGAACTGAACTGAAGTCCCTTCCAGCCCGACCTGTCGCTTATATAAGACCAACTGACCTATCTGGAAGGTTCCGGGTTAGATGAAATATCCCGACTGTTCCAGACGTCAGGGGGAGGGGAAAGAGGCGGCCAGCGATCAGTGACATTTTCGTAAACATCCGCTCAGTTAGTGACACGAGATAAATGGGTAGGCGTGGTCTCAATGCCTCCTGTCCCCACTCAGCCATAAGTTGGTCGTGCCTTCCGATGATTGGGTGATTAGGAAATGAAAAGAGATGAAAGATCACACAGTGAAGAAAACAATTTTATTTATTATTGGTAACATGTAGAAATGAAAAAAATCATACACGAAATTTAACAAATTTATCGGAAATGAACTTGATTCAGATACTAAGAGGTTAAAACATTTTAATTCACCACTGTGAATAAATACATGTTCCTAGGAATGACATAACCAAAGTGTAAACATAAATATATTTAGTTATTTCTACTTTATTTAAAGATATATTAATCAGAGATGTACCTTTAGTAATGCTGTTCTGCTTTAGAACGGCTCTAGAATCTTCCAAAAGCTTCACTTCCCAAAAGTCTCTCCGAGAGGATTTTTGAAGCAAGAACGTCCCGTCAAGTTAGAACTGTAGCACGATGATAATGAATTTCGTTGAATTTACGTAATTGTCTCTGGGGGAACAAAAAATAAAAGCCGCGCTTTAACTCTCCTTTTTTTTTCCGTTTCCCTATTCATTTGTTACAGTGCAGCCAACTGAACATCGCTATTTCCACTCAATTAGCTACTTCTCTACGTTCTACAAAGCAAATTACAATCTACCATGGCGTTAGGTAGTGGGCGAATGTAAGTATTACTTCAATTTTATTCTATATCAATGTATTTTAAATTTTTTCAGCTTCAAAATGCAACAAATACTCTTAAACCAATGTAAAAATTCGTAGGCTTAGAAGATATGCACACAAAATTAGATATTCAAGAGTAGACATATGTAGCTGAAACATGATAAATTTTCAATTAGATGAAATATTAGTTTTTATGCCCAGGAATACTTTGAATACATATCTGTAATTATATATTTTCTCCATATTTGTTCATTAAAACGTTCCATAGAATTATTTCGCCAATCTTGATAAATTTTCAGCAGAAACTCAGAGGAATGAAGTTAAAACAACTGTATATGATTGTGATACATTTTTAAATCCCTGAAGCTATATGTAAGTAATTAATTGATTAACGATTACATATTTATATATTTAATTAAATGTTTCACATTTGTTCTAATATAACCTTGAGAGTGAACAATTTCTACTATCCAATTTTATATCAACATTCATTTTGATTCTTTGGTCACTCTGAAGTTTATATTGCATTTACTTTGTTAAAATAAAATTTTATTTTTATAAATAATATATTCAAAGGTGAAATTATCTACATTCAAATAATAATTATCTCTTCAGCAATTTTTGCAGTGATTGGAGGTATTAATTAAATTTCTTTACGTAAAATCTTATGATTTTCCCTGTATTCATATTTAAAGTATGTGTTAATATTTTTTTTCAGAATTAGAATATGTGCATTGTATGCAACGCCTAACTGTGTAACTAGTAAAGTCATCTGCACGAAATGTGCAATATACTTGCAGTTTTGTACTCTAAAGCATACAAGATACAGATATTTTACTAAGAATACCCCAATAGTTTAAGAAACCATTCGTTGCTTAAATCTGTACATCACAGTTTAATAATTTTACAGTTCGGACAATCACTTTTAACCAGGTTTAAGAACAGCCGTGCCCGCCTCGGTAGCGTAGATGGTAGCATGTCTGCCCCACGTTCAAGAGGTCCCGAGTTTGAATCTCGGTCAGGGTAAGTTACCTAGATAAGGTTTTTCCGGGGTTTTGCCCTATCTTTCAAGACGAATGTCGGGTAACTCTAAGCTACATGGACCCTGGACTCATTTGAGCACCATTTCACCCAGTTCATTCACCGTCCGATATAACTTAACGTTGGGGTGGACGTAAATTAAAAAAAAAAAAAAAAACAGCCGTCAGGGTAAACAAGTGCAGTCAAGATGAAGATCCATAAAGATAAAAGTAGAAAGAGTTACTGTTTGAAATTTTTATTACTTTTTCTAGATATTACATATACTACATTTATGAGGTGTGAAACAGTTCTTTTTGTTTGGCCCCGAGCATACTTATTATTTGTATATTTATATTATTTATTACTGTCTCTAAATTTGGAAATGTTAAAAACTTTTAAAATGTTTGTATTGTGAAAGTAGAAGTGTAGAATCAGCGAGTAGATAAGGAAAATAAAAGATAAAACAAGAAAATACAAGATAAAGAAACTATAAAGTAGGCTATGGGAGCTTAATGTGTGTGGATACGAACGGTTTCTAAGGAAACGGAAACAACAATTATCTTCAGAAAGATAGACGCTTAGGAATAAAAAAGTTTTATAGTCACGGGAGTAGACGTGTAAGAGAGTTCTTTAAAAAAAAAAAAAAAAAAAAAAAAAAAAAAAAAAAAAAAAAAAAAAAGATTTGTGTAATAGTGTACTACATGAGAAAGCAAAAGAGCGTATCGGAAAAAATTCGCAACACAGATGTTTACCTCAGCTTATCGCACTCACACGGTGAGTCCACTGTACGTATAGTCTGTTCAGATATAATAATGTCTTCTGGACAGCAATGTGTCATACATCGGCAGGCGTGAGAAAACATATATAGACATACGCCGCTTCTAATCTCTCTATTTGTGTTTCGTAACTTACTGTACATCACCTTACTTATATTTCACTCTTCTGATTGACCAGATAAGACCCGATAATAGACGATCACAGCGCTGATCTACTGAAGGTCAATAGGTCTCAACGCTCTATCGAGTAATACGTAATTGTTGTTAAAGTAAATTGTTATCCATGAAAAAGAATTTGCGTCATTATTTTAGTAAATTAATCCTTAAAGAACACATCAATCAGCGACCAGGACTTTGAGATAAGTATTTCACACACCAACTTGGTCTAAAAAGGGACAAAGAAAATTAGAAGGTCTAAAAATCAATTACATTTACATAATTTTGAAAACTAACCATCGGACTATGCATGCAAAAGCAAAACAAATACATCAAATTAAAATTACATAATTAATCCAATGAAAATTCTTGACTCATACAAATTTCAACACACAACTTAGTATTTTTATTCCAAAGTGGCTTCTCAAATTGGAATGCAGAAGTTTTACTCCAAATATTGCATCCTACCCAAACATTTATTATTCAGATTTCTCAGAATACACGTTTTAAGAGGCACTCAATACAAATAAAGCATTTTTAGAAAAAGCTGTGTATGTGTGTGTGTGTGTGTGTGTGTGTGTGTGTGTGTGTGTGTGTGTGTGTGTGTGTGTGTGTGTGTGTGTGTGTGTGTGTGTGAGCTGTACACCTCTAAAACGAAAAATGGTTAAGCATCAAACTTGGTATTTAAATTCTACATCTTCAGAGAATGTAACACAAAAATGAACAATTTTTTTCTAAAATGTTTATTCTCCTATAAGTCGCTCTACGGAGTTTAATTTTTCTTTAACATCCTCCTACGTTAAGTCATACTGGATGATGAAAGAAATGGATAAATGATTCTCAAATGAGCCCAGGGTCCATACAGCTTTGTATTTACACGACATTCGTCTTTCAGGATAAGGGAAAAGCCTTATCGAGATAGATATGGTTTATTAGTCAAGACAATACAAAGGTTGTATAGCAACGTCAAGAATACACATAAAATAATATTACAACATTACAAAAACATATTACTGTTATAAAAATCTGTAATACTGTACACAGGATTTGAGAGTAGTGTAAATTGAACTCTTTTTTTGAATAGCACTAGTGACAAAGCTTTGACATTGTTGGCAAGACAATTGTTGGTTTTAAAGATGTAATTTCAAGTGAATGTTGACCTTTACTGTATTTGCAGTTAGCAATATAAATGTTAGCACTGTTTCTTGTGGAGTAATTATGAACTGAAGAACACAATGTATATAAATCTATATTCATCATAACATATAAAAGACAGTTCATAATAAACAAAGAAGTCATGGTTAAAATACCCAAATCAATAAACAACCGTTTACAGTGTGTCCTAGACGATACTCCTGCCCGCCTCGTTAGCGTAGATGGTAGGGTGTCTACATCACGTTCAAGAGGTCCCGAGTTCGTATCTCGGTTAGGATGATTACCTGGGTAGGGATTTTCCGGGGATTTTCCTTAAACTGAGAGACAAATGTGAGGCAACTCTAAACTCCCCGGACTCATTTGAGCACCACTTCACCCAAATGATTCATCGGCCGATATGACTTAACGTTGGGAGGACGTAAATTGCAAAAAATATAAAAATAAAAATAAAAATAATAAAAAAGGCGGTACTGCACACATAAGTCGAATAGCTCTCTTCTGAAGCACAAAAATTGTATTAGATGGAACATGGTTTCCACATAGTAAAATGCCATAACTCAAATGGCTGTTTATGCATCCAAAATACAAAGTTCTTAGAGAGTTCAAAGATAAGAAAAGTCCTCTGCTTTATTTTCCACCAACATTCTCAATGAGTGCGGCATCCCGGACAAGATTCAAGACCAATACCCAAAAACGTAACTGATTCAAGAAAGCCAAAATCAGCTGAATTAATTTTAAAAGCAACATAAGCAGTTTAGTTATTAATTAATAGGCTGTTATACTTACACCAATTTTCAATTCTGTTAAACAAACCAGTGTTTTAGAACACACAAGAGTTCCGTCATTTAAAGCAATATTAATTGCTAAATCATCTGCATAGAGATACATCCTTAGGCAGTCTTCCCGTATATTATATGGTAGATCATTCATATATATGATAAAAAACAAGGGTCCAAGTATATAACCCTGAGGCACACCATGTTTCACCATAATCAAATTAGAAAATATTCCATGAACATATACGGATTGGTATCTGTGTGACAAATAGGATCTGATTAATTTCATACTATCATCATTAAAACCGTAGTATTTCAGTTTCTTGAGAAAGCATCATGTGAGTATCGAAGACCTTTTTCAGATCGAAAAATCGGCTATGTACAATATCTCCTCTTCCAAGGCTGAAGTAAAATCTGGTTAAAAAACCGCAGCTTCAATGGTACTGCGATTGGCTTGAAATCCAAATTGACTATTTGAAAACAATGAATTATCCTCAAAATATTTGGTAATTTGTTTGCTCAATAGAGTTTCAAAGACCTCGGACATAGGTAATGTGCTAATAGGTCTGTAATTTACCACATCATATTTGTTCCCTCTTTTATGTACAGGTATGACCTGTACATACTTAAAAATATAAGGAAACTCGCAAGAATCTAAACAAGGTTAAAAATATAATCTAAAGGTTCAGAAATATATGTGGATGCTATTTTAAGTATTCTTGAGTTAAGTAGATATACATCAAGGCAAATACTGTTATTTAGGGTCAAAATAGTTGAATGGACATCTTCAACATTTAAGTGATGAAATTTGTAACTGCAAAAAGAGGAGTGCCTTATTTGCGCTATGAGGTCGAGAGTTAACAATATTTTGAACCTTACTGATAAAAAAATGTATTAAATGTATCTGCAGTAAAATCAGACGGAATATAATTGCTTTTTGAACCGTAGTCTATAAACATAGATGCAATAGACCAGATGCATTTTGATTTGTTTGAACAGTTTTGAATTAATGAGGAATAATATTTCATTCTTTTACATTTAGATATATTTTTATATTTCTTTTAATTTATGTATATTTGCTTTTCAAGTCAGCTAAGCCAAAATATGCAACGTATCATAGTAATATAAATATTCATATTTCAAGTTACTGAGTTCAAAAGTGTACCATTTATTTGTAGATTTCTTAATGGATTTAACAGCACTAGATACTAAAGGAAAATATGTTTCTACTATCTCTAAGAAAGCATTGAAAAAAAAAAAATTTGACCATTTTACACTAGAATTGTTTGTGCTATACTCAATCCAACATATACTTCTCAAGAGGAAGATAAAATTATATTCATTACAATCATTTATCGGACGCATCAGATGTAGATTATCACGGATAGGAAGTTCGTACCGATTTCCTTGAGCAGAATAAGAGCGGTCAGGCATGGCTATACCACGCAGCGCTACTAGAAAGGGCAAGGTTCGTTGTAGAATGCAACTCATTACTGTAACTTGTATCCTAAACTAATACATATTACATGTTTAGCACATGCTTTACACCGAGTGGCTCAATCAATCAAATGTAGTTATGTAGGTGTAGACAGTTTTGTAGCTCACATGAAAAATATATTTTTGAAGTCATCTTACAGGATTGCAAATTTCAGGGATCTAGCACCAGACATACCGCTACCACTACGGCCAGTTGTCACCACATGGGTAACCTGGCTAGAGGCTGTAATGCCGAACATTATGACAAAATGCTGTCGGTATTAGCCAATTTAGAAACCGATGGCAGTTCTAGCACACAAACTGTCAAACGTCTAGTCACGAACAGTTTCGTAGAAATATATTATTGATTGCACCTTTGTTCATGGAGTTACCCAAAACTATCTCACTGTTACAGTCCAGAAGTAAGGAACCTGAGCGGCATGTAGAACTGTCAAAACGGATTTACTAATCCTCGAGCATTCTAGCTGAAGTAAAGGTGAAAATGAAAAGTGTAATTGAAAAGAACGTAGGATTCGGTGCGATTTACCACATGTACTTTTAGATCCCAAAAAAAGCTATGATACTGATACGGAACTGAAAATATTTCAAATATGCCCCTATCACATCATGTGAAGTCGAAATAATATTTTCGCAGTATAAATCTTGTTTGAATAAGTTTTACATTTGAAAGGCTTCAGATGTACGTTATTGTTTTTAGTAATAAGGCCGCATATGAGTAAATATATAGTAAAATTCCTGCTTTGGTATTTTGTCTAATAGCGAGTCTTCAGATATTTAAGAAATTAATTTTATTATTTGGATATTATTTTACATTCGATCAGGAACTATTACGGCCGCGTTATAACTGCTTGCGTCCTTCCACAATATGTTTATTTAAATAATGAAATCAGCCAGAAACAAGCCCATATGTACTATATAAGAATTTGTATGTTGTACGTAATGATATAAATAGATATGCATTTACGAATATCTCATAGGATATTTTTGTTCTCTGGGCAGACGGTTTCAATGCCCCTCCGCCGTGCGCTCTTATCTGTGACTTCTTTGGATGCCGGGAGAAGGTCGGTGGCAACCTGTGTAGGGAACGACGGATGGTACGAGCTTCCTAGCTCTGGCTATTATGCATGACATTATTAAAATCATACTTATTGCTAAAATAAAGAAGTATGGTATCATGATCTGATGTGTTACACTTATCAGTATGAATTGAGGTTACAATATTGTGAAGGCAAGATCCAGAACTGCCATTTCTACCTAGCCTTGTAGGCTTTTTAATAATCAGTCGTAAGCCGAAACTATCCAGTAGATTGCTGAACTCATTAACAGCGTTCACGTTTCCAAGAAAACGTAAATTAAAGTCGCCACACTGAACTATGTTACAATTAGCTCGAAATTTATAAATTATATTTTAAAAATTATAAAACCTTATGAGAAAATTCTCTGTCGTAACAGCTTTAATATGAGGTATTCTATAAAAGGACACACACAGCAAATTAAGAGAGGCAATATAGATGGTGCATATTTCAAAATCAGATTCTTGAGCAAGACTGGTAACATGAATAATACATTGTCCGAGAAATCCATCTTTAATGAAAATGACAGTATTAGACCTGCAATAACAACTGGAGAAATAATAGCCAGCTATTTTAATAAGATTGATTTCGTCATCTTTTAACCATTGCTCCGCAATGCAGAACACGTCAACACTTAACTCACAGAGAATAAAAAATACAGTAAATTTATTTAGTAAATATTGAATATTCCAAAATAAAATATTAATTCCATTACATGTCGCTATAGTAGTAGGAACATTAGGGGCCTCATAATGTACTAAGTGCCCTGGAATAGAGGCAGTCTCTTGAAAAAAAAAAAACAAAAAAAAAAACACAAAGAAAAATAACCTTAGTTAATATGTACCCTGTGGCCAAAAATCCGTATCAATTCACCGTTCTACATTACTATCATTAATAACAACATTTAAAGATGCATATCTGGATATTTCGATTTTAAAATCTCACACGTCGCCTCGGGGAAACTTTTCTTAAGGCAAGGCAACACTGAAAATTCCAACTTCTATAATAGTAATAAACCTCTCATTAAGAAAATTTAACAACAGAGTATCATTTTAAACTTGGATGCAAATTTTCATTTGCTACAGCAAACAGTTCATTAATTATTACTTATTCTTTGTGAAAATATTGTACAAATTAAAATTTTTCTACGAATCAAACATTTTGAGCTTTTAAGTTAAATTTTGTTTTCGGCTAGTACAGAGCAATTTTAAAAGACCCACATTCTTATTCTTTGGAACATTCTTGTAGAATTTGTTCTAAAATATTTTCCATGTGTTAGCTCTCAAAATTTTGAAAATATTAATTTTCTTTATTGCTTAACACGTACAATTTTCAAAACATAAGCATTAACAAAAAGGGGAATGTTAAGTTTCTTATTTACATATTATCGACATATCCAGTAAGTTTCACTAAGTTAAATGAAAAACTTTGACGCGTGAGGCATTTTGTATACCGGAAAGTGTTAGTAAAAAGTTTATCAGAAAAGTAACTTTAAAGTAATAAATTTTGGAAATTAATTGTTCTTTCACACTGGCCGTGTGTAGGCTAAAGTATGGAAACTTCAATGCCATAGCCGGGAATTGAACCACGGATCTTCTGGTGGGCGTCCAGCCGCTCTAACCCTTTAGCTACTATGGCCAACGTGCCGACATGACATTAAATTCTCCAACTGACTCGTATTTTTCCCGGTAAACCACACATGAGACAACAACTTTAATGGCGACGTACAACGTGTAAGTACTTTAAGGCCCGGGCTTTATAGTTAACCACTATTAGATCAATTGATGGAAATCTGGCCGTGTGTAGGCTAAAGTATGGAAAGATAGACTGAAAAGTTCAATGCCACAACCGGGATTTGAACCACGCATTGAATTTTTCAGTCTGACTCTATCTTTCCACACTTTAGCCTACACAAAGCCTGTGTGAAAGAACAATTAATTCCCGTTAGTTGACCTAATAGTGGTCCGAACTCTAAATCCCGGGCCTTGAAGTGCTTAGAGCATAGTAAGTTGCCATTAAGGTAGTTGTCTCATGTGTTTATGAGAACTCCTAAGTGGTTTACCGGGAAAAAAACACGAGTCAGTTGGAGAATTTAATGTCATGTTAGCACGTGGGCCATAGTAGCTCAAATGGTTAAACGCTGGACGGAAACCAGAAGATCCGTGGTTCAAATCCCGACTATGGCATTGAATTTTTCAGTCTGGCTCTACCCTTTCAGCAATAAATTATTTCCTGACAAAATGTTTGCTTGTGTTTCTTGTATAAATTATTGACTTTAAAGTATTGAAAATTTGCTGCAATAATTTATCTATAATTCTTTATAACATTATTATTCTTACATTTCATTTACTGCCTGACTTGAAACTAATAACCCTCATGTAAGCCTTGGTGGTAAATTTAGCGTAACTTTGAATTCTTGGAAACTGTCTTTAAATTGTTTCTTAATAATATTTGATACTTGGTTTACTGAAAAAAATTGTGCAGAGGTTTCCTAGGCTGAGCAGAAATTTCTTGTAATCATTTTTTTCTGTAAGACGATGGCTGTAAATTGATGGCAGAAAAGGTTTCTTAATAAGAATGGCAGATTTGGCTTGGCTTTGAGGCAAGCTCATATATCTCCTACAGTGGCACGGTAGCTGTCGTATTTGCAAACAGCTAGCTGACGGTGCTGCTGTAGATGGAGTTAGGAAGTTGGTGTTTTATGACACGATTAAGAGCACACCTTTCCTCTTCAACCCTAGCAAATGTTAAATGCAAACCCTTCTAGGATATTTTCCTCCACCTAGCAGGATAAGAGCAATTAGTGAAACAGATATTCGAAAAGTATGTTAACCAGTTATGTTCAATTGCTGTAACTGTGTTTAAACTTGATATACTGCTTGCAGCGGGAGAATAAAGTAGATGTAAACAAAACCACGTGACCGTTGATCGTAGCGCGTCTTCTTCAAAATTTCCATGATGCTTCCGCCGTGTAAATAGTCCCTTGAAAAAGTACTGCTACTAGGTGTGGAGTCTTGAGTTCGTTTTGCTAAAGCACATAAGAAATGCGCACTAAGTATATCTCAACTATAAAAACATATACTAATAGGTAGCTAAGTTAGTTTGTAATTAAAGTAAATCATGCTGAGCGCGCATATTGAAGGAAAACGAGACGTGGGCTAACGAGGGTCATACGGCAAGAAAAGTATGGACAGACACCACAATGAAAAAAAAAAATGCATTTCGTTCTGGTTTAAGTTCAGGACTTAGAAATCCTAAGTGGAGGGGAAAGCGTCTTATAGTTTTGCACATAGGAAGTGATGATGACTTTTTCGAGGGTGGCGACCTTGTGTTCGTCTCCAAAACAACGGGAGACTATCATGAAGAAATGAATGGCGAAGTTTTCAAATCCTGGTTTGAAAAGATTCTCTCCAAATTACAAAAGATTCTCTCCAAATTTATGATGGTCAGTGACCCTACCACAGTGTGAGGTTAGAACGCATTCCAAACAAGTGACATCATAACATGGCTACAGAGTAATAATA
Organism: Mantis religiosa; assembly: GCA_030765055.1. Taxonomy (NCBI): domain Eukaryota; kingdom Metazoa; phylum Arthropoda; class Insecta; order Mantodea; family Mantidae; genus Mantis; species Mantis religiosa. The sequence goes on from CM060952.1 coordinate 40,627,246, forward strand.
TAATTTCCCACGAGGGCCATGTTAAGGCGGAATTGCTGGCAATGTCAAGTCTCGTACTAAAGAGTACGAAAAATACGTAAGTGGCAGTTAATTTTCATGGATATTAATAGTGTGCTGCGTGATACTTAGCTCGAAAACGTGCCCTAGTGTCAAAAATTTATATTAATATTGTACTTAACGAAGCGATTAAGCGTTTGGCTTAATAAATACGTGTCTTTGCATATTCATATTATTAATATATATTAGTATTGTACTTAACGGAGCGGTAACAGTACTGTCATTCCGAACGCATGTGTAGGCGGAGTGATGCGGTATTTTATTCTCTCGTTGGACATAGTATAGATTTATTTCAGCACTATTTGTAGAAAGAGCAAAATTTTTGAAACTTGGGTAAAATGTAAGCCTCTCCTTTATCCACGCGTGCAGTCACAACGCTTAGGTTTAGGATTACGAGGGCTGTTCAATAAAACAGTGATCAATCTTTTTACGGACATAATTTTTCGTACTAAAATTCAATGTTATTATATTCTCTTAGCTTAATGTGTAACAAACACAGCGTAGTAGTTTCATTGCTGGTACTCCTGGTTCCCGCCTTTGAGAACCAGACAAGTTCAGACATGTCCAATATCGCCTAGCACTGCAACGGAGGTAACATGCAGGCTAGAGGAAAATCCGGGGTTTCTTTCAAACGTAATCACTGCTTATGAAATTTGGCTACATCATGTTGATCCTCAGAGCAAACAGCAAAGCTCAGTGTGGAAATATCCTTTATCACCAACGCCCAATAAAGGCAAAAGTGGTTCCTTCTGCTGGGAAAGTTATGGCCATCTCATTCTTTGATATTCATGGAATGGTTTATCACCATGTTGTACCTGCACACATCAGTAACTGGACAATACTACAGGGATGTCCTGAAAACATTGCAAGTCCATACCAGGCGCAAAAGACCACATTTCCTTGAAGCAGGCTGGATGCTGCACGACAATAATGCACGGCCGTTTATTGCCAATGTTGTTGCTGGATATCTTGCAAAAGTCAACGTGAAGCACATCCCTCACCCTCCCTATAGTCCGGATTTGGCCCCATGCGACTCTTTCTATTAACTAACTTGAAGAAACGCCTTCGTGGGAGGCATTATCCATCATCAGAAGCAGTGGTGGAGGCTGCGGAGGCGATTTTGAAGGATCTCTTGAAAAATGGTTTTCAGCAGGACTGGCAGAAACGCCTGGAAAAGTGCATCGCATTCAGGGAAGACTATTTTGAGAACGACCATAAAAATTATGAGGATGAGTAAATGTACGTTGCCAAAAAATTTATTATCATTCTTTATTGAACAGTGCTCGTAATAATAAATAAATCTATGCTAAATATGCGAAATAAATTACAGCGGTTGCAGTACTACATAGACATTTCATTTGAAATATGCAGAATATGGTGTTTAAAGAGAAAGTGTGCACGTCAGGTTCTCATCTGTGCCATTTCAAAACGCTTTGTTTCTCACATCATTGTCCTGTTGAGTAAAGCTTGAGAAATGTAACAACTGCTTGCCATTAGGTAAACAGCGATCTGTGTTGCTTGAGGCGCAGTTGTTTTTGCAAGACATCAACTGTTATTTACAGTGGTGGTAGAATAGCAATGTATACCCTAATATAACATCAGCTATACCTGAAGTGAGTTAGCTACTGTTAATTGCAAACCATTCATATGTATAAGTAGAATATTTTGCAATTTGTAATTGACACATGAAGTTTCGATAGTCTCCGTTACAAATACTGACAAGCACTGAAACAAAGGACTTCCAGTTCTGGAGATCGGATGCCAAAAGCCCTCTTTACTGACTTATCTGTAATATTATAAATAGAGACATCATTTTGTTTATGTAACATAAAACACGAAAACGTATTTGATAATACTTTCAACAATGGATGATTGTTCTGAACAGCATGTTTCATTTTATAAATTACTGAAATATTAAAATACAGGGTGTCTCTAATGTCACTACCCATTTAAATGAAGGAAGACAGTAATTGAAAAATCAATACTATTTTGAAGTGTTACACATATTCTAGTGCCCTTCTACATGACCTCCATCTAGCTCAAAACACATACGCCACCTTTATGTAGTGGAACGAAATGCAAACTGTAACATGTCAACCACAATTCGACCTGCTGCTTCCCTGATACGATTCTGTAACTCAGGCAGGCCATTCACTTTGCTTGTGTACACTTTAGATTTATGTACCCCCATGCAAAAAAGTTTAAAGGAGTAAGGTCCGATGAACGGGAAGCCCACAGCCGAGGTGAACCTCAGCCTATCCATCTCCCTGGAAAGGTTCTGTTCAGGTAATCACTGACGATGTTTGCAAAATTAGGAGGCGCACCATCTTGCTGAAACGCAACTTTATCCAGTATGCCATCCTCTTGAAGCTGCGGTTCAAGGAACAGTTCTAAAATGTTGAGGTAGATGTTACCTATTATTGACCTATCGGCAAAGAAAAATGGGCCATACAGTTTTGCGTTGGTCATACCCAACAAACATTGACTTTCGGTGAATCACGTTCCCACTCCGATACTTCATGTGGTTCTTCATATGCCGATATTCGGCTGTTGTGTCTGTGCACTTTCCCAGAAACATGGGAAGTGGCTTCATCGGAGAATAAAATGTTGTCCATTAAATTCTCATTCTCTACACATTACAGGAGGTGATAACACATTGGCCGACGACAGGCGAAATCCTCGTCCTCAAGATGGTGCAGAACTTCAATGTGATACGTACGTTTTCGTAATTTTCCACACTGTGTTGCGAGGGACGTTCAATTCCCTACTGAGGCGTCGAATTGATGCTTCCGGACTCCTATCACTGGCAATTTGAACCTGCTGCGCTGTTTCTGCCAAGACGTGTGGTCGTCAAGGACGTGTCTCATCACGTTTAAATTTGTTCACAAGCAGACGAATGTGTGCCCTTGATGGGGTTGGTTTGTTGAATTTCGGGTAAATTCCGCTCTTTGCGCGTACCCGTGCACAAACACTGGCAACCCGTGCTACTGTGTTAAACATCTTGCACTAAGATACTAGTATCTGGAAAGAAAAGAAACAAAATATTGCGTTTTCATTGAAATGGATAGTGACTTTAGAGACTATACTTAGACGAACATTCAGCAACCAGAAGTCGGAATTAAACATTCGACAATCGATCGTTTGTTACATTACACTACCCGACATGAAATTTACCTCCTCGAAGATAACCTGTGTTTTTAGTTAATTTTCACATGTAGATTCTGAAAAAAAATTGCACATCAGGTCACATATTTTAGATACAAGGGCAGATCAGATATAAACGGTAATTATTTTTTAAAATTTATTTTATCAATAAACAAAAGTGTTCATATACAGATTACTCTTCTGCAAGTGTCCTGCCTTTGATACACATTTTCTCCATTGGATTGGCAAGTTTGTGATGCCACCCTTATAGAAAGGAGACGCGTGCGGAGCCAGTTGTGCAAGAGCTCTTCTCCACCTGCTTCATCATTACAGCGCTGTCCTCCTAGGTCTTGTTTGAGTGGTCCAAACAAATGGTAGTCGCAGGGCAGTAAATCTGGACTGCAAATCTGCGTTAAAGTGGCAGTATGTGGCCTCGCATTGTCATGGAGAAGAATGTCGTTTCAAATCGGTTGTTGGCATCACTTTTTACAATATGCAGCTTTGCTTCATCTAATATGTAAGAGTAATAGGCTGCATTAATGTCCTTTGTTTGTGAAGAAAATCCACCAGCAAAACGCCTGCGTAGTCGCACAAAACTGTTTCAAGCTTTCTTCCATCAGATGGGAGTGTTCTGAACTTGACCGGACCTGCTTCGTCTCCTCGCCGCCACTCCATGCTTGCTTGCTTTGACTCTGGGATGCAATGATGCATCCATATTTCATTACAAGTCACAATTAAATTCAAGAATCCTTCTCCCTTCTCCTAGTAGCGATGCAGGTGTCTCTGAGAAACTTCCTGGCGTAACGTATTTTGTTCCTAGTTGAGGAACGAGGAACCTTTCTTGTCCAGGAGAAGAAGTCAAGCTAGAGGAATGCGCAACATAATCACTTTTGCTGTCTCCTCGGTGTGTGGGTGTGGGTGCGTGTGTGTGTGTGTGTGTGTGTGTGTGTGTGTGTGTGTGTGTGTGTGTGTGTAGTGTTTAACGCCCGCTTTTACTACATACGGCACCGCAGGCGATGACACTGATGATACATGAGATGAAGATGGAGCACCGGTGGAATGAGATGGCGGGGGAAACCGGAGATTCCGGAGAAAACCCGCCCCAGCGCCGTGTTGTCCACCACAAATCTCACTTTGCGATCGCTTGGGATCGAAACTGGGCCGCCTTGGTGAGAGCTAAGCGGTCTAACCACTGAGCCACGGCGCGGCCATCCTCCTCGGGGTGTCTGCTGGCCTTCCGAGTATGACAAGGATGGAAGGGTCGTTTAAAATACATAAAGGTTTTCACATAGCTCACCTATACATAATACGCATTGCTGCAACAAACATTATATCTGGCAGAATGGGTAACTCATATGCACTCTCATTCTTTCATATCCTAGTCAACAGATCCATTTCCAGAGCAGATAAACAGTTCAAGCTTCTCTGCCCGTCATACCCCTCTAGACTTCTTGTCGCGGGCATACAGTTCCTAGTGTAAAACTTTCTGTAATGGAGTACATGTCGAATGATTGTTTGAACACTTCCTGAACTTATTCCTAGGGCAAAAACAATTTCGGATACTTTTGTGCGTCGATCTTGAATAACGTCACAATGGCAACAATGTGGTCTGCAGCAATGCTTGTCCGCGGTCTCCTCCTATGAAGTTCATTTTCTGCAGCTTCTCTTCCCGCCACAAAAATTTTGGCTCACTCATACACTCCAGTCTGCTAAAGTGTTTCTTCCTCAAACTGTGCACGGAGCTGTCTCAAATTGTCCCATGGTTTGGTACCTTTTAAAAGAAATCTGATGATGATGCTTTGCGCAACAGACGTGTGCGCCTCCTACTATTCATGGCGTACTGACGCAGCCCCGTTCTCCGCGGTGCGTGAATGCTATATAGCCCATTGTGATCGATGCACTTTTGCATGCGCTGTGGCAGTTTTTGTATACCCTTGTCATAGCACTCTCCCGCCAAGTTGCGCAGGTAGCGCTCAACCTCGTTTTTCAAATCATCGTCGGTCTGGAAATGTGTTCCACCCAGGTGTGACTTCAACTCAGGAAACAGATGATAATCACTAGGTGCTAAGCCTGGACTGTAGGGGGGATGGGTGAGGATGTCCCATCCGAACTGGGCCAGGAGACCCACGTCGCACACACCTTGCAATGATACAAATGTTCAGTCAAAATATTGTCAATCGTAGTCTTGCTGACTGCAGGGATAAGTTCGCACAGCTCGTGAACTGTCACACGCCGATCTTTAAGCATTTCTTGCTCCACTTTTGCAATTGTTTCGTCTGAAACCGAAGGCCCACCAGAACGCTGTTAGTTATGGACGTCTTTACGTCTGTCTTTGAACTCTCTGACCCTCTTTCGCACGTTTCTGACTTCTATACACTGAGGACCATAGACTTCACATAACTGACGATGAATTTCAGTGGGGGTAGTGGCCTTGGCACTCAAAAAATGGATCACTGCACGCAACTCGCACTTGGCGGCGTAAGTGATAGGAAGCTCCTCAGAAAAGTGGCCCAAGTTATAGAAGGCGAACACTAAATGAAAGTGAAAATGCCTTTTTTACTGATATTCCTCCTCAGGTATTCTAAGTTGCCTTCTGAAATATAGGACGTTTCTCTACCCAATAAGTCATTACTCAAGTATAACAGGCAAGGTTATGTGATGTACAATCTTCATCTTCGCATATTCATTGTTATATGAGCTAGATATTTTATAATGTTTTTCTCCATTCAGTTTTGAGGACATATTTTTAGAACCATTACCACATAAAAATAAACATTTTAAAACTTTTGGTACTCAAAAATAAAGCACTGAGACTTAGAATATTAAATTGTTTTAAATACTGCCCTTTCTTTTGTTTCCTTTGTTTATACGTTATCCAACTATCCACAACGTGCCTTAATACAGTATTTCAGTTCGGTAAAATGAAAAAGAATGCTAGTTGAATATAGAGTTCTTTCTTCACTTCTTCCTTTCAGATCAGTTTTAAGACTAGTTGCCACTTAAGACAACTTGAACAAGTACTGTTTATATCAATAAGAAAGAACAGTATCGTAAGCAAAGCATGGCCTGTAGTGCAGATAAAGCTCCAGAGTGACGTTTTGTGTAGAAAAAGTGGTATGCTGAGATGTTTCTGGCCTCTCGAGGAATAATGTGGGAACAACTCAATGAGAAGGGCTGGATTATTAACAGCAGAGTTCATATATTGAAACGCTACGAAACAAAGCGAAAACTTTAACTTAAAACCAACGCTGAAGTCTGTTGTAGACAAGTGTTCTTTTGTTTGTTCTGAAAGCCACCCAAACAATGGCATCTACTCCATCTATTGAGAATCTGGGCTTCGAATTTACAAATATATATTCTACTAAGCCAGTATTTTCACCTTAGACAAAGAAGCAGAAAAGTGATGCCTGTGTGGTTTATTAGACAAGTGGATACATTTTACAAGGGCGTCGAAACTTGAGGAGAGGTAAGTTAATATATTTTATACATTATAAATATATTACTCTTCTAATCATATGCAAAAATTGTCCTCTAATGTGAAAGCGATTGGTATGAGTTAAGAAAAATAACAATGAAGAAAGAAAATAAGCACTGAACTGTTCATTAAAAGGCAAAACTACATCCGGAGATGACAGTCATCATATTCTTGATCCGCACTAAGATTATAACGTCCTTTTTTTCCTTTTTTACTTCTTCGCAAGTCTGATCTTGCAGTCTAGGCATTGCAGTCAAGTTATAACATGACTGGGACTAGTTAGGAACTTCCGTTTTCTTTAAATACACATGAACTCTTTGCGAATGCGTGACAGAGATGGCAGCACTGTACAGTGCATAGAGCTCTAGTGGCAGCGCAGAGAGTTAGTACTGATACTTAAAATGGCGACGTTTTCGTTGCAAGAACAGCGTGTAATCATTCGTTTTCTCCCTTAGCACTCGTGGTACCTCTGACGTTACTAGAGGAACCTCGGGCGGAACTTCCGAGCCCCTCCCGGCGGGGAGTTGTACGGATTGGGTTGGACTCGAGGGGGCAGTGTGTTCCCGACACCCACGGGGAATTGGATACCTCCGGCCAGGCTACGGCCGCCCAGAGGGGGTAGAGGGTTGCCCTATAAGTCCCGGGTACTCGCCTGCAGAGCTAGTAGAAGGTGTGCTAGATCACCAAGCGGTCCCACCGAGGTTTTTCGGTAGTCTTCCGTGCGAGGTTGACGTGCGTAAGTGGCGTATCCACTTCCACCCATCTTGACGTAGTAGTCGATGGGGGGCTTTTTAGGCTCAAGGAAAAACCCCCGGAGTATACATCGCCCGGGTCCTTGATCCTACGATTTCAGGAGTAATGGGAGGGGAACCTCTGTAATAAACTGTGACTCCTACTGAAATTCACCGGCAATGGACTGAGCCATGTGGTGACAGTAACATGGATGTCTAAAATGCTTAATGTGCGTTCCTGGGTGCGACAGTTTAATGAAGACAGAACATCTTGTGAATACAAACCAAGGCAGCCACGGCCTCGCAGCAGCCGGTCTGACGACATGATCCAGCAAGTGGAGAATGTTTTGGAGGATCGCCGATTGAGATTTGATGACATTGCCTCCAAAATTGGCATTTCCGTGTGATCTTGCAAATTATCAGGTGATGTTGACGCGTGATGATGCCATGAATGGAACATCAATGACACGCTGCTCTTGCAATGAAATCGTCGCCATTTTAAATGTCAAAAAAGTCCTAACTCTCGTCACTGCTACTGGGTTCTATTTACCCTAGTGCTGCCCTCTCTGTCACGCATTCACAAAAGGTTCGCGCATATTTAAAAAAAAAATCAGAAGCTCCTATCTGGTCCCAGTCCTGAAAAAAATAAATGTTACATCTTGAACGCTCCTCGCGCATATGTACTGAAACGTTTTTCCCTTGTGACTTTAAAGGAATGTTCGTGCTGCATTTCATATACCTCTGGTATATATAAGACTTATTGAGTTAGCAGAATGTTTAAGTGTTTGCGAAATGGGTCATCAGCTAGTCTCGAAAATTATGGTTATCAGAAGGATTTCAACAATGAAGTTCAGTGTTATGGATACAGCAGAAGGATGGGGTAAAGCGAAGGACAAAAAGGAGAACCAGAAGGGTGCTTAACGTCTAATCTTTGTTGCAAATAAGCTTTCCCCATAACTTTTAAAGCTCAAGTGAATTAAATACCTCGCATTGGCTTCTGTCATACTATAGACTATTGTGTGTTAAAAACGAGTTCGTTTGTACGAGGGGGTGACGTCAAGTTTAATTATCACCCGGTAGCTTTTATGCTAGCTGATCCCTCGGGACATAATGTTGGTAGTTACAGTGATTTGAGTCCTTTGATTTTTTACAGTGAGTACCAGAATTGACTGAGGTGTATAATGGAGAAAACTGATGCTCGTAGTGTGATCAAGTTCCTGCATTTGAAGGGCAAAACTGCCCTGGATATCCACGATGAGATGACGGCTGTTTATGGAAATGATTGCCCATTGTATGACACTATTGTGAGGTGGAAAAGGAATTTTCAAACTGGTCACATGTCCCTGACAGATGAGCCAAGAGTTGGTAGATCGTCAGTGACAGACGATGCTGTCAGAGTGAAGAAAGTGGAGTGTTTATTACTGGAAGACAGACGAGCAACCATCCAAATGATCACGAATGAGACACATCTTAGTTCTGATAGTGTGTGGAAAATTGTTCATGACGAACTGCGCATGTCTAAGGTGTCTGTACGGTGGATTCCACGTTTGCTAACCTCTTTCCAAAAGCAAACACGGCGTGACCTTTCCAGACATGTTGATGCTGTTGGAACAGGATGAAGATGAACTTTCTGATCGTTTGGTAACTATAGATGAATGCTGGATCTATCAGTATGATCCAGAGACAAAACTATGAACATGGAATGGAAACATGCCGAACCCCCAATCCCAAAAAGGCAAAGGTGTAAATGTCAGCTGGCAAGGTCATGCGTTCAGTTTTCTAGGACTGTCCTGGAGTCATCCTTACGGATGATCTCGCCAAGAGTCAAACCATCACTGGCAGATACTACTGTAATCTTCTGGACAAGTTCCGAGCAGCTCTGATTAAGAAACGACGCGGTATGTTCTCCAAAGGTGTTCGTCTTCTGTCTGACAATGCACCAGCTCATTGATCTCAAGTTGCAATTGACAAAAGAAGGGAATTTGGCTTTGATGCGTTACAGCATCTGCCTTATTCGCCTGATCTCGCACTAAGTGACCTTCCTTGTTCGCAGAAATGAATAATCCGTTGCATGGTTGCCGATTTGACAACACAAATGACGTTATTATTGAAGTGGAAGAGTTGTTTAAAGCGAACCCTGTACACTTCTACAATAAAGGTATTCGGAAGGTCAAGAAACGTTGGGAAAATGTGTAAATCTGGATGATAACTACGTAGAGAAGAACTAACAAACACAGATCAACACAAACTCTGTATCACATTTTTAAAGTGTGATAATTAAGACCTTACGACACATCCTCGTATCATGATATATCTTCATATGTTCGAAGAGAATTGTCAAATTTATATTTTACTACTCGTGTGAATTAAATATGCTATGCAGAAGAGTTAATTTATCTGGAATGCATGTTAATTCTTAACACAAAATAAGGAGAAGGATCCTATGCTTCAAACCTGCCTCTGAGGATGACTGACAATATTTTATCTGACATTGCCTTGAACTGGATTTGTCATTCATCACCATTCTTCGCCTGAGTTGATTTTCCTTATAAACTTGGGTTTTTGCATGCCTTTGCAACTTTATTTGCATGATTAATTAGTGAAAGAAAAGTCTACGGCACGAAAACATTAGCCAAATAGGGGAAAAGTGAAACCAATAATACGTGGAGGAATACATGTCCGTGGGGCAAGGTTATTTGAAACAAAGATTACAGTATTACATCCTGATACGGGGGAAACATCACAGCATCTCTTTGAGGTACCGTGACACATCAAACGCCAGAGAGGTCAATCCCACAAGGTATCTCACCGCCATACGATCGAATTTGACCAACATCTCACTAGATCCTTTGACGAGAAAATAGATAAGGAAATAAAAATACATTAAAGGGCAGAAAGTTTTGTGACTTATTTGTCTACCAGTCAGGGAATAGCTTGAAAAAATCCGAGGTAAGAGCGTATCACTCTTCAAACGTTACCATGGATACAGCTTGCTTGACTACAATGGCAGTCTCGGCGGCGTTTTCCCTTTGGAACAAATTACATATCGATAATAGTATTAAGTCTTATACAGCTGTATCTGGATTTGTGATTTTTCGTTGGTTTTTCAACATCATCATGTTCAAGGACTGGGCCCTCTGACCCGTTCCGTTCTCTTCAACAGTCTACTGATCCTTCCAGCGTAGAGCTGGGCGTCCTACATCTCCCTTTCTCTTCGGCATATAATCTAAAACTCTTCTTGAAAGTCGTTCCGCGTCCATTCTTAAAATATGACTTTTCCATTAATTTTTGTTCTTTACTATTTTACTGTTTAAATTAAAAATCCCAAGCTCTTCTCTTATTTTATCGTTTCTTACGTGGTCTATTCTTTTATAACCTGCCACGGTTCTCAAAAATCTCATCTCTGCCGATTCTAGCTGTTTGCGTTGGTTGTTTGCCAGTGTCCATATTTCGGAACCGTATGTTAACGTTGGGACTGCCATTATCTTATAAAATTTTATCTGTGTTTCCTTTCTTGTTTTCCTGTTCAGCGTTCTTATTATAGTTCCACACATTTGATTGAATCTGTTTAATTTCACCTCCATATCCTTGTTATTTGCTACTGCTACTGTGTAGCCGAGATAGTTAAAACTATTAACCTGTTCTATTATTTTATTCTTTATAACTATGTTTGCTCTTATGTTGTTCTTCCTTTTAAAAGCCATTAGTTTTTTGTTCTTAGATTGAAAGGTTATATGTTTCCGCTATGTTGTTTAAACTATATACTGCTCTTTGCATGTCATCTTCTCAGTGAGATATTATCACTTCATCGTCAGCAAATAATACTGTATTTAAAATTATGTTTCCATTCAGTACATTTTATTTTATACTTTGCTGCCATTCTTGTACCAAATTATTAATATAGACATTAAAGAGTATAGGCGATAGAGGGCATCCTTGTCGTATTCCTTTATTTATATCCACTGCTTCTGTTTTTCTTCCATTCTTTATTATTGCTGTTGTAGTGTTTTATACATACCTTTACAGTCCCAATTGAATGTGCTGGTATTCCACAATTTTCCATCGCTATCCAAAGATTATCCCTTAAGACCGAATCGAAGGCTTTAACATAGTCAACAAAAAGCATAACTGTGTCAACATTAAATTCTTTGTGTTTTTCAATTAGTTGTTGAATTATAAATATACTATCCGTGCATGATATTCCTTTTCTAAATCCGTTTTGGGCCTCATGAAGCCGTGCTTCCGCTATTGTACTTATTCTTCTTGCACCTATTTTAGCATATAGTTTATACACTGAACACAACAGACTAATTCCTCTGCAGTTCACATTTTTCTCTATCACCTTTCTTAAAAATTGGTATCACCAACGCTGTATTCCATTCTTCAGGGATATGCCCATACCTCCAACAAAGATTAAAAAGATCAAGCAATCTGCTATGTAAACACACAGGTGCATATTTTATGAGTTCCAAATTTAATTGATCACATCCCAGCCTTCTTATTTCTACTAAACTACATTATTTCAATCCGGCTCTTTTTATGAGAATTGTAAGTTCCTTTTTTACTAGATTGGATTACCAGCCCATGTTAAACCTCTATCCTGGAGAGCCCGGTTTTATATCGGAGTTGTCCTCTCCTAGATGAGCTTTCATACTGGACTTCGACCTCATCATTCTAATGTATTATTATCATTAGGAGGGATGCCTCGTCTGCGACTTCACCGTAGTGAAGAACTTCTTCTCCGCCGAAAATCCCGTTGAGGGCTTCACACTTAACACTCTGTATGGGGCTCTTTGACAAGGGAGCAACTGTGATCCCACTATTTATTTCCCCTCGGGAGCCTGGGTGGTCCAGTTATACCCCTAGGGAGTGGTTTGGTGAACTGCAATCGTAAGGTTGGGCGATGGGGTCGCCACGTCCCTACGCCATCGTATGTTTTTATGTATATTAAATCTCATACATTAACTCTGGGAAGGTTAAGGGTTCATATTGGCTGGAGAAAACGTTCCATCCCCCTTCCAATCTAAGTTCGAATCCTTCTCACAGTACACAACTTCTCACACTACCGACTTAATTACTAAGCCAGCCGCAACAACTTGACTCGCATGTCTGTACGCACATTTAAGTTACCGCTTTGTGAACATGTGTGGCAGAGGTAAATTGTCTCTCGAACGAATCGCCGACTGAAGAAGTCTCACATTCCCGTCTTCTAATTGATTTGCCTTTAACGACTGTAACTTCGGAGCTGTAACCTTAGAACGTTACTTATTCAACGGAGTTTTCTCCAGTTTGTGAAAATGGAGAGTTAACTTGTGGATTCTTGGACATCATTTGACATAGAAGCTCTGAAAATTGAGCAGCACGCTGCACACAGATATCTATACAATGCTTATGTGTTTATATAAGGGAGGAGAAATTCATTTGAGTGCAACACATGTTATAGTATTCTAGCACTACGCTATGGAGCACTTAAAAGCAATAACCTGCGCTATTTACTTCCTTGTTATTTAATATTTTAATCATATCAGAAAATTGTATATTTTTATCAGTATCAGTATGTATAAAAAGTACTATATTACTGAATTTGGCCAAAACATACCAAACGTAAATTCATTTCAGAAATAATTAATTAAAAATACAATGCAATATAATTGCTGTCTTATTTAAAACGCAGTTAAGTTTGTATAAAAAACTTGAAGTCTAACTCTTCATTTATTTTAAGGTATTTAATCGAATGTGACAACTATTAGATAGAGGGTTTCTGATTTAAAACATTAAACATTGATTTTTGGAGTTAAAGGGCATGTACCACTCCCACATTTTGTCCTGAGCCTTCAGTTTGGTGCTGCGAACGCTCGGGTCAAGAAGGGCTGTGCTTTGTAAAAAGAAACAACTGAGCATCACGGTGCATACTCCAGTTGTGCATTCCACTGCATCGCTTATCTTTTTACTGTCCTTTTGTGCTTTACGTTTTTGTTTAATCAACTTAAACAGGATTTTAACTACTAAGAGCCCGAAGCAAATGTAACATGGACACTCCTAACTATTGTGAATAGTCAGTGGTTTATTTGGACCGGAGCGGGGCGCAACGCCCTTCCGGAAAGTATTTTCCCGCTTTAGAATAACGTAGCACTTTTTCATTCAGTAAGAAAATCGTTTGTAATCCACAAATAGCGTTGAGACGTCATGGGTGTACTCTAGCGGACTAATATAGAAACTTGCGTCTTTATGTTCATAAAATACAGTGGCTTTTACACTCCTGGTCGGTTTTTTATTCTCTAAGTTTGGCTACACCGCTGTTGGATTCGGAGAGCGGGAAGTGAGCACAACTTTCTCCCACTCGTTATGTTTCTGTGAATCCAAGTTTTATTTTAATGTTTTGCTCAGTGTGTTGTTTTGAAGTAGATATTATTGGTGCTCTCTGCAATTACTGAACATCACTAGCCCGGTAGTACCTTTCAAATTTTCCAGTAGCTTTGAAAGTGAGTTGTGACCAGGAGTTTACTTAAGTGGCTGGGTTCAAAGAAACGTGCTGGGGATGACGATGAAGAATCAAAGAATACTAAGAAGTGTAATGATGGCTCACGTAAAAATGAAACTGAATGGAATTCAGTTTTGTTAAAGACGTGAGCATAACGAAAGAGCCGGGGTTAAAGTTCACTGACCTCCTGTACATATATTTATTCCAAAACCATATGTCAAATCATAGCTACGAAAGGGGGGACGTTCAGCTGATGAAAGAGCTTCTCGGAAACAAGGCCGCTGATTTTGACACCCAGTACGACTCCATTTGGAAATTGCTGAATAAATGAGGTGAGTTCCTGTAAATATTTTGCTCCAACTAAATCCCTGTGAATAGTACAGGATGGAGATATTAGTTCAGCCATTTATGAACCTCTTACAACAATTGCAGAAACTACAACACTCGGGCTTTTAGGATATAAATTAAGCTATGACAAGCGATGGGAAATCTCATTCCACTCTTCAACAACGACGCTATCTAACAAGGGAACTATCACTATGGTCATACCTGTACGCGCTTGAGAGTTTGATGGCATCATCTATGCTCTATGTGGGGCCTGTGTGACAAAACTTGGGTGCAGGGTGTAGCTGAAAGTACTCCAACTTGAGTCCAGAATACTTAGGAACGTAGGCATAACACAACATTGTACGGGAGGGACTGTTTATCCCTGACAGACAGCGATCTACTCGTGGCATAGGTAAGGAGCACCGTACCAGAACTGACGAGGGATGTCCAGCAGCTACTTGCAAGTGGTCGCATGCTGAACTTTCCAGGCTTCAGTTTTGGGTGTTGCGATTCTACTCCGCAGCACATTGTTGGGTACATGGTTTATATACAGCAGGTATTACACAATCAAATTTTCAGGTGCTTAAGCGGTGTGAGTACAGTGATAGTTAAAAGGTAAATTGCAAAACTGCGGAACAGGTAGTCGTTGAAAGTGGTGTGATGAAGTGAGAAAGGAACGTTAGTACTTACATTGGACATGCAGCCTAAGGGACTGATTGAGCGGATGCTGCAGGGCCTGATGATGGGCTAGACACATTACAGTGGCATTGTGATGAGTCCTCATCACCGTGCCTAAGTGCGCCTCACTGGAGTGCAATCCCGGAATGTTAGATGTGTTGAGATGGTGTGGTGGGTCCATGCGCCAGGCTAAGGACGCTGGAGGATGACCACCTTCAACTGCACATGTTACTAGAAGCTCTCCGCCCTCCTTTACTGGCAGGAAGGCGTTTCCAGGATCAAGACGTCGCCCGTCCACTGCCAAATATAGGCCTCTTGGAGGTTCTGAAAAACAAAGAAAAAAACTGTAAGGTAATGGCTGCATTTTACTGAACTCATTGGAATATTCTGCATTACGTTTCTAAATCCGCTTCATTTTAAGACCATTGCCGTACCTAGCGCAACAGCATTGTTACAGCTACCTCAAAACAAAATCTTATATTGCGTGCTAAATTTGTATGTTATTGCCTTGCGCAGGCCTTGAGGTTGGAAGTTGAGTCGGAAAATATTTTAACAGAAAAAATAACATTTTTTTCGATTTATAATACATAACTATATCTGCATACCGACCTTTCTTAGTCGTGTTTCCTTAACGGTTGAATGTTGACCTGGAATACTAAAAGTTATTATTTAATGATAAATAAAATATTTTTGTATGCATTAGAAAGAACAATGCAGATTAACGTCTATAATAAAATCGGAAATCTTTAATGTTAATTGTACATGTGCTGAGGCTTGACGCAGTGAGCTGGAGCATGGAGTTCTGGTTCCCGACCATTAATACGCCTGGATTGATCCCATCATCCACAGAGATGTGAATTTAAGTACCAGTACGCAGTGAGGGAATTGAGGTGCTTCGATTGGGAGCAATTCTAGCTAAGAAAGATATCAGATAATTACAGGGCTGTTCAATAGAGAATTATCACAATTTTTTTACGGTCATAATTTTTCGCACTAAAATTCAAACTTATTATATTCTGTTAATTTAATGTGAAAAAGAAACCACAACGTAGTAGTTTCATTGTTAGTACTCCTGGTTCGTGCCTGTGAGAACCAGGCAAGTTCAGACATGTTCAGTATCGCCTACCGCTGTAATGGAGGTAACACGCGAGGAACATATGTGGCTTTGAAGTTCTGCTTTCGTCTCAACAAATCTTCAGTTGAGGCCTATAGAATGTACAGGAGGCCTATGGAGAGTCTTTTTTTCCCTACAGCACAGCTCGAAGGTGGTTCAAAATGTTTAAAGATGGGAGACAATCAATTTCAAGGGAAGGTGGACCCAGTGCTCCAGTTACTACTCTCACGGAAGAAAACATCAACACTGCTGCTGCCATTGTGAAAGAGGATCGACCAATTACCTTAATATCCTTTCTGAAATGCTGAATATTTCATGTGGTGCCACCCACACCTTGGTGATAGAAACATTAGACATGAGGCTTGTTTATGCGCGATGGCTTCAGAGACTGTTGATTCCTGAACAAAATGACATTCGCATGCAGGTCTGGATGCAGTTAAAGTTGATCTTAAGGAAGATCCGGAGATTCTTTCAAACGTAATCACTGCCGATGAAACTTGGCTACATCATTTTGATCCTGAGAGCAAACAGCAAAGCTCAGTGTGGTAATCTCCTTCATCACCAACTCCCAAAAATGCAAAAGTGGTTGATTCTGCTGGAAAAGTTATGAACATCTCATTTTTTGATATTCATGGAATGGTTTATCAGCATGTTGTACCTGCACACACATATCAGTAGCTGGACAGTACTACAGGGATGTCCTGAAAACATTGCAGGTCCATATCAGGCGCAAAAGACCACATTTCCATGAAGCAGGCTGGATGCTGCACCACGATAATGCGTGGGTGCATATTGCCAATGTTATTGCTGAATATCTTGCAAAAATCAACGTGAGGTGCATCCCTTACCCTCCCTATAGTCCGGATTTAGCCACATGCGACTTTTTTCTATTCCCTAACTTGAAGAAACACCTTCGTGGGAGGCATTATCCATCATCAGAAGCAATAGTGAAGGCTGCGGAGGCGATTTTTAAGGATCTCTAAAATTGGTTTCCTGCATGTCTTTGAAGACTAGCAGAAACGCTGGGACAAGTGCATCGCATTCTGGGGGGACTATTTTGAGAATGACCATCACAATTAAGAGGATGAGTAAAGGTACGATGTTAAAAAAATTGTGATAGTTCTTTATTGAACAGCCCTCG
Organism: Mantis religiosa; assembly: GCA_030765055.1. Taxonomy (NCBI): domain Eukaryota; kingdom Metazoa; phylum Arthropoda; class Insecta; order Mantodea; family Mantidae; genus Mantis; species Mantis religiosa. Next base: position 40,644,394 of record CM060952.1, read on the forward strand.
TACCGAGAAAGGTAATCAGTAGCAATATCGCCTATATTATCGTCCGCCTCTGTCACAATACGTGGGCGCAGGGCTGGTAATAGGTTTGTCATACCTTACCCGTTAGGACTGAAACTACATAGCGGGGTAGTAATAGTGATACATGATATTAATGTAGCATGTTGTATAATAAAGATTTCTCTAAATTTTATAGAACATTCTGTTAGATGCAAGTAATTGATTGCTTAGAGGAGGGTCAACCAAGTCCATGTCCAAGCCCACGTCGGCAGCGTGGAGGTAGCATGTCTGCCTTAGGTTCAAGAGGTCCTGAGTTCGAATCTCGGTCAGGGTGACTTACCTGGATAAGGTTTTCCCCAGGGTTTTCCTTTATCCTGAAAGGGTATGTTGGGCAACTAAGGGCCCTGGACCCTGGACTCATTTGAGCATCATTTCACCCTGTCATGCACCGTCCAATATGACTTAACGTTGGTGGAAGTAAATTTAAGAAAAAAGAGTCGAAGTCCAAGTTCCTGGTAACAAGTTAATAGGTAAATTGCATATTGATACTCATATTTAAAAGTGTAGGTCTACGAATTACCCGGATATTGCAGGTAGTTTAGCAACTCCTAGATTCATGGGAGAGGGAAGAACGTGTTAAACAATGTGTTAAACAAGTAGTAGAGCCAAAACTGAAATAAGAAGGCGTGTGTGGATGAGTCTCGTTCATTCATTCAGAATTCAGAACCACTAAAAGTCAGTTTGCTCGGTAACAACTTGGATTATGTGTGACGTTATTTGATATCATCTTTCACATGATTCTGTTAAATGAAAGCTGTAGTCTGGAAGAGCAACGGAATTGCCATAAATTAGTGAAATACTCACGTAACTCACTGGAAAAATTAACCTGAGGAATATATAATACGAAAGAGAGCATAAACAGTATCCTCCGTCCATTAATAGATCGCACATATATGCCCAACCAACCGTTCCGCTATGCAACTCAAAATCACAGGTAGGTGGGATACAAGCGACTTCGAGGGAATCAAATTTTGAAAGAATGGTGTGAATTTTTCCTGATAAATATAATGAAGAAAAGGGAAATGCTTCAGGTTACATTGGTTATTGTCAACCCCCCCCCCCCCAATTTTCACTGATTAGTAGTAGGGGAATAGCGGGATGATTCGTGAAACGAATTTACTTGTCCCCAATAATCCACAGAGTCACTGTGGTGCAAGAACTGAGTGGTTCCTACAAGTACATCGTGCTGAGAATTTGAACTCTTGTCCGGATTGCGTTGGACTCGGCGGAGGAGTGATTCTAGAGACAAGATGTGTCTGGGCGGTGATGTGGGATTGTGAGATAACTCAGTGTAAACTAATAGCTGTATGGGCAGAGAGCTGGTATGATAAGTTGCTATAGGCCGTACTGGGGCTTTGAGTACTGATTTCTTCTGCGGTTGAGTATGTATTCACTTCTGTATACGTGTAAATAGGGGAGGCATTTTAGACACAAGGTATAGCAACCAAGTGGTTAGAAAGAATGTGTGAAGCACTAGTGGAATCCAAAATGCTGTATGCAGTGGAGATCTCGGGGGGCGGAGGTAATTAAGACGGCGGACCAAAACCACTTAAGGTTTTGTAAGCAGCTACTAGGCTTACCAAATCAGCACCTAGGGAAGTAGCTTTAGTAGAATTAGGAAAGACAAGAAGAAATGTAATAATAATGGAAAGAATAATAGCATTCTGGTACAGGTGATTGGACAAAGAACAAGGGGAAATTATGATATTATGCACGAGACAGCAAAAAAGATTAGAGAACTCAGTTGGTGGGCAGAGATAGGAGGAACTATAGAAAAAAATGGGATTGAGAAATATGGACATTACAGGAAAGGAATAGAAGCGATGTGGTTAAATTGGTAAGATGAAGAATATAAGATATAAAAGGGCAGGAAATATGGGGAAGTCTAGAAAATATTAAATCATTACAATTATACCAACAAATAGAAAGAAACTGGATACGAGAATCATACCTAGATTACTGCAATAAGAAAGAGAGAGAAGGGCTTGCTTGGATGAGATCAGGAGAGATATGTTAAGAGGGACAAGAGGTAGGGAAAAAGGGAATTTGTGAATTGTGTGGTGGACAAGAAAGTATGGAACACTGTAACAGAATTCGAGAAGGTTTCAATAGGGAGAAAACAGATTTGGGAGGAAAAATGAGAGAAAGTAGAGAAGAGGATAGTAGCTATAAAAATGTTAACAGGAAAGAAGGAAAAGAAGGTAAGGGGTATTAGTGAATGCTTACAGAAAGTATAAGAAAAACAGTCAAGAAATGTAAAGAATATAAAAAAGGAAGATGAAGGGAATAATGGGGCTAGTTAAGTAACTATGGGGCATGGAGGTTAAGAGCTACCTGGCAGAGCAGAAGGCCAGGGTGTCATGTAAGCCAAGGTAGCAACAAGGTAAAGACAAATAAATGTAGCCTAAAGTTGTAAATTTTAAAAAAGTGTAAAATTTTGGAATATGCATAGTTCTATCATACTGCTACCCTTTTTGGTGTTAGCAGGAGGTGCGTCTCCATGCAAATGTGTTTTTGTTTCAGTGCTGAAGGATCAGGCGAGTGGATATCTGGTGAGTGTATGACCCTGGAGTTTGCTTTATGAAACCATCTGGTGAGGTTTGTTGTGTGATATAATCTTAGGCCTCTCTTTGTCAAGAGGTTGGCAGGCTAATGGGTATAGTTCACCTGTATCAGAATGTCACATTTGAAAACGTAAGGGGGCTTTTGTTATTTCGACTCTACTCGCTTCTTGTGTCTTTCGCTTCAGGCCTTCTCCACGAAGTTTACAGTACTGAAATGCACCTTGCGCTTAAATGTTACTATTTCCTTTGTTTTCTGATGAACTTGATCATTAGTCATCCATGGAGAAAACGAAAGTACCTTTCAATTTAACTATTAGCAGAATTTGCACTCAAAACAATGGCAACTGGAAACGGTGTAACAAAACTGCACTCCACATAATGGCCTTTTATGGTGTTGAATTACAATAAAAGTTAATGCAATCTCATGCTGCGTTTTACAACAACAGTTACTAATTGTATCAGTTGCATTATATCAGGGAACAACAAAATTTCAGCTACTTCTACTGTTTCTTAGGAAATAAAGCAAAGTATTGCGAGACCTTGCGGTTATGTTATGAACATTGTAGCCTTTTATCCCTGATAATGTAGATTCAAATCTAGGCAAGTAACAGGAACTCTTCTTTATCATTCAACTAGTATGAACTATATATGAAACAGAACAAGTGTGTTTTTTCAAAGTTTGAAGAATGAAATCATTGTGTTTTATAACTGTTGAAAGCGTAATATCAACTCATAAGATGAAATATTTTAAAACGAAAATTATTTGTTAGTAATTAAGGTAATTAGATGAGTCTAACTCAGCCATCACGAAAACTATAGGCCCAAGGTTCCAGTATTTACATTACGTTCAGAAAGCACAGCGTTCTGCAAATTATAAAAGGAGCAAGTACAAATTGTGTTTCAGATGTCAATAACAAGTTTAAGATCTCATAAAGTATAATTTGGTAATAGGGGTGAGTTATAAAGGTCCTTTCCTGATAAAGATGCACGTATTTCTAAACTTCATACCATGTAAGTGCATGCGTCTGTCTGTAGAAACATAATCAATAATAAGTATAAAGAGGTAGAGACAGACTGAACAATTCAATGCCATAGCCGAAATTTGAACCACGGATCTTCAATACCATGCCTTAATATCATGTTAGCACGTTGGCCATAGTAGCTCAATGGTTTAGAGCGGCTGGACGGAGACCAGAAGACCCGTGGTTCAAATCCCGGCTATGGCATTGAATTTTTCAGTCTGGCTCTACCCCTTCATAATTCGTCCTACATACGGCTAATGTGAAAGAACAATTAATTCCCATTAATTGTACCTAAAAGTGGTTCGAACTATAAAGCCCGGGTCTTAAAGTAAGTCACCATTAAGGTAGTTGTGCTATGCTTCAGTCTGACTCTACCCCTTCATAATGCGTCCTATACACTGCTAGTGTGAAAGAACAATATCGGAACTATCCAATACATCTTACTTTAGAGGGGCAGGCGCGAACACAACATGAAAAAATGTTGCGGTTAAAAACAACAAAATGGGAGAAAAGATTATTACCACCAATCAAGATGAAAACACAAACAAGTTTCCTACACAAAGTGACGGAATTAAAAACAGATCTGAATCTTCCGAATTCTAAACAAAACATTTTAATCAAAGAAAACCCACTGACTTTTGAACCAATTAATATTCAATTATATTTAAAACAAATAGTTACAAAATCTGAAACTTCCAAATTTGTACTAAAAGCACTAGCATTAGAAACTGTGAACAATAGTTATCCACCTAAAGAATGGTTACTTATCTACACAGATGGATCTAACTTGGACACTTCAGGAGCAGACATTAAGTGTGCACTGTTCTCATTCTATCAACCAGCAGGATACAACGCAACAAATTTTGATGCAGAAGGAACCACTATTCATATTTCACTCCAACGCCTTCTATTCAGAATAGATAAATTCAAAAAAACTGTCATACTTTCTGATTCTAAAGCAGCATTATGTGCAATAAGTTCATATAAAATGAGGTCAATCCAAATTAAAGAATGTCACAAAATGATCCAACAACTGGAAAAACTACAGAAAAGAATTACATTACAGTGAATACCTGCACATTGTGGAACTGATGGAAATGAATCAGCTGATTTCCTTGCCAAAAGGGTGCAAATTTAATTCAGAACAAAAGTAAAAGCTTACCCTTTACATCCATAAAAAGATTAATCAAAAGAAAATATAAAAACAAACAAAACCAATCAATATCTAACAAAGCCAAAGATAAAAAAATGGAACATTTTAATTAAAAATACAGAAATTATTCCAGAATTCCCACGTTAAGCTGCAGTAGCAAATTTTAGATTACTTACGGAACATGATTAGATGGCCAAACGCTTACACAGAATAGGAATTTATGCAAGTCCAAATTGTCCTTTGTGCAACAAAGAAGAGGAAATGACTGAGGAACATCTTTTATCGTGTGAAGTCCTACCTGCCGGATCCACTACACAGAAATATTGGAGAGCAAGAGAGCTAATGCCTTCATTGCCGAAGCCTAGCATTTGAAAACAACAACAATTAATTTACAATAATAAGGATACTTTGAGTTTTCTAGGAAGGGCCCTGAAGGCTTACTTCTTTTGGATGACTTCCATAGCCCGTTAACCCTAAGAGGCACATCAAGGTATTTATGTCAAAAACATATTTATGAAGTTAACCACTTCCGAAGTGTTCGTATTTACTGGTTTCAGTTTTGATAAGCTCTTCTCAAATGGGAAGTCATTATATTCTTTATTTTTTCTCCAGATCATACAGAAAGAATTAGATTTAAAAAAACCATAAATACCATAAAATACAACACTTTCCTATACTATGCAATATATTAGAAGCAAAAAGTAGTTTACAATGCGAGTTACAGAAAACTGATAAAGGAGATTGCGAAACGATTTCTTCTGATAACTCTTCGGTTTATAAAGCTTCAAAAAGACTAACAAAATATTAAGATACTTATTTGAAATAAATATTATGTAGACTATGCAGTGTCTAAAGTTATTGGAGTATGACACAGCATGTACAATGTAAATATGCACCACATTTGCTGCGACCTTTAGCAATTTACTTTCTCCAGGAGGAAGGGATTAAATGAAAGAAGTATGGGGGACTACAGAAGCACACAGAAAGACCTCAGAGACAGGTGGAAGTCTATAGCTTCAAGATCTACCCCACTACTGTAACTGCTTGGAGAGGGGAATGAACGACCTATTAAACCAAATAGCTCTGTTATCCGCAGGTAATGCTCTTTCATTGGAAAAACCATCCATATCATCATCCGGTACCACCTAACGCGACGTAACCTTGGAGGATATCTGAAACACAAGAAGAAATCGCGATAAATGACTAACCACCAAACCGATCATGGAGAACTATGACAAGTGCGAGGTTACAGTGAGTGGTAGGTGTAAGGGAAACCAAACAGGGGCTCCAGAATGCGACGCTCTCACGCTACCGTGAAACTGTCTCGCTCGGTTATCCGAACCTGTTGGCGCGAGGTCTACAATAAAGACGGAAGACTCCGACCTCTATCAGCCCGGGAGCGATGGAAAACTCGGCGGTTTTATTCCTTGGGGCAATACCATGAGTCTAAAAAGGCCCCCCCCCCCCATCGATAAAAACGCCAAGACGGGTGGAAGTGGATACGCCACTTACGCGTGTCAACCCTGCAGGGAAGAGTACCGAATAACCTAGGTGGGGCCGTCTGGTGATCTAGTATACCTTCTACTAGCTCTGCAGGCTAGTACCCGGGACCTTTTAGGCAACCCTCTGCCCCCTCCGGGCGGCCGAAGCTTGGCCGGTGGTACCCGATCTCCCACGGATGTCGGAAACACACTGCCCCCTCGAGTCCAACCCAATCCGAACAACTACCATTCAGCGAGGGCCTCGAATGTTCGGCCCGAGGTTCTTCTAGTAACGCCAGAGCTACCGCGAGTGCCAAGGTTCCACAGCGCCCGCATCATTGAAGCTGAAGGGGACGGATCGGTTATTCGAACTGGACAGGGGATTCGGTCTACCGAAGGTATTCTCCCAAGTGTGGGCACCCCTGGGAGGCAGGACAAGGCGAGCTGAGACCAAGAGCGCCGTCCTAAGGAGCCACGACAAGGCAGAGAGCAGGGTCTCTAAATTTTAATAGATGGAAGCTCTCCGGCAGGTCAGGACAACTGACAACCTAACCTTCTGTGGCTCGGCAACAGTCACACCACGGGACCGTTTTCAGCCGCGCCGTGGCTCCGTGGTTAGACCGCTTGGCTCTCACCAAGGTGGCCCGGGTTCGATCCCAGGCGACCGCAAAGTGAGATTTGTGGTGGTTTCCCCCGCCATCTCATTCCACCGGTGCTCCATCTTCATCTCATGTATCATCTGTGTCACCGCCTGCGGTGCCGTATGTAGTAAAAGCGGGCGTTAAACACCACACACACACGGGACCGCTTTCGGAGACCGGAAACCGTCCTAGCGAAGGAGGGAGTCTTCACTCAGAGCATATCCTCCTGCCATGCAACGCCGAGACACACACCGACACTTCTACTCTAAAATAGACTGCCAGATGACAGGTGATGAGAAATGATAATGGAAATAAAATGGGAACAGGATGTGCGGGTGATGTAATTAACCTACGCATCATTTACCTGGTCACTCGGAAAAACTCCCAAAGTGGACCAGGTAGGTCAGCCACGGAAATGGAACCCGGACCTCCCAAATACGGGCCTCAGTCATTCCGCTGGCTATTGGTTGTGCTTATTTTTGAGAAGAAGGAACTTTGCGTGAGAAAATCGCATGTTCAGGGAAGAATTATGAGAAACAAATGACGTTACATACGAGTATAGTAAATATTAAAGAGGCAATTTGTTCTTTGGCGAAAGCGATATAAAATTAACGTTTATGAAGAGATGGTAAGGTAACCTCGTTTGTCAGAAATGTCATGTATCTTACAAGGTTGGCATGTGCTGTTGAATTGTTAAAGACTTCGTGGTGAGACCGTTACCATAAGAAGACAAATTCCCTCTTAAAGGCTTTGAAAAGAGAAACATTTATTTCTCTTTTGATACAACGCTCCCAGAAAACTTTTGTAGCACGTTAACATAGAATTTGGAGCGAAAATCGAGGAAAGTGAATATATCATTTCTCTCTTTTGTTTGGTATTGAAAGGGAAGGGAACCGAGTTCTTCAAATGTCACGTAAATAAAAGAGACGCTAGGCCCTCTTTCTACGCAGCATAAGCCGTGCAGGAAAACGTACAAAGTGATATTAGAGTATCTCCAACAAAAATGTCATTCCAGTATTTTCTTCCCGTCCATTTATTAAGGATTCCTTTTGTGGTTCTGTTTGCTTGAACGTATGTAATTCGATGGTAATGCTTTCAGGCATTTTCCCCTTTTCGTTCTGCTGAGAGTTTGACACTCTTCAAACAGAAAAGTTGCTTTTATAGTGAAGGAATGTATGAAATGCCTACACATATTACTTCAAGACTTGCTAAAGTCTATTTGTTGTAAGAAATTGAATACTTATTTCGTAAGAAATAAACAAAACTCTAATTATTGCAATGTACTGATATTCCCCGCTCTTGTACAAACTTTTCTTAAACTACTTGTTATTCTATTTACAGCACTTAAAAGGAAAAATAGTTTTAGCAATTGTAGGTGTAAGGAAAATAGCGTAATCGAATGGCTTAAGAGATACTCAAATATTCCGTCAAATTGCTTTTCCTCTTAAATGATTAAGAAATGCAAAAGAAACAACAAATAATGCCTTCCTGTTTCAGAACAATATAAGGATTTGTACATTCAAATAAATGTCAAAAAATATCTCAAAATTTATTAACATAAATTAAGTGCTTAATTGTTATTCACTCTTGTGCAGAAATACTGTACTCTTATGCTTTATGCGTTTTGTAAAATCTTTGAGAATGAAGTGAACTTTAAAAGCTATCTGCATAGAATTCAATATTATATATATATATATTGTAACCCGAACATCGGAATTCTCGAGAGAACCAGCTGGCAGGAAGGAGCCAGTCGGGAAGCATTAAGCCCACGCCTACCCATATGTCTGTGTGGCGCTCGTTGAAGGGGTGGGGAGAAAAGCATCACGAGTTACAGTAGCGACGATAGTTCTGTACCGGCGATCTACTTTCTTCGCGCACTGGAGAGAGTCTATGACCAAGCGTCACTCATATCTTCTGCTAGCGGTAGAATTTGGAAGATAATGCAGCAAGGCCATATTTCACAGACTCGTCTTTACTAAAACGCATAGCTTAAGATATATGAGCACTACCTCATCATAGCCACTAAGAAATAGCAGATATTCTTTACTGTTTAACTTCTTTGCTTTCACAAATGTTTTAATTTACAGAAAAATAAAAATCTGGAGTGATGCCTTTGTAGCTTGTAGCGCATGGAAGTGAGTTAACCGATTTTCGTATGAAGATATGTTTCATCTTCATAGATAACCAACCTTCCTTCGTCTCTAATCCTTTTTATGGCACCTAAATATGAAACACGCCAATTTCTCATATACTTTTCCTAAAACAAGGCCCTATGGTTCCTTGTTTTCTTTCACTTGCAAACTATGCCACCTAAGTCTTTAAACTGGTGCTCCCGCTTTAAAGTTAATGCAATTTTGATGTTTCAGGAGACTCATATTTTGGCAATGGGTACAGTTTACTCCTGAATATAAAATTATAAATTGTTTGGCGAATTAAACACCTCTCAAAGTCATCAATGACAGTGATTGTTTCTGGTACACGATGTAATTTCAAGATGTTTCGAAGGAGGTCACTTGTGTCTCAAATTTCTCCCCTTCTTTAGCTATTTTATGAAATTTTCTCTCATACTTTTGTTGCTACACTCACCCTCCCTTGCATTTTATTAGCATATCGCCAGAAACTGCTTTCCGTTTCAAAATAGATTCATATTACTAATAACTTCGCGGTTTCGCTGTGAAGTGAGTGAGTGAGTGAGTGTGTGGGGTTTTAGGGCCCGTCGACAGCAAGGTCATTTGAGCCACTGTGAAGTGTTTTTCCACCAAGTTTGCTTTGAATTGGAGGCATTTTAATCTAAATAAGAAAATATATCGAAGCACACACATACACACAGACAAAACGCTGATCACTAGTGCGATTAAGAATCACAATTTCTAAAACTTTTAAATAATAACGTGACGGCACCGAAGCGTTAGAAGTTACCTGGTCAAACCTCTCCAAGATACTGGTCAATTCAGTGTATTGCGCATGACCGAGAGCTTTAGACTCAGCAACTGGATTCTAAACGACTGCGCATACGGTCTCCACCGGCACAGAAACATCGTCCGCACTGTACTGTACCATCTCTTTCCCCTCCCCCTGACGTCTGGAACAACCACGATGATTCACTGAGCCGCGAAACTTCCAGATACGGCGATCTGCCTATATAAGGGATGCAGTGGACGAGTCAGTGAGTTCTTGGCGAGCAGCCGTGAAGAGCGCAGTGCTAGCGAACGGACTGGAAGACTGCGTACGTGTATCAGAAGAGTTCTTAGTCAGCTCTAGAGAGAGTTGTTGTGCGGCAAGTTGCCGAGTAGCAAGTGTTACGTAATTGTGAGTGTTGCGTAATAGTGAGTGTGTAGTGGACCTGTGACAGACGAACTGGTGGACTGTAATTGTGTGCGCTATGTAATTCTATGTAATCGGCAAGTGTTCCAACTGTAATTCGGTGGAAATAAAGAACATTTTGAGTTTGTGCAATGAGAATTTTAATTCTACAAACCGACAAAGGTACAATATCTTAAATATATCCTAATACAAGGATTAAAATCGTTAAGAGATTTTTGAAAGTCCCATATAAAACATTGAGTGCAGAAACTCTTGAAAATTTTGGTATGGTATTTTTGGAAATTAGAGAACTCAAATAGATGTTTGGGATTTAACAGGCTTTTCATTTTGGGTTATACTATAAATAGATATGTAGTAAAAAAGTGAGTAAGTAAACGATTTTCTTAATACGCACATATATACATATTAATGCAAAACAAAACACTATACAAACATTTTGGTTTAAAATTGTACCCCTAAATCTGCTAGTAATAAGTAAATAATAATAAGTATGGACGAAATAATATTTTTATGGATAAATAGGTCTACAGGTGTAACTAGAGACTACAGGTGGAAACACGAATGTAAACACTATTCCTTGCAGGCGATGAGGTCTTGCTGGCAGAAACTGAAGATGAACTACAAAAGGATGACACATATTTAAGAAAATTGTACAAAATTTTAATTTGAATATATCAGAGAAAACAAAATTTAAGACATTTAAAGTTAGGTATATTCCCAGTTCGCTCATAGTGCTAGAAAATAAAATTCTGGAACAAGTATCATTTAATTTTCTTGTGTGCAAAACACGATTATATATATATATATATGGAAAAATAAATAACTTCAACTGCAACTGGAACATTAAGGCGGATATTGAAAAACAAGCCAAGACCAGAATCGATAATTAAACAGTATAAGTGCATGGTAAAATCTACAGTCACATACCCATCTGAAACATGAACTAATAACACTGCAAAAAGTACAAGCAGCAGAGAAGAGATTTTTGAGAACTATAGCAGGATACACAAAGTTACGTAGACAGAAAGACAAATATAAGTTTTCGTGAAAAATTAAAGGTAGAAGAACTAAATAATATATTTAAGAAACAAAGAAAATTGAAAGTTGCACTTAGAATGCCAAACAATAGGATACCTGAAACATTTATAAATTATTGTTACCGATCGCATTATTTCCTTGGAATTGCGATAAGGCGCTGCTGGTCACGCGTGGACAGGAAACAAAGAGAGTGATAGTGCCACAAACCGCAGCCGGCGCGCGGGGAGTACTGAACACTTTCCGAGAGAGAGAAAGAGACAGATAGTTCTAACTTTCTCTGGCTGCGCCGCGAAAGGTCTTGAAACGTCTGCGACTTTCTAGAACAATATTTGGAGGTATAAAAGCCCGCAGTGTGAGAGTTGCAGGTCAGTTGGAGATTTTAATTGAATGTGCAGCTGTGTGCACATTTGAATTCTGTGTACCAGTGTACCTCTTGAATTGAAGTGTACCAGTGAATTCTTTTGTTTGTTTACGTGTGGCGGGAGTACTCAGATGACCTTGAGGACTGCGTTTGTGTATGCTACGTAATTTCGCTGCTCTAAGGGCTGTACAAAGCGTCTTTATACTGAAATATAGAGCACTTTAAATTTCTGCAAAAAGACTTAATTCTACGAACCCACCAAGTCACTTATAAACCACGAGGTAGAAGAAAACCATGAAGATCCAAGAAAGAAGGTATCAACTATTTGGAGTAGAACGGGCTGAAGCCCAAAACGTGAATAATAATATAAATATTGGAAATTGTTTTTTCGCACTGGCCGTGTGTAGGCTAAATTGTGGAAACGTAGAGTCAGACGAAAAATTAAATGACATAACCGGGATTTGACCCACGAATCTTCTGTTCTCCGTCCAGATGTTCTAACCATTAAGCTACTATGGCCAACGTGCCGATATGACATTAAATTCCCAAACTGATTCGTATTTTTCCCGGTAAACCTCTTAGAAGTTCTCATAAACACATGAGACAACTACCTTAATGGTGACTTAGAACATGTAAGTACTTTAAGGCCCGGGCTTTATAGTTCGGACCACTATTAGGTCAATTAATGGAAATTAATTGTTCTTTCACACTAGCTCTGTGTAGACTAAATTGTGGAAACGTAGAGTGAGACGAAAAATACAATGCCATAGCCGGGATTTGAATCACAGATCTTATGGTCTCCGTCCAGTCGCTCTAACCATTGAGCTACTATGGCCAACGTGCAGATATGACATTAAATTCTCCAACTGAATCATATTTTTCCCGGTAAACCACTTAGGATTGTGGTGGACTATTTGTTGTAAGTCGCCATTAAGGTAGTTGTCTCATGTGATTATGAGAACTCCTAAGTGGTTTACCAGGAAAAATACGAGTCTGTAGGAGAATATATCGTCATATCGGCACGTTGGCCATAGCATCTCAATGATTAGAACGACTGAATGGAGACCAGAAGATCCGTGGTTCAAATCCCGGCTAGGACATTGAAATTTTTCGTCTGACTCTACGTTTCCACAATATAAATATTATTTTAATATAACTAAATATATTATTTAAATAATTTAAACTCTTTTCAACCAAGACTTCTCTTTTAAATCATACAGTTTAATCTAATTTGTTGTATTTTGGATTATTAAAGTGATAGATCTGTGAAAGTTCCGTCTACTTCACAAATTGATTGTTCTAGATTTCATTAGCACTGTTTTCTGTGAACCACTATAACACTTGCACTATCACTGTCACAGTTGCGCTCAGGCCGTAGCGTCCTTATACTGTTTCGCTACGCACGCTTAGCAAGTATTACTTTGCATTCGAAAGTTTTACATTAACTACAATATTATAAAATCGTTTGTGTATATGAATAACATAACTGTTATCCCGAGCATACGATAGGATGATTTTCAAGAAAATCCATCCACGCCAAACGAATCTTCTAAAGCGTTCGTTTATTCTGGTTTGCATATAGAGGCCCTTACAATTTTGACTAAAATACACTGTGAACAGTAAAACTAAACAAGTTTATAGCTTTTGTTTAATTCTATGTGTATCGTTCACCTTTCTTCTCCACTCCTACAATAATGAGCAGTCTATTTCTCACAGATGATATGAAAGAGTAACGCGGAGAGCTGCAAATATTTATTTACATCAAGTTTGGTTATAAGGTGGATCAACTATAAGCTTCAGGCCTCAACGAACTTTAAGCTGAATATGACTTTTGTTAATCTAGAACATCGCAAGAAAAGGAAATCGTAACGATCACTTGTGGTTAATGATTTCCCTCTGAATGCTGATGCACAAATTATGGATGGCATTTGAAAAATTAATTCCAACAATAGAATCAAATATGAATATTTTATACATTGATTTTAAAGGGTCATTATTATATTCTTATAAAATTATCACCTTGAAGGAAAAGCCCTACTCTGTTGATATTAATTAGAAACAAGAAAGAAAGAATCTTTTCGAAATATTAGGTATAGACAGACTCATAAATCGGCCGTGACACATCACTTTTGGTCATTTAACCATGACATAAAACCAGAAGTTAAATTATTAGAGCAATTAAGTGGTCCAACAGTTTTAATGGTTTGGAAAACAAATATTTATTTTAAGAAATCGAAGTGGCTTAGTAAATTTTGAAGTACCGCTAATAGATTCTGTCAAGTTTATTTCATTTTGAGAGCTTGGTAATACATCAAAAAATTACATCTTGCGTCCGTAACATTGACAGCCGAGAAAGTGACTCAAGATGCAAACAAAGTTTGTGAAATTAGCCTCAATTGAATTCTGTCAAATTTTAATTAATTTCGTTAAAAGATAAGTGAAGTTTGTTAAAAATAAGTCTATTTTATGTAGTACTAGGGTAACTGTTAGAGTCACATCTTCGTGTGTAGCTCAACTTTAGTTAGTATTGGCCAGTTTTATGAACTATGGTAAACTATTCGAGAAAGCCTTGTTTAATCTAGGGTTAACTGTAAGATACACAATTATTTTATGCAATCAGTAACTAACAGAATTACAAGCTTTCAAAGTAGGGGTGGGGGTAAGCACTAAAGCTGCAGTTAATCCGAGGGCATACTGATTGAAATTATTAAAGCAGTCAATCTATATTAGAGTAAAAGGTTTTCCAAAGCGGCGACGTCATGCCTGCATTTCCACTGAAAATTTCTCTATGGCAACAAGGTAAATAAGTTACTGTTTAAATCAACAGAAGCAAAACAACAACCCAGTGATCAGTTATTGTTTGATTTATTAGTCTCACTTAAATTCATCCACGTTAAGCTACATGCTACCAGCTAAAACGATTATCCGCTGAAACAGGCGACATTAAATTAGAATCGAAGTAAACTACAACGTAGAGATGCGTTTATAACACAGTAAATGTAACATTGGTTTAATTTTATTCAGACAACAAACAGAAATCTTAATAATTGAATAAATGGAAAGAGTTTTTCTCTCAATTTATGGCACTTTGCCCACATCTCTTTTCCGTCTCCATATTCCTCTCCTAATACTTCGTATTTTTACAACTCTCCCTTTCCACTTTTCTCACCATATCATCCTTTCTATCCCATACAAATGATATAAAGGTGCGATATTTTGTGATTTTAAAATTAAACATAATCTCTTAGATAAGTTAATAAATGTTACTCGCTCATATTACAGTATAGCAAAAATAGTTGCTGTATCTTATTACTACTTTATCATTACCAGGTGAGCCTTCTGCCCCTATTTATTGTGATCTATGCAACCCGCAGTTTATAGTCTAATGTGAAAACGTTGGCCCTTTTAGCATAAAACTGTCATTGCAGCTCTGTCTTATTCGGTACTCTACTCACCCATCACTAATACTCACGGCCCTGAATGAGGACCAAGAAGTTACGAAAAGCTTAAATAAACGGTTTTACATGCAAGGAGATAAATGAAGCATTCCTAAAGGGCACCAGAGAGCACGTGGTAGCTGGCGGATTAGGTTAGCTTTCTGGACTGAGGAGATACGAAGGCTAGGTTCGAAACTACAGAGGCTGACATAAGTATTCGAATAATTTAACATGTAACATTGCACGTACTAAAAATACTGTAATATTTATTTGGCAGCGTTGAATTGTTAAACATAGAAAACATTAAACTTTTAAGTCTCGGAAACAATATTTAAAATATCACTTTGCATGTATTTATTACACAATCTGTACTGTATTTATTCTATTGTCGCTCTTATTGGAGGACATACGTATTCGAACGTACCCAATCAAACAGAGAAAAAGGTGGTTGGACCTACCCTTCACGCCCCTACCAAACAGCAGTTGTACTTATGATATATCTCAAGACAGTGTGCTCAAAGTTATTCAGCTGATTGTGAGCTCACAGGTAATATGGGACGTAAAGGTAAGGAGACAACGTTGGCAGAGAGGAATATCGTGATAAACATGTACAAACAAAACAAATCTCTCTCTCTGAAATAACCAAAACCCTTAACAGAAGCAAAACTACAGTGTTCTGCATAATTCAACGCTTCAAACAGACAAATACTGTTGTAAATAAACCTAGAAATGGCGCTGCTTCTAAACTGGCCGCCAGAGACAGGAGGCAAATAATAAAAATGGTGCAGCAGAATCCGAGAGTCACTGCATCTGAGATTAAAGGATGCCTTGAGCAATATTCTAGCACTGTGGTTCACACCAGAACAGTTGAACGGGTTTTAAATAGTACTGGGTACAATAACCGCTTCCTAGTAAGAAACCATATGTTAATAAGGTGAATAAGAAAAAGAATTTCCAAACACTATGTGGTGAAACTAACAGAATTCCGGGACAAAGTTCTCTGAACGGACGGGAGCAAATTCGACTTATACAAGAGTGATGGGCGTCTTAAAGTGTGTAGACTACCAAATACAGAATGGGAACCTAAGAACATGGCAGCTACAGTGAAACATGGTGAAAGTAGTGTGATGGTATGGGGCGGTATAGCTTCATCTGGCTTTGGGGAACTGGTGCTCTTAAATGGGATCATGGACAAATTTGAATACAAGAGGATTCTTGAAAACAATCTTAAAGAGTGCAGAGAAGCTGGGATTAGGGCATGATTATTACTTCCAGCAGAACAATGATCCGAAGTATACTGCTGAAATTGTAATACTTTGGATCGTGTACAGCACTCTTCACACTTTGAAGACATCGCCCCAATCTCCAGATTTAAATCCTATAGAGAACATCTGGAAATAACTCGAGGAGAGTGTGAGGAAGCGTCACATCAGAAGCAAGGACCATCTGAAAGAACTTCTTCAAACAAAGTGGAGAAATATGTACTCTGCAGTCACTAAACAACACATACAAACAATGCCCAAACGATTATCAGCGGTAATTCAAATAAAGCGAATGATAACTAAATACTAGCTATTGTCTGTTCGAATACTTATGTCCAGATATAAAGTAACCGTTTAATTTCACCTTGTAGTGCAAACTAGTTTCAGTTGCTATTTATGAGTTTATATGTTTAATGGAAGACTCAAGTTTATTTTTTACCAGTTGTATTTACGTATAGTTACTCTGCGTAGCTTTAAAATAATATAAGTAATAAATATATTTACGTTCGAATACTTATGTCGGCCACTGTACGTCACAATCCTTATTGCCTGTATTTTGGTTACAAATTTGTTTATTGTTGCTACTGGTTCACTTGTGAGCCAAAGACAAAAGAATTAAAATCCGATAATTAGGGACTTAGAGTGATTTGATCGCCATATAAGCTGGGCTGAGCTCATCCTAATGTCAGGAAGTTAAGGCCCTTGAGTTTTAAAGGGTAAACGAGGGCTGTTTTTATCTTTATCTTTTATTGGGGATCATGTTTAACTTTATGGCCCTTATAATCTGGACGGTATATGTGTTCTAAACCATGTTCCGTAGATGGCTTTCATTTTTAGCAGAATGTCGACGACATTAAATCTAATTGTTTTTGGTTCATGCTTATATCTTATGTTTCACTTTGCATTTGTAAAATGTTTTACACCTGATTGGATGGGTCAAGCACAATACCTAACATAATAAAATATCTATTAAGAACTACACATTTATAACTATTTATTTTCTATAGTTCTCAGACATTGAACTTTTCCTAGCACAAAGAATGTAACGGTTCTTCCTTCCTGTCTCTCCAACGTGTACAGATTTTTACAAGAATATTTTCTCTTACTTTCCTGTATGCTAGTATATATGTTATATTAAATTATATTCTTCCCTTCTTTTTCTTTAAGTAAAGCGCTATTTTAATCATTACCCTATCCATTCTAATTTCAGATTATTATATACGATTTTTATATTAGTTTAGCAAACCATGTTTATTAATTTATCTTCTGTTTTAATTATCTGATTTCCATTAATTCGCCACCTCCTAACCGCTGCCTGATACTGCGGTTACAATGTTTGTCTTGTATAATTTCTGAACAAATGTGGAATACATTCTATGACACTGTCCGTGGCGTGTCTGCGTTTGATAAATTAAAGTCTGTCTACTCAACGCAAGTGCATGGCGGCCGCTTTCTTTGACAAACCCTCATAATCGTTTTACAACATAGACCCTCCTCCTGACGGTCCTTTCTACAATGTTGCAACATTTTAACATCACCGTCTCTTACCTAATCAAACAGAACAACTGGAAGTTGGAAATTTGGCAACTGAGACTCCACGCGGAGTAGACAGGCAACTGTCATTTTCAACAAATGGGGGCTGCTATTGGTCCCCAACGTCAGTGTTCCATTTCTGAAGTGTGGAGATAGATTTATGACGGTCATTAGTGGGCGGGGAGGTCCCGTCCTTTGAGGTCCCTTTGACTGGGAACTGCAGACACGTTGGCTAAACAGACTTTACCTCTGTGGTTATATGAGTACGTGCGTGACTGCATGTCACTTAACCCCCTCCCCAATGTTTACGAGACACAGGTAGCTTATAACCCCGTCACTACTGTTTTACTTTTTTGGCTAAACTTGTGGAGACTGATTAGAATATCATTCGTTTAACAGCTTACATAATTAATAAAATGTATAACTTTAAGTTGCTTTTATTCTGAACTAATTTGGTTTAATAATAGAATATATAAGCTATATAGAGGTAGACGAATACTTAATACACAAAAAGAGCAACTTCTTTAAAAAAATTATTACAAATACATTTTTGTGGCATCAGCCAATATCGACATATCTGTTCCTGATTTTTATTAGGGAATTCTTTGTCGAGTTTTGAAGGGCTGTCATCAGTCATTTGTTTCTCGCGGTGCTATAGAGGGCGTATTGAATTACAAAGCCGGCGTTGAGCGATCCACTTTTACATATTTGATTACTATTTCACTCTCCTGAATATGACTTTTTACCCATCACGAATGTTATAAAACTGTTAATTTTGTAAATGTCTATCTAGATTAATATGAAGAAATGGAGAATGAGGTTCCTTATTAAGAATAGTCTTAGAAACCAGTAAAAATAAACAATAAATATTATAAAAGTTAAATTAATGCAACACATTAGACGTTTTCTGGTCTAATGCTAAGGTTATTGTCTCATTGAACAACAGACTGTTTATGTATGTAGGATAATACAGGTCACTTTATACATTTCAGACCCATATAGAACTGATTACGCATGTTAAATCCTTTACAGCAAGGTCTTAAATGTATTGTATAGTCTTATAAGTTTCAGGTTTATAAGGTTAAGCATGTTTGGAACAAAAATCGTTTAAGAGGAACGGTGAAATTATTGTAGAAATCCTGCTTATATAAAAATTGTATGATTTAAAAGAAACATTTATGTAATTTCGTGCTATAACATTCACTTTCGTACCCCGTAACTTTAATTTTCAGGTAAAATGAGACATATCGAAATATGAGACACCCTAACCCTTAGCACCTCAAGTAACTTTGAGTGACTATCTGCCATCATGCGCGTTTCAATTTAGTATGTCACTTTAGGTAATTAAAGATTGCTGATATATAACAACAAAAATAAATTTTTGAATGTTTCCAGAACTTTATGAGTCAATTGTTACTGATTTTGTGTTGATCTGACAATGACCATTTTCTTAGTTCTAGCTTCTGTGATATACACTAGATGGACGTATTTCATATCAACGTATTAAGAGAAAAATATATGTTTTAGTTACACATGTTAGCAACATTAGAGGTACATCTGATTTGTTTAAATGGTGGTTACATTCTCAGGCGTGGATTTTTAGACAACAAAGGATTAAACGACACGCATTTGTAACAGTTCTCGTGCAAAAATGCCATAATCTTAGATGCTATGCAATGAGGTGGCAAAAACGTTTTTTCCCCTCGTCTAAATTTGCGCTCGGAGGACAGAGATTTTCGTCAAATGAAGAGGCAATCACTATAGTGAACAATTATTTTGCAGAGAAAAACGCCAAGTACCATTTGGACGGGTTACAGAGTTGGAAGCATCGTTGGGAGAAGTGTGTAGAGTTACAAGGAGACTATGTTGAAAAACGCCGAGTACTATTTGGACGGGTTACAGAGATGGGAGCATCGCTGGGAGAAGTGTGTAGAGTTACAAGGAGACTATGTTGAAAAACTCCGAGTTCTATTTGGACGGGTTACTGAGATGGAAGCATCGCTGTGAGAAGTGTGTAGAGTTACAAGGATACTATGTTGAAAAACGCCGAGTTCTATTTGGACGGGTTACTGAGATGGAAGCATCGCTGGGAGAAGTGTGTAGAGTTACAAGGAGACTATGTTGAAAAACGCCGAGTACTATTTGGACGGGTTACAGAGATGGGAACATCGCTGGGAGAAGTCTATAGAGTTACAAGGATATTATGTTGAAAAACGCCGAGTACTATTTGGACGGGTTACAGAGATGGGAGCATCGCTGGGAGAAGTGTGTAGAGTTACAAGGATACTATGTTGAAAAACGCCGAGTACTATTTGGAGGGGTTACAGTGATGGGAGCATCGCTGGGAGAAGTATATAGAGTTACAAGGATACTATGTTGAACAACGCCGAGTACTATTTGGACGGGTTACAGAGATGGGAGCATCGCTGGGAGAAGTGTGTAGAGTTACAAGGATACTATGTTGAAAAACGCCGAGTACTATTTGGACGGGTTACAGAGATGGGAGCATCGCTGGGAGAAGTGTGTAGAGTTTCAAAGATACTATGTTGAAAAACGCCGAGTACTATTTGGACGGGTTACAGAGATGGGAGAATCGCTGGGAGAAGGATATAGAGTTACAAGCAGACTATGTTGAAAAACGCCGAGTACTATTTGGACGGGTTACAGAGATGGGAACATCGCTGGGAGAAGTGTGTAGAATTACAAGGAGACTATGTTGAAAAACGCCGAGTACTATTTGGACGGGTTACAGAGATGGGAACTTTGCTGGGAGAAGTGTGTAGAGTTACAAGCAGACTATGTTGAAAAATGCCGAGTACTATTTGGAGGGGTTACAGAGATGGGAGCATCGCTGGGAGAAGTGTGTACAGTTACAAGGATACTATGTTGAAAAACGCCGAGTACTATTTGGACGGGTTACAGAGATGGGAGCATCGCTGGGAGAAGTATATAGAGTTACAAGCAGACTATGTTGAAAAACGCCGAGTACTATTTGGACGGGTTACTGAGATGGAAGCATCGCCGGGAGAAGTGTGTAGAGTTACAAGCAGACTATGCTGAAAAACGCCGAGTACTATTTGGACGGGTTACTGAGATGGAAGCATCGCTGGGAGAAGTGTGTAGAGTTACAAGGAGACTATGTTGAAAAACGCCGAGTACTATTTGGACGGGTTACAAAGATGGGAGCATCGCTGGGAGAAGTATATAGAGTTACAAGGAGACTATGTTGAAAAACGCCGAGTACTATTTGGACGGGTTACAGAGATGGGAACATCGCTGGGAGAAGTGTGTAGAGTTAGAAGGAGACTATGTTGAAAAACGCCGAGTACTATTTGGACGGGTTACAGAGATGGGAACATCGCTGGGAGAAGTGTGTAGAGTTACAAGGAGACTATGTTGAAAAACGCCGAGTACTATTTGGACGGGTTACAGAGATAGGAGCATCGCTGGGAGAAGTGTGTAGAGTTACAAGGAGACTATGTTGAAAAACGCCGAGTACTATTTGGACGGGTTACAGAGATGGGATCATCGTTGGGAGAAGTGTGCAGAGTTACAAGGAGACTATGCTGAAAAACGCCGAGTACTATTTGGACGGGTTACAGAGATGGGATCATTGCTGAGTTACAAGCAGACTATGTTGAAAAACGCCGAGTACTATTTGGACGCGTTACTGAGATGGAAGCATCGCTGGGAGAAGTGTGTAGAGTTAGAAGCAGACTATGTTGAAATAAAATATCTGAAAAAAATCTATTGCATCTTAATTAGGTCGGAAACTTATCAGACTACCCTCGTATACTCGTATGGTTTACTCACTATATAAACTTGTAAAAAACTCCCGCTGAATTAAACCGACTTTAGAGCCTATTGTCTGAACATTTGGGAATGTACTCTTTGGGCCATCAGTATTTAAAAAGATAGTTCTAGCAGAATTGTTAAGAGCTATTTTTGTGAGAATTGAATATTTTCGATTGAGAAGGTAGTTTTGAGCGAAGTATTTTATGCAAATTTTCAAATTGCACCTCTCGATTGCATTGATCTTAAATATGATTTAATTCATGGAGCATTTAAAGTTTGAGAAAATGCTGTTCAGACTCACATAGAAAACACACAAACTGAGAAACAATTAGACGGGATTCAATAGGCCTCAAAACATGTATTTTGATTTTAACTTGAATCCAGGACTAGCCTTTACTTAATGTGATAGAGAACGGAATGTAAGATTAAGTTAGAACGTGTTGCTCACGAGGAATATAGTATTCTCTCTTTCTCCGTTTTTCTATTCATCTGAGATCTAAAAGGAAAACACAAAGTGACTGAAAATGATATGAAATGGAAGACTTGAGACACCACCCTCTTTACTCACCGCGTTTCTGATAGGGTAGGGAGGAGGAGAGAAAGCCAAAACCTGTAGAGAAATTGAGTTACATGGAAGTAAAAGTATTTTCTTTGGCCTAAGCTGCTCTTACCACCATCTCTCTATCTTTTTCTGTTGCTATACACTCAGGCTTTCAACAACATGTGACGCTAGGTTGAAAGCTTTTCTCAATCCACAAACCACAATCCTATTGATGTGATATAACCTCTGTCGTAACCTTGTGTTCACCACTCTATACATTGTTTATATACATCGCATTTGCTTCTGTAGAAGCTATTAATGCAAGTAGAAAAAGATATTGCAATATAGCACATTAAATGTTGAATGTATGCGAAGACAGGAATACTATAGTCGTACATATAATACTGATGATGGTGATGATACTTTTTAGCTCTATTGATACCGACCTTGCGTTTAATAAGACGTCAGGGAAAAAAAAAGGTTCTATCATTCATTAAAATTTAACTGGGTGCAATATTCAGTGTGTTAATGCAGGTGAAATGGAAAGGTAGGCTTTACAAAAATTACCAGTGGGAGTACTAATGCAAACTCGCAGAACAAAACGTAACTTGACCATTGATTTGAATCTTAATTCTTAAATCTTAATTAATCTTGATTGACTAGGAAAGAAAGTTCGAGTAAAATGTATTCCAGCTTACATAATTAATATAATTATTCAGAACTTTATTAATTTCACTCGAAACCACACCTGAAAACGAAAGATCTCATGACTCTTATTTAATCAAACACGATCATCAAGAAACAACTCAAAATACAACGTAGTAACCCTGTTATATCTGGCTTCCCGACTTGGGTTTTCGAAACAGTTAACGTGCATTCCATCTCCAACATATAAATCCTGCTTCATATGGTGCCCGAACGTGTGGCCCATTAAAGAGTGTAGCCGAATAAAACTTCTGCTTCACTCATATGAACTTTCAATTTTCTACTCCCAGCTCCAAGGGGAGGTCAGCACTTCGTTTAGTGAGAAAATGCTTATATATAGCACCAATGATGAAGATATGCTTTTTTGAAACGCTATAGTTAGCCTTAGCAGAGGCTAGGGATGGGGTGGAAGTATGGGGGTTGAAAATGGATGGGTGAAAATGGACTTTGTATTAAGGGAATATTAGCCATTTTTGCTGGGCTTACCCCAGAATTTAGCACATGTAGGAGTACTTTTAGAAATGGGAAGAAGTAGCTGATGGAAGAAATGGTTTAGTACTGGTATAGAATACTGCCTTTGCCAGAGGATAGCTTGTTCAAGTGCTGTCTCAGTTTTCAAGAGAAAACATCCCAGGCAGGGAACATGGCTGAAAAGAGTAAAAGCACAGTTAGAAAAAGCTGTTAGGTGACATATGACTGCATTAGACATAGCTTTGCATGGGGAGTATGGAAGGTAGTTAGATCTATATTTCAGGATATGGATCGTCAAACAATTTGGGCTGAGTTGGAAGACAAAATGTCGCTGGTTCTTTTAAGGATGTTTGAAACAGAATCAAGATCAGAAAAGTATTTAGAAATCTGCAATAAAAGGGAATGGGAGCTATAACATGGTACAGATTAGGGGTTTGGAAACTGAGAGGTCTAATGGGATAGTGTACTGTAAGGTTACTGTCCGATATGTGGGGACAAAGTGGATGGAGAGTATATTATATGGGAATGTAAAGCTACAGATGAATGATTAGGGAAATGTGGCTGAGAAATTAAAGCATTGAAACAATAAAGAAAAAGTTTTCCGACCTGAGTCAGTTTAGGCAATTAGGAGAATTTCTATGGCAGGAGAGATCCAAATGGAAGTGGTCAATTGACAGATGTTATGAGTAAGATTCTACAATGTAAATGTTAGATCATAGAATATATTTAAAAAAGAATGTGAAGGATTGGCAATATTTTAGACATAAGTGGCTAGGATCAATTCCCTTCGATGCAATTTATCTATTAGCTTGGCACTGAAATAAATATTCCCAGCTTAACTCAATTGACAATGAATTACTATTGGGGCCGGCCAGTCACTTATATGAACGGGATAGAAAGGGAATATTTTAGAAAATGTAAACGCTAACAGATAAACGATTTTTCGAAAGAAGAATGACATATTCTGAGGATGACCGCGCTCAGGCCCAGGTTGCTATGCAACGAACAGCAGGCAACCATGCGCCACAGTGACAATATACTGAGTGACCGAGCGTGTGGGATATAAGGGCCCATCGACATCTGTATCCGTTAAGAGCCACCAATAGGTGAAATACTGCATAACACCAACTTCTTCTAACCTCACTTTATTAAGAATAACTAAACACTATAACAACACACCTTTGCTATTACTTATCTTATTTGTAATCCTTTGGGAACGCTTTGAAGCTTTTAATGTTTTTAAAATATTGGTTGAATTCTATATATTTGAATAAGGAGTCAATAGATGATCTTATGAAATTACTGATCTGTGTTTAAACCAAATTTCTTTACTTTCACTGGAACTTTTTTCCAACAAATTTTCAGAGTAGCTTTGGGTAGTGATTTTTCACATTTTCTTGGTGATTTCTTATGACTTTTTGTTTTTTGAAATACAGGTCACTAAAGCTTTTCCTTCAAAATTTAAAAGATGGTATACATACGTTGATATTTTTGCTATAGTTCCTGAGAGACATGTAGATGGTGCTTTAAATCTTCTAAATTTGCAGGATAAAGTTATAAATTTCACATTAGAAATGGAAAACAATGGCTACTTCTCCTTCCTGGATCTACAGATACTAAAATATAACAAGAAATTAAACTTTGGCATTTATAGGAAATCAACTCACATTGATAACTGTATACAAATAAAGTTTCAACCCTTTTGTCATACAAAATTGATGTTTCTAATGTTTTATTTACAGGTTGATAAACATACCTATAAACAAGGACGAGTTTAATACAGAATATAAACACATTATTAACACTGCTTTAATTAATAGTTTTAACAAATATTTTATACACAAAAGGTTAGAAAAATTTAAATAAAAAAAATGTAAATGATGTTTCCACTCTTAAAAAGTGAAAACTGATTATATTTTCAAAAAAAAATTACTTTCCATGGGCAAACAAAAACTTCCAATTTTGTTAAAGAAGTTTGTATAATACTGGCACCTCAAAATAAATACAGCATAAAAAATTTACTACAAAATTTTCTAAAAAAGACAATATTTCAGATTATTTTAAAATTAACTATTTAGTATGCGATAAGCTTTATATTGACAGGACAAAACGTAAATTAGAAACCAGAGCAAAGGAATATTTCAGAAATATTAAACATAAAGAGATAAATCGGCAGTGGCTGATCAATTTTGGCCATCAAATTACTGAAACACTTCAAGAAACCGATAGATATAATGGTTTGGGAGGAAATATTTATATTGAGAAATAAAGATCGCATAATGAATTTTGATATCCCACAAGTAGATGTCATCAATAAGAGTGTATTGTCCCCGGTAAATGGCAGTAAGATAGTTAGCTATTCCTCAAATTCAGGAAGTGGTCAAGGTCAGTCAGTCAGTGTGTCAGTTTTAAGCTGACGGATTGATACTGAAGCAGAGTTGTTTGAAACCGGTCCCAAAGGACTGTAAATAAGTAATAGTGAAGTTGTGTTCCTACAGTGATTTGTTATTCTTAATAATTTACTTCACTGTCAGCACTTTATTTGTCACCTACAGCGCTAACAGACAAGGCTGGTCCGTATATGTTTCCATAGTGCGAATGTTTTATCAATAAGCCCTTCTTGCACCAAAACTTACTGCTCCGTAACTATTCAATTCACATAGGCTGACTCCCTCAACTGTCCGACTTCTAATTCACTGCTGCCCGACTGATACCACTTGCTGTCTTTAGCGAACCCTTATATATACTTCGCCAAGGTGGAATCTTTTAGAAGCATCTGGAAGCCGAAGTTTCTGGAACGCAAAAATCCAAATTTCTTGCGCCGTAGCGACACATACGATTGTCCTTGAACGACCCATTCTTTCGTTTCAAGCGTTCGTGGGTTGCCGTGAGGCAATTTACGCTACATCCTACGCATGGGTAAGTATTCACGGACACCGTGACAATATGCAATTAGTATATCATTTATATTAGACATTTGGCATTTTAATCAAACTGCTCATTTTTCCCATGTAAAAGATTAATTTTAGTGGATAAATATTTCGTGTCGCATCCATAGAAATTGCTGAACTTACATACCAGGTTTGGATTTAATCAACGTTTCAGTTTTGATTTATGCTGTTTGCAGACACAAACCACACAAACCGACGGGGCGGTTTTCAAAAAATACACATTTCTGTTATTCGCTTGCCTCAAAGTATTATTTCCAGTATCGTATTTTATGGTGGAATACAATACTGCTTCTAGTTACTACAAATACGCAGTGTAGAAAATAAAAGTGATCAGTTTGTCGTTCCCAGAATATTCTATGCGTTGTCTCCGTTTGCCGGCTATTTATTGTAAATCTCTTGTACTGAATGTAAATATAATTCCGGAATCAAACCCAAGCACAAAGCAACAAGGATGACTGATATTCGATATAACAAATAAAACTGGTAAACAAATAACATCTGTGACATTTAATCTGTGTGATTCTGAAAGATAACGCCTCTACGTGCTGTAGCAGACAACTGTATGGTATAGCTTTCGAAGAGTAACAGAGTAAGGTAATAGTGATACGCAATATCTTAGTATAAGGGATTGACCTTATCACTTGGCTGAGTCTAAAGTAAAATTTAAAAGTTTAAGTGATTAGAAATAAAATAATTTTAGGATCATTTAATCGTTCTTCTACAGTAGGCGTGTGTTAGTTAAGATATGGATACAGTCAGACTGAAAAATTCAGTGCCATGGGCAAGATTTGAAACATGGATCTCCCGGTCTGCTTCCAGTTGCTCTCAAATAGTGAGCTACCATGACCAACATGCCGTCGTGGCATTAAATGCTCCAACTGACTCGTATTTTCCCGGTAAACCACTAAGGTGGTGAGATACACAACTTTTGTGGCGACCTACAATGCTCTATTATGTGTTTCAAATGGGAAGGTGTTTGTGCTTGAGCACTACTAGGTGAGCAATCAATCGGAATCCTGCGGAGTTCTATTGCATTTCCCGTATGTGGTGTGTGACGAGCGGAAAACTAATCAATCTCTGATAAATACTATTCGCGCCAAGACAAAAATTCAAATTTTGCAAAAACTAATCCATGAGGAAGAAGAGAATAGTGTATTTAAATTAAAAACCCCATAATTTTAGCTCAAATAGTTTTCCTAATACAAATAAAGTACATACCATTATATTATAACAATGCATAGCGACGTAAGCACTAATGAATATCATTATTGGTTGGCATGTATGCGTCAACCTATATTTGAAATTACTCAGAAATGAAACGTAAACATTTGACATGACGTGGTAAAAGAAATATGTACTTTGAAAAAGCCAAGGAGTTTGTTAAATTCGATAAGAGGAAACAATGTACTCACTGCTGGTCTGGCAGAACGTGTCTGCTCACATTATATCTTTGTTTAAGAATGGTTCCTAATTTCTATTTACTCTAGAGAGTTCAAACCAGCATTATTCAGTTACTCTTCCATGAAAAAGTGTATCACCTGTATCAATGAGATACTATCCACCTTCCCCCTTACTACTCCTAGAACAATCCAATAGGGTTAATGTGGGCTCAAATTATGTTGAATACAGAAATAATAGTGTCACCCTGGTGGTAGGCTCGCGAAGCCGATGAAAAATGATGGCCGATCGTTACCGGAAGTGAGAGACAGTTGAGGGTAGAGTGGGAGAAAATAAACAGTTTTGAGGTTAGCTAGCAAATTGTGATGTGACGAATGTATTTGCTAGGAAAATAAAGCGTAGTTTTTGTGTTTCGTAACCTCTTTTTATTATTTCACGAACCCACAAAGTCACACTGGTGTAAGGAAGCGGGATAACAACATCACGGAACATTATGGCCATGGAATCGGCATTGGAAATGCTTTTGCAGAAGATGAACGAATTAACAGCGAAGTCGGAAGCGGCAAATAACAACTTGGCCGCGAAGATGAACGAGTTAACAACAAAAACAGAAGTGGCAAATAACAACCTGGCCGCAGAGTTAAAGGAAATAAAGACTGAATTGACCACAGAAATGAAGGCAGCGGACGACAGTCTGGCCACGGAAATGAAGGAGGCGAACGAGGTCCTCGCCGCCAAATTTGAGGAACAGTTGGCCGGCGTGAGGGATGACGTGACGGAGCTGGGCAAGCGGATGGGCCAAGTGGACGAGCACGTCGAGGACCTGGCGAACCGCTTCAATGACCTAGAGGAAAAGGCCGACAATAACGCCAAGTCCCTGAACGCCATGGTTGACGACGTCGAAGACCTCGCGAACCGCGTAAACAACCTGGAGGAAAAGGCCGACAGCAGCGTCAAGTCCCTGAACGCCATGGTGGATGACGTCGTCGGCAGGAGATTGAAGGATTTGAAGGCTGACGCACCGGGACGAAACACAACATCGGCGCGCGTCAAACCTCCGAAATATGACGGCGTGTCAACATTCGAGGTCTTCCGCCGCCAGTTCGACACAGTGGCCAAGCACAACAGATGGTCACCGGAGGAGGAGAACACACAGTTAATAGCCAGCCTCCAGGGACGGGCCGCAGAAATCCTAAACGCGGTGCAGACAACGGTGGCGCCCAAGGACATCTGGGAGGCCCTGGAGAATCGTTTCGGGAACCACCGCTTAGCCGCAGCGTACCGCAGCCAACTAAAGGTAAGGTCACAGCAGCCGGGGGAGACGCTGCAGGAGTTAGCCATAGCGATTGAGCAGCTAGCTAGCAAGGCCTTGGTTGACCTGCCACTGGGGTTCATATCCCGGGAAGCCACCTACAATTTTGTCGACGGGGTACGGGACACGGAGATTCGTCAGCGCCTAATGCTCGGCGATTATAAAACCATCCACGAGGCGCTGACAGCGGCATTAAGGATGGAGACGGCCAAGGTAGCATCTATCCCGACGTCGAGAACGAGGAGTGTCCGCTACGCCGGAGACAGAAGACCAGCTGTGGGACGCTGGTGAACACCTAGTGGCCTGTGTTGGGGATGTGGTCAGCCCGGACACCTCCGGAGAGACTGCCCACACCAGCAAGAGCAGCCGGAAAACGAGTAAGGCTCGTCGTGGAGAGGGGCACGTCGGCGCCATTACCACCATCCCCTCGAGTGACAATCCGCGCCGTCAGCCGGCGGATGGATGACAACCTCATCGCGGACGGCTGGGTAACAGGAAAGCCGTGCCGCGTGCTCGTGGACACCGGGGCGGCCGTGACCATCATCAGACCTGACGTGGCGAAGGGTTTGCTGACGAGGAAACCGAGCTGACCATACCAGCTTGTGACGGCATCGGGCGACACCATGCCTGTGGAGAAGAAGGCCCTGCTGGAGCTGAACTTGGGACGGAGTGCCGTGCGTCTGTGGGTGTTCGTCGCGAAGCTGGCTGAGGAGGTGATTCTGGGACTGGATGCCCTCAGGAGCCACGAGGCGACGGTCGACGTTGGCAGGAAGGTCCTGAGGCTCAACGGAGAAGAGGTTATACTCCGTCAACCAGAAGAGCGCCTTGGAATTTGCAGGGTCATCTTGAACGAAGACGTGGTTGTCCCCGCGAGGAGCGAGGTGATGGTGACGGTGACGGCGCGACCAGAAGGCCAGACAGCACGTTGGGTCCAGAGGCAGCAGGAGTATGACTTCACCTCGGAACATCGCAGAGGGAAGAGTCACGGTAATGCGGACGCTATGTCCCGAAGACCCTGTCCAGAAGAATGCGGCCAATGCACAAGAGTGGAGGGGAAGGAGCGTGCCGCAGCAGTTCGAGTAGTCACGGCAGTGCCTGCGGATGGCTGGGATAGCGCAGGCCTGAGGAGGGAGCAGCTGGCGGACGCAGACTTGGGGTCACTCTTGAGGAATGTGGAGAACTTGGTGGACCACCTACATGACATGCACGAGACGGCTCGCCAGAACATCCAAAAGGCGAGCGACCGCATGAAAACCCGATACGACAGGCAAGCCAACAGCCAAGGGTTCCAGCAAGGTGACCTGGTCTGGTTGTACCGCCCGACCCGGACCAAGGGACGCTGCCCGAAGCTTCAGCAGTCATGGCAAGGACCGTACCGTGTGGTGAAGAGGATTAACGACGTGGTCTACCGCAACCAGAAGGTGCCCCGAGGAAAGATGTTGGTGGTACACCTGGATCGCCTGGCCCGCTAAGAAGGCGCTGTTCGGGACGACCAGCCTTGAGGAGGGAGCAGTGTCGCCCTGGCGGTAGACTCGCGAAGCCGATGAAAAATGATGGCCGATCGTTACCGGAAGTGAGAGACAGTTGAGGGTAGAGTGGGAGAAAATAAACAGTTTTGAGGTTAGCTAGCAAATTGTGATGTGACGAATGTATTTGCTAGGAAAATAAAGTGCAGTTTTTGTGTTTCGTAACCTCGTTTTATTATTTCACGAACCCACAAAGTCACAATATCTTTAAACTGACTGACGTTGAACGACTTATTCACGAAGAAATTGACAAGGAACACAACAAGACTGAGAAAACTGCGTGAGACATCAGATAAACTACAAGAAGACGACATTTTTAAAGAAATAGCACGTAACGAGACTTTGGAACCTATCGTCATATGTTTGAAGTACTCAGACGATGAAGACAATGACGAATCATCCCTTAACGAAAGTAACATTCACAGCTATACGGATGCACCGCTGGTGTTTTCGTTGGATTAGAAAATAAGTAATTCATAAACTATAATTAGCTTTAAATTAAAGCTTTAAAACATTTTCATGTTGCATTTGTGATTACAACGACTGCATTATTATAAAACTTTGGAAAATTCAGTTTACGTTCCCTTACGCCCAGCGCCACGAACACTGGCAAGTGTGCGTGAGAGGGGGATATAAAACAGTGGGGATATAGAGGTGGTCACGGTGACGGCTCTAACGCTCTGATTCGCTACACGGGAGAACTCTTCCCATTTGAAACAAATAATAAGTACTTAAGTCTCAGGCTTTATAGTTACTACTATTAGGTGAATTGATGGAAATTAATCCCTCTTCGACACTAACCATGTGTACACTAAGATTTGGATAGAAGAGTCAGACTGAAAACTTCAATGCCATGACCGGGATTGAACCAAGGATCTCCAGGTCTCCATCCGGTTGCTCTTAACTATTGAGCTACTAATTGTTTATGACGGCATGCTGACCGTGGCAGCTCAGTGGCTAAGAGCAACCGGATAAAGACCGGGAGATCCGTGGTTCAAATCCCGACCATGGCATGAATCTTGCATTTGAAATCTATCTACTCAAATTTTAGGACAAACTTAGTACGTAATATGGTGATTGGAGATTCATTCATCGGATCCGACTAAATTTATTTTCCTTAAATGGATGTCATCATAGTAAACAACAATGCCAGTGGAGCTGTAGAAGATGTGGTTATGAGAACGAAACCCTACCTCATGTGATAAACCATTGCATGTGATATTTTGATATCATCACCCGGAGACATAATGTCGTGGTCAGTAGGGTTGGAAAGGCAGCCAGCAGTAGATTTACCATTCTGGCCGAAAATCAAACCATTGAACGAAACTTGAGACCAAAACTCATTTTGGTGAAATATAGGAATGCTGTCATCCTTGACGTCACTCTCCACTTTGACAATGGAAAGCAGGCTTTTAGTGATGCTCGAAAAGCAAAAGAAGAAAAATACCCAATCAGGCTCTACGCACCAGATATCAGGAACCATATTACACATAAAATAGGGCTCTATACCTTTACCTAGTAGTTTGATCATAGTACTCTCTCTACCAAGGAATATTCGTGGATTCTATTCCACTAATGGAGTGCAGATGTGCCTATCATCTCAGCTAAACATCGTGAAAAATTTGAGGTACTGAGATAATACTTATTATACTCACAGCTCACCATATCAGAGTTATAATCAGAGGTAAGAGTTTTTATTCTTAGCGATGTTTAGCAAATTTTGTGGAATTTTTCCTTTTTTCGAGATTTTTTAGCGATAAATAATAAAAAAGTTATTACTTTTAGTCTGAATAAAATAATTTACATTTATTATAAATAGAATAAATATAACTTTAATTTCACATTTAGGTATCTTCATTGCACGAAGTTAGAAGTCGTGAAAATTACGGTGACATCATCATGCACACTGAAAACCTGCTAAACGGTGCAACAGTAAACTGACACCACAGTACCCGTCTCGTCCATGATACTGACAACTGTTTGTCGTATGCTAACAAGAAATGTTATTTATTAGATACCACACCGTGCACAGCAAAAACTCCTATTATGCTGACTAAAGGTACTGAGAAGGTACTCATCTTCTTGGAAGTTACTCTTAGACATTACATTAACATGAAGATATTGTCCCTCAGGACTTAAGAATTTGTTCTGAAATGCCCGAAAGTTAAAAAGTAAATACAAACAATACCTCACTGAAAACCACCCAGATTTAGAAGCTAACCTGTTCCCACTGCCTGTACTGACACGCTGGTCTAGCTGGTTTAATTCAGTAGTTTATATTGCCAGCTATTTTGATGCAATTGTCGATTTCTTTTATAAAAAATAAAAACTTTCAGCTCCTGCACAACAATTGTTAGATAACTATTTTTTCGATACGGAGTGCTGCAATATTGTAAAGATACAGGCAATATTTGTTTCTGAAAATTGCAAAAATCACGTGGCTCACCTTGTTTTACCCGAATTAACTTACTGAGAACCAAGTGTGAAATATTAAGGGAGTGGTCACTTTGGAAACAGAGTAAGTAAACTTGTAAAGCATATCATGGATCCCAGTGTTAGAGAAGCATAAGAAGGGAGTGTAAAATATTGTCTAAATTGAACTCCATTATGGCAAAATAAACTGATGATGTAATAGCTATAAAAGCTTTAGATCATTTGTTTGACCCTTATAGGCTAGTTACTAAATGAAGTATAGGTGATTTAAATCGTGTAATGGCAGCATTTAAACAACTACATGCATTTAAAATCAGTGGTATTACTTGTGATTCTGATTTGCTTCTTTATTACAAAGAGCTTTGTGACATTGTTGAACAGCAAAGCCATGATGGTAACGAAAACAGATTAGATGTAGTAACAGCACTCTTGGCATTGAAAACATAAGCTGATTCTTGCCGCAATTTCTGTGAAAAGTCCCTTCAATGTCTTTGGTTGCCGATGTCAAATCCTGCTAGTGAGAGATTTTTCTCTACATATAACTTAGTTGTGTCAAACACAAGAACAAGCATGAAAAGCGAAAATATCACAACTTGTATGCTGCAGTTTGACGATGTCTGATATTTGATCTTATTCATGTTACATACTGTCTACTGATTTCAAATAATTTTTTAATTTGGAAAAAAGGGGGTTTGACAGTTGTGTTGCTCTTGTTACCAGTTACTTTTCATTTCAGCCATGTCTTTACTCATTAATTCTTCCCGAAATTTTGCGCGAAATTAATGTGAATTTATGGTAAAAGAACCCACAAAACACCACAAATTAAAATTATTAATGCAAATTGTATAAATAATTGTCACCACAAAATCTTGACTCTGGTTATTAAGCTGCTAATAATGTTTTTTATCTATGTCTGCCTCACGTTCAAGGGGTCCCGAGTTCGAATCTCGGTCAGGGTGACTTACCTGGATAAGGGGTTTTCCGGGGTTTTCCCTTATCCTGAAAGACGAATGTCAGGTAGCTCGAAGCTCTACGGACCCTGAGCCAATTTGACCATTCATCCATTTCATTCACCGTCCGACATGACTTAACGTTGGAGGACGTAAATTACAAAAAAACTGTATGTCCCCTTTATAACAACGGAAGAGGCTAACCTTAGAATGTCCATAATTTAACATCATGAATAAAAATTAACAAAAGAAAGTTAAATGACCATAATATTACTATTAAATTTATTTAACAGCATATATAAACATATCCCTTCATTGGCTGGTGCAGAGTATATTGTCACTCTGTTTCCATCCAGAGTTTCTATCTTTTGTTACTTGAAAGGAACGTCACTTCTCAGTTTTACATATTTCGCCATTAGTAAATACTGATATTTGTGGGAGTGTTCGTTTTTAAGGATGTAACTTGGATAAAGTAATTGCAAATTATTAAAGTATGAATAAATCTTTCTGATGGAAAATTAGATAATTGTTCGCTAAATTTTACGCAACCAGATACGAAATATAATTAGTATAACATTAGTTTTTCAGAAATAATTGACACGTTTTGGAATAGAAACCAAATTAAATTACTCATAAAATAAATGCAAATACATATCTATGAATAAGCTGTCCTCGTTTGGAAGAAATTCTTTATACCATCATACAACTGATAAATAAAACGCACAAAATGCGTATTTGGCACAAAAGTGTGCACGGTTCATTTGAATTTCAAGAAACAAACGGCTTTGATGGACGTTAAAGTAACGTTCGCCTAATGAGAGTTCTGCTATAAACTGAACACATTTCTGACAGGAGACTCTACACCGCTGACATGCGTTGAGGTTGATTATTCAATAAACGCGAATGGTGGGATCCAGTAATGTTCTACAACAGAGGATAATCTCGTTACTGAGTCCAACTGTACAGTAAAGCTGACCATTTGTGTTTTGTTGGATTTTGTTTGAATACCGTACGTTGCAGTGAGATATCAACTTTAAGTACTGTCTATATTATTGTTAAAACAAGAGAAAATGTATATCTTGTGTTGGTCGCATATAATTTTCAATCTTTTAATACTCTTCGCTAACGAATTCTAAATAATCGATTGTGTTTTGCAAAATGTCAGCTTTTTGGTGGTCCCTGGCGAAATTCATCTCGGTTGCGGAGTTCTATTAGTTTGAATGCAGATATCGCTAAATTCGGTGACTTACTCCTATGGCTTAATAAGCCGAATATATAAACCGGTAAAATTGCGTTTCTGACAGCATTCTTAATCTTAAGTTTGACAATTGCCATTTTTCACTAAGCAGATATTCTGGCATTAAAATGTATTTACATTTCGCGAACTATAGGTGATTTATACTTATTATACTGTAAAGTCTGTTTAATTAACACGTGTGCAGTTCGGAGTCAAAGGAACCTGAGCCTTCCGCCCAATAATGACCATCATAAATCTATCTCCACACTTCAGAAATGGAAAACTGTCGTTGAGGACCAATAGCAACCCTGGTTTTCTCGAAGTGACAGTCGCATGTCTACTCCACGTGGAGTCTCAGTTGCCAAAGTTCTAACTTCCAGTTGATGTGTTACATTACGTGCAGAAATTCGTTGTGCGTCACAGCGTGGAGACCGTGGGAGGGAAATGCAGTGATAAATGCAAATGAAGTAGTAGATAAATTTCAGTCAAGTGAAAATAATCAAAATGAAGACAATAGTGTGAATAACTGGGCCGAGTTATAACTTTTTGATTTTTGAAGCTTTTCCAGTAATATAAGGGGAACTGTTTCTAAGCAAATTCAAGCGCTTGTTTTGAACACATAAATATATTCTGAGAAATAATCTTGGTAAGGGGTCGTGCAATGAACCTGATGATAAATTCTGGGTATTCACAAAAATACAGTAAGAAATATTGTGACGAAAGGAATACCAAGACGCAGATCAAGTGTGAAAACAAAAGGAAACGTTTCTCTAATGTAGATAATTTCACATGCGATTTAATTCGTCGAGAAATTGATAGATTCTATGTAAAAGGGAGAGTGTCCACCTTAGACGAATTGGTTGCACATTTGCAAGAAATTTGTGATTTTCCTTATGGGAACTGCAGTTTGCGCGGTCTCCTAAAGGAGCTGGGTTTCAAATACCGCAATTTGAATAAGATAAGAGTTATTATGGAATCCAGTAGCATTGTAGCTTGGCTTGAAATTTTGCAGGAATGGACATAAGATAATTTATTTAGATGAAACCTCGTACGATACCCATGATGTATCGAGAAAGGTGGCAACCTTGCAGAAAGGACTGCGTGAAGGAGGGTGTGAGTTGTAAAACAAATATAAGAGTTCGTCAAAGGCAGTGGCCGTCGTGCACATGGGTTAACGAAACAGACTTTACTGCTCTGACCATTTAGTTATTTGGGGATATTACATCATGCGGATTTTAGCGTTTGTTGTTAAGCATTTTTGAGACTTTGTTAATGTACTTAGAGTTTATCTAAATGATGCGGCTTGCAGCGGGAGAATAAAGTAGAGGTAAACAAAACAAAGTGACTGTTGATAGTCGCACAATTGGAAGATAATCTTTGATTGGATTGGATTGGATTACGGCACTGCGATCAGTCTTGATGCCTCCAAGTGGGGCACCCACAGTAGGAAGAATGAGGGCGGCCGTCCCAAAGAGCCACACCAGTGCACAGGGCTGGGTCGCTACACTTTACCAGTTGGAAACTCCCCGGCAGAGCAGCACGACTGGCAGTTCACCCGACTGCTCACCAGACTGGGCTTGCAGACCGGAGACCGTCCTACCGGAAGAGGAAGTTTTAATTAATGCGTAACATCCTGACATGCAAAGCCGAAACACCCACCAACCCTGAAAGAGACCACCAGATGGGATATGACGTGAAATGGTAATGAAGATGAAATGGAGGGACAGGAAATTCGGGGGGAGTAATTAACCTACCCAGCATTCGCCTAGCGATCCGGGAAACTCGCTGAAAAACCAATGCAACAGGAAGGTCAGCCACGGGAAACGAACCCGGGCCCGCCAACTGCGGCCTGAATTATCCTTCTCAGAATGATGATTTTATATTTTGGAATTTAGTACACTTCCATATTTTTAATTGACGATTCACACATACAGACAAGCACTCGAGCGCGGTTCAGTGCTCTTCTAAACGTGCATTTCCGGAGAAATCCGGTTTTGAATTCT
Source organism: Mantis religiosa (assembly GCA_030765055.1). Lineage (NCBI taxonomy): Eukaryota > Metazoa > Arthropoda > Insecta > Mantodea > Mantidae > Mantis > Mantis religiosa. The sequence continues at coordinate 40,681,589 of CM060952.1, forward strand.
TGAGTGAAATACAATAGTTCCTCTATTTGCTGATCGAGGGGGAAGCAATGTCTGTGGTCCCAATTCGCGATTTCGATTACCGCGGCTATGTTCCTGACCTTGGATTTGCCCAGAGTTATCCCGGGGCACTAAGGTGAAAGCTGGGAAGGATATTTACGGTCTTTTGGGATTGCAAAATTCAGTGAAGTGGCCGGTGGGCTACTCTATGGTGGCATTTGCGGTTTGGAAATATGGTGCTCCACTGAGGGGAGGTCCTACGGTTGCCGGCCGCCCTTCCAGGGTGCTGTTTGATCAATTAGACCTGGCTGACTGGTAGCGAGCTCTGTAAGATGACCTGGAACTCCATCTGGCTAGACCTTGCCTGCAGGTCTTAGGGACCAACCGTGGCTGTGGTGGCGTCTGTGATATGTTTTGACTTCTCTGTACGGTACATTTATTTCATTCTTCCTCCCGTAATCTGAATCGGTTGAATGCCGATACTCCCAATTATGATAGAAATCAGAAACACTATACTTTGTAGCAGTAATTTCATGTTTTGTTAAGAAGAATAGTCAAAGAGATTGAAATTTGTAATAATATAGAGAAATAAATAAAATGTAAGGTAGGTAATGGTGTAACCATGACAACCTGATAATGAGAAGAAGTTGAAGAAAAGATCTTTCTTCTACATAATGTCACCCAATTGGCGGAGGGTGTGACGGCGGCAGCTGTGAGGAGGCCGGGGGCGGCCGAGCCACGCCTCCCATTAGTCTCTGTCACTAACTGAGGGGGAAGATTAGAGGAAATGTCACTTGCGCGGGCGGCCCCTTCCCCCTTTCCCACGGCCATCTGGAACTTTCGGGTGGAAACTAGAGAAGTCGGGAAGAGACGGCGATATTCCTATAAAAAGGGGGTTGCGGACAGACAGACAGTCAGTCAGTGCTTGACGTGCTAGTGAAGTAGCGCCGTGTTAGTGGAAGAGAAGACCATGCAACGGAAGAATTTGCGTAATTGTGTACGTGCTTCGGAACGGTAACGGACGAACTGGTGAATCGTAATTGTGTGCATTACGTAATGTTGTATAATTGGCAAGTGTTTAACTGTAAGTCGGTGGAAATAAAGAACATTTTTGAGTGGTGAAATTGGACTTTTCATTTCACGAACCCACAAAGTCACAATAAGATCATCGTCGAGACAAGACGTGTTTTGTTATGTTCTGCAAGTTTGCTGAATAGTTCCTATGTGAAAGCATCAAAGATGCATCAGTACTGTGTGCGCTATTAAGAAATAGTTAATCGTTGCATTATTCGCCGTTAGAAAAAAGACTAGATATTTATAATATCTAAAACCGCGTGAAATCACGTAAAGAAATGTTTATGCAGAATTAAATATTCTCTTTTGTAATGCAAGTATGAATTATTAATTATTTATCAGTAGAACCAATAATTCTTCAGCTGCGATACTACGTCCGAGAAAAGATCTCATCGCTCCAGAGCAACAGAGGTGATTTGCAGATCCAGAGCTACCGGGGAAACTATCGACACCACAGGTGAGAAATTCTTCACCATCCACCATCATCCCAATAAACCGCTTCAACTTACTAATTGAATTTATCAATTTTGATAGTTTTGTCAAACAAAGTCGTGTCTCATATTTACGAGGCATGTTTTTTAAGTCAGCACCGTTTTGCGATTCCGCAGGCGCAGCGCTACGGTCGGCGTTCCGAGCATGCGCGCTGGTTACCTACATCTCTTGTCTACGCACTGACGCCATTACAGTCTGATTCTTCATTGTATCCGTTGGTTACTGAGTGTTTAAGATGTCTTCGACAATCGTGAGTCCCACCGATTGTGAAGTACGGGCTGTTATAGATTTCTTAGTGTTAAAGGCGTAAAACCGATCGATATTCATCGTGAGATCTGTGAAGTTTACGGACAAAACATTATGAGTGATGGAATGGTAAGGAAATGGGTGAGAGAATTTAAAGATGGCCGCACAAATGTGCATCATGGAGAACGGAGTGGGCGTTCTTCGGTCGTTACTGAAGATTTGGTGTAGAAAGTGGACGAAAAGGTGAGAGAAAACAGACGCTTTACAATTTCATTCTTGTGCGACTATTTTCCTCAATATTATCGTAGTGTTTTGTATCGCATTGTGACCGAGAACTTAAAGTACCGGAAATTGTGTTCACGTTGGGTTCCTAAAATGTTGACGGATTTGCACAAAACCCAACGTTTAGGCAGTGCATTGACTTTCCTTGAGCGGTACCACAACTAAGGTGAAGATTTTTTAGACCAAATTATTACTGGTGACGAAACATGGGTGGCCTACGTCACACCAGAATCGAAACAACAATCCATGGAATGGCGACATTCATCATCATCGAGAAAAGTGAAGTTTAAGCAAAAAATTTCTGCCCGGAAAATCATGTGCACAGTTTTTGGAACAGAAAAGGAGTATTGCTAGTGGAGTTTCTGCCTCGTAATGAGACAGTCAATGCAGTATCTTATTGTGAGACATTGAACAATCTACGCCGTGCAATCCAGAACAAAAGACGTTGCAAGTTGAATAAGGGTATCGTTTTGCTGCATGACAATGCCAATCCACATGTGGCTAATCGGACCGAAGATCTCATCAAATCTTTTCAATGGGAAACTCTAGATCATTCTCCATACAGCCCTGATCTGGCACCTAGCGTCTACCATTTGTTCCCGCACTTGAAGAAACATCTGGGCGGTCAGCGTCTTCAAGACGATAACGCAGTCAAAACAGTTGTGATACAGTGGTTAACACGTCAGGCGGCAGAATTTTATGAAGAGGGTATTCAAAAACTGGTGCCAGGTTATGACAAGTGCCTCGATTTTCACGGAAATTATGTAGAAAATTAGATTAAGTTACAGGCTTTCATGTAGAAATAAAATTATTGCGATATCTATGCACGTCTTTTTTTAAATTCCAAAACGGTACTGACTTAAGAAACATGCCTCGTATTTCTTTGGCAAGAGAAGGAAATTACAGATTCACGACCAGCTTTAAAATATTTGATTATTACGTTAAGAAAAGCCAAAGAAAGCACATAGAATAATGAAAATATGCCTTTAATTTCTGTTAATTCTTGCCTTCAATTTCAAATCAAATATTAGAGTAACGAAGAGAAATCAATTACAAAAGTTAGCAAGTGTGGGCTTAGCTACTGTAGTGTTGCAGAGAATCTTTTTTGCGACATTTTAAAAGGGCGCACTTTAACGCTAAGGATAAATCTCTCATCCACGGTCCATAAAGCTAAACTTATGGTAGTCTGTCTGACTGCCGGCAAAAATGTTTCACAGATTTTGCACTAAATTAAACCCGCAGTAAGAAAGTGAATCCTGGAGAGCAATAACGCCTCATTCGAAACGAATCCACCTTTTGGTGCTGCACCAAATGTTCTGGAACCGACTTCTGGAATAATGCCGAAGAAATGATGGTTGCCAAAGCTTTTCGATGAAGCTTAGAGGAACTGTATATGGCAAAGTATAGTTCTATTATACATTATTTATGTCTAATGCTGATAATTTACGAAGAATAATTACCAATTGTAATGACAAACTCCACAGAAACTTGGCACCTAACACTGAGACTTATTCAAGGAAACATGCCAAGTGTAAAGTATAACTCAAGTTAATACATTCTAATTGTATATAAAATTATAGGATACAATTTAAAACAGGATATATTATAACAAGGCAATGCATTTCATGCTCATGGTTTTACCCATTTATTTTTCTAGGAGTTATATTTATAAAAGGTTATTTTATCTATTTTCTGTTTAGCAACATAAGCTTTCATTAAACATTTCGCATTGTTATAAGGCATATGTGGTGACATGCTCCGAAAAACAGGTTAATCCACATGATTTAAACATGGAGAAAAACAGTATTTTGTGAATGAGGTAGAAGGAAATTGTTAATGCTATTTTATTTCAATTCTAAGAATATAAGTCTCAAGAATTTAAAATAATTTATCAGTGTTGTCATTAATAGACCCCAGAATATGACTGATGTAATAAAATTAATAACAATAAAATGAAAACGTTTGTTAGCATTTACCCAATTTTCGAGACATTCTCGGGAAACAAGCCATGTGAAAATACGATTAGAAATCGACGTTTCGGGGGCGTACATCTCTTCCATCATCAGGATATTTTAAGAAATCTTATAACCACAAATTAATCACTGGATGTAACACAAGTATCAACAAAGAGGAAACACTATTAAGGGCACTAAGAGGTCGATAGGTTTCAAAAAATCCATTTTTTGTTTTTAATGTTTAAAAATTACATAATTCTGCAGCTTTAAAATTATATATATCATAGGTTGTCAACTGTTATTAAAGTCCTTTAGTTCGTGAATTTAAACATGGCGGCGTAATGACACGCCCACTTCCTGTGAATGGTGCTGAATCTTTGATCGTGATTTCCCAAAACCTTATTTTTCATATTTTAGGTGCCTGTTTCTCAAAAACTATAAACGATATTGATACAACATTTGTAGTGGTTATTTGCCAATATTCCTTGAACACATTCGACTGACATTTATATTGATGTGATTTATAAAATGGATGAAAACAAATATTAAGTCCTTGAAAATACTATCTTTTTTTTACTCAAAACTGATTAATTTTTCATGTGCATAGTATAAACTATATGTGATTTTCATTTAGCCGATATTATGAAACTGTATCTTAGGTTATTTAGGATAAAACGTGATACATGTAGCTTTAAATTCCTACAAGTAAAGTGCACCTGAAATATAGGGTGCAATATTTTTTTCAGGACACACCGTGTGATTTATGCCCCTTTTGCATGGACCTATGTGAACGTAATTTAAATATTATATAGCAGTTAAATTGCACACATCCTTATACAGTAATCATACAGAATTCAAAATTTCTGATAATGTTTAGTTTTCTATATATTCAAATTTTAATATTGGTAAAAATTGGCCTTGTCTGGGTAAAAATAACCTCCCAGTGCTCTTAACACTCGCACCACTGAACAAAAGACTGTTTTCAGTAAACTACATGCCAGCTCAGGAGATGGTGTGACTATAGTATATTGTGTCAAAGAAACCTAACTGCTTAACTTTATGATGGAGCTGCAGAGATCTGTGCCTTTTAAGACGACGAATTTCCATTTTTAAGGCCGGTTTCCAAGATAAGCTAAACTGAAGTCCAGCATCACGATTAAGCGTGCACCTCTCGGAGGAAATGGCCAAAGCCTCCTTAATTCTCCGCTCCCAGTAACTGTTGCATATTGCCAAGATGGTCATCTCCCGGAAGTTGGCTCTATGGTTGTTATCAAAACAATGCTCTGGCAGTTCCAGACTTCTCAGGTTGTATTAAACGAATGCTACGTTCATGTTCATCTATTCTGGTAGCGATGGTCCTTCCGGTTTGTCCGATATACGGTGTCCCACATATTCGCACGGAATGAGGTACACTCCCGGAACTTGGAAGTCCAGTTTGTCTTCCACTCGTCTCTTCAGGACTTAAGCTTCAGATCTTACTTTAGCATTTCCTCGAATATTATTCTATATACATTTTACATACTTTTTAGGTAAAATTAATGATTAAACTGCATTTTGGCATTTTTAAACATCATACACTTTGGATTATTCATTTTGGAAAAAAACAGATGCAAGGTTTTTAGCTGTAGTCCGGCTGATAAAATGCAACCAGAATCTGTGGTCTCAGATTTAAGAGTTATAGAATACTCATGATAAAATTGGTGAGATAATTCATCAGATCCTGTAAGTCCTTTAATCACGCAGGATTTATAGATATTGTACCATTGTATTTTGGAGGAAATGTCATGTAAGCGATGGTTTTTAACAAATGTTCCTTCTAATGTCCAAAATGTCGTTCTTGTATTTAAAATATAGCTTAAATCGATGGTCTTGTAGGTCACCTAGTTCAAGAGTACGCTTTCCCCAGATTCTGAAACTGTTCTTTTCTGTATTTTATCGAGAAGATGCTTAGCAGAGACGAACATCTCAGTTGACATTTTGAAAACATGAAAAGGATTCTTTATCTCCACCCGTTTTCTTTTCTAGTAGTGCCATTCACTGATCTGGAACATAAATGTAAGCTGGCTGCCTTTTTTTTCCTCCTCCATAAGGCCGAAGCCATGATCACAAGACAAAAATATATGGCCGGCCACTAGATGGCAGACACACAGTATGAACAGTTTAGCCAATTTTTGACATACGAATAGTGTACCACGAAATGCACCTCCCTCTATTTAAAGTAATGTGATTGTTGCAGGATAGACCAACACAAAAAGTTAGCTCTCTGCCGCAACAACAGAGGGTAGCACTTATCGCAAAGTTGTTTATTTTGAGGGTTAGCCCGTTCATCCGGGCATATCTTCGTATTAGAAGGAAGGATTAAAGGAAAATACATATTTATAAAAAGCGTGTCGGTATAATAATGGATTTTAAATCCCATGCTCCTTGCACCGTCATGAAACAATAGAATCGCGATAACCATGATGTTTAACTACTCTTCGTTTTTGAGTTATTATTTCAGAGACAAACATACACAGAAAAAGGAAACACAGAAAAATTTTGCGAATTTTGATTTCAAGTATTCTTAAAAACTGCGTGTCGTGAAATATCAGTAAATATAGATATTTTGGACAAAATGAAGTGCTTTATTTCCGTTTACCATAGACCCGTAGTTGAGGAGATATACAGGTGTTTCAAAACGACACCAAACGAACGCATAGAAGTAGCTGCTCAGTTTCTGTGTGACACATATAGTTTTACCACCAATAGAGCCGCAAAAATGGTCCAGAATGAGCGTGGATTAGGCAGTGACAGCAACAACGACACGTGCCTCACGCTGCCCGAGTTTACAGGTATAGGTCACACGCCGTGTCGCGTGCTGTAGCTGTTTGTAAACATACCGGCATACTTTGCAGTAGCTTGCTACTATTAAGAATTTATTTGCCTTTAGGAACCGCAGTAAAGAAGCTATTGCTTAATAACTGCTTACGAGTGTTTAACGTGTTCTGTTTCAGTAGTCCATGATGGCGAATAAGCTGGTGAGCATATGCAACTTAAACCTTTTAGAGGGAAGTTAATGTTAGTGAGATTGTGGATGGAAGTATTAAATGATAAATAAAACAGAAAGCAACATCAAAGAATTGTAGATATATTAACCAAAAGTAAATGGTTTCTACAAGAGGCGAACATTTTATTTTACGTGTTTGATAATACTAAATAAAGTATTTTTAACTTAAAAGGAAGTTGTTGATATTTACAGTAAGTGGTTGAAAGTATTGTACAATTAATATCATAACAAAACGCTCTGAAGTTAAACAAATAAATATTATTTATGTAACTATTTTTCCAATACATATTTTTACGAAAACTAAATTCATCGTGCGTTGCTTGAACTCCCTTGAGCTCCTCTATCCATCAAAACCACATCCGTCATTTCGGCGTTCGCATAGCGCTCCATATGACTTGGATTTGCTATCTAAGTACGTGCAAAATCCTCTCTGTTAGGACGGAATGTGTACTTTTATACTGAATAACAACCTTGCAACTGTCCGAGTTATTAGTCGACGTTTGCACAAATAATTGTCCTTTGCCCCATTACCTGAAAGGTAGGCTAGGGTCACTAATACCGAGCAAGGAGTAATGTTTTGGTTTTAGTGGCAGGTCCGTCCCAATAACAACTTTTGAGGTTCGCACACCAGTGGTTCCTGCGTTGCCTAATCACAAAACCATGTAATATTTAATGCTGCATAAAATTATACCTACGGGAACTTCGAAGCTGCGATACCGAAATTCGGACTAGTTAAGCTATGAACTACGCAATGGCTATAATCGTGCTGAAACAGCCTGTATAAATTGCAATCACTATTATCGGTGAAAATTTCAAATTTTTACTAACGAAAAACTCAACCAATAAATTAATTATATATAATATATTAATGAATAAAGTATTCAATGTTTTCTACGATTATGTTACGTAAAGTAATGTGGAGTGATAACATTTTAAGCAGAATGAAAATAATAAATATTTTGGCAGAAAAAAACAGAAATTTACAGTTATAGAGATCGTAATTCCTAGACCTTCTTTTCCTCCATTTATATATAGTCGTAAGCAATTCGGGTGGCTAGATTCTTAGAAAACATGTTCATCAAAATGTTCACTCGCTTTACAGCATTATAAATTTTTATTACTGCTATATTTTATTATTGATTTAAAACGTACAATCTTATTCATACTTGAAGATTTGTTAAGTTAGGATATAATGCTGGCTAAAGAAACATTCAGTCTTGCAGCCAGGAATCGAACACGGATTCTCTAGATTTGGTAGCTAGCATGCCAACTAGCAGAGAGAACCTCTTGCAATTGTCCCTAGGATCATTAATACACCTAAACCACTCTTAGTAAGTCTTCCAGTTAACACATTGTGATTCATTTGTCTTCTTGTTTGTTAGGCGATGAGTGATTTGTTTACTTTGTTCATTCTAATGTTTTAATATGAGGGTGCCTGGAAACATTTGCTTTCCATTTGTCCATATTCAAAGGAGAAGAACAAAATTCCTGGTTGTAAGGTAACTTGTTAGGAAACTCCTTTCGTGCTCCCTTGTTGATTCCTTCTCTTCTCCCTGTTCCTGGAACTTCGTTTATTTCGTTTGGAGAAAGTTGAGAATTAGAATGGCATTTGTAGGTACTTTGAACTGAGAGGACCTTGGTGGACCGCCCTCAAGTTGTAAAGTTTGGTTCCAAAGACGTGTCATTTTCGCCTTACTTCGGTGCGTTTTCGCTAGTTTCATACACTGAAAATATGCGGTATGGGTAGATAGCTGGATAAAAACGCAATTTTGCAATACATTTTTTTTTTTAAAATCTCAATTTTGTACATCTTTCAAGCTCGCTTCAACATAAAGTGATTTTTTCCCCTGTGCAGTGAACACGTTCAAAGCAATACTTCGAGACAGAACAACGCTTTCAAGTGAGAAACAAGGATGTGTTACCCTTACGTGACGTTCTCTCACATCACTGTTTATTACTTTCTCTACTGCTATTTACAGTAAAAAGCCCGCCTCTGTAGCGTGGGGTTATCGTGTCTGTCTTACGTTCAAGGGATTCCGAGTTCAAATCTTGGTCAAGGTGAGTTATGTAGATAAGGTTTTTTTCTTTTCCCGGAGCTTTCCCTTATCCTGATGAATGTCAGGTAAATCTTAGTTTTAGGGACTTAGGCTAATTTGAGCATCATTTCACCCATTTCATTAATCGTTCGATATTACTTACGTAGGAGGAAGTATTAAATAATAAATAATTTGCCTAGACTCCACAACAGATGGAGGCAGCGTACCACCATGTGATTCCCATACACAGGTAGAAGACACAGAGGTAGGCTAAGGCGCAGATGGACCAACTTCAAGGCAATAGCAGGCAGCCACTGGTCCACAATTGCCAAAACCAACGAGTACCTGGCAAAACTGAGGAATCCAGGCAGAAACCGTCCAAGTGCAGTGAAAATTGTTGTAATGCACAGAATGTATCGGGATCGATCCCACCCCTGGGGTATAGGACCGGTGGCCACTCAGCATCGTGCGGAAATTGAGGAGCTTAAGATAGGAAAGCGGCCCTGGTTAAGAAAGCCAACTTTCCGGCTGGGGGTGCCGAGATGCTGACCACATCTCCTCCCCGTATGGTTGGATGATCACCCAGCTCTGCCTTGCGTATGTGGGCGTGAGGCTGGCATTTGAGTTGGCAGACCTTGCCTTCTATGAGCTGTCGCGCCATAGTTTATTATTTCTGAATATGTACATTAGACAGGGGTGATTTACAGGATCACAATTCTAGACATGTCATACTAACTCGGCAAATAAACGCTACGTGGCATTGCTCACCGCGTGAGAGACGCTTAATAATCTCTTCTCTAGTAGGAGGCCCCTGCCCTTAATGAGCTATCTCAGGCTTATTAATTCAAACAACTATTATTTTTCACCCAAACATTAGCCTATATACGGCTAGTGTGGAGAAATGATTAATTTCCATCAATTAACTAAAATTCCATACGGAGTTTTTACTAGGAGCACATGCTTTGTGATACTGCAACATATTCTGGATCAGTACCTTTATACGTCAGACCAGTTTAGCATCTGCACTTCCTTCTGGTTCTCAGGTTAGGTCCACTTCCAACAAACGGAAACAGGAGAATCCACTAGTTTTGACTAGCAGTTAATATTTTACAGAGGCAAACAACAAAGTCAAAGAAAAGAATGCGGGCATGCAGCTGTATAGGCTAAGAAGAAACTTTGCTTTGATAGGCCCATTGTAGATGAGGAAGACATGGATTTTTCTGGTAAGGAATATAATGTTCTTTGTCTCTACTCTAAAGACTTATTTAGTCACCGCAAACCAAAAGAGACATGGCTACGTTGTGTTAAGTGCTCAGTGTGGGCAGACAGTGAATGTGCTAGTGTTTCACAAAGGACAAAGATGTTTATATCCGAGTTTACAAATGAAAAATGAACAACTAGGAGTATAGAGCGCATAAAAGTATGTCATTTTGAACAAACGCATTTGTTACTTTGGAATCGTTTTCAAACAGGTACTGTTCACAGAATGGTAGACAAAATAGCCCACGGGCGACAACACCAAGGGATGACCGTTACCACTGGAACAGACGAGAGAATGCAACTCAGCTGAAAAAGTGCCCTTCTAACAGCAACAGGACGCAGAGTATTAACCCAAATTGACCATTATCGACCTCATGCAGGTGACTACTATGACTGTGGGCTCATGATGTGTACCAAGTTAACTCCAGAACACAATAGAGATCGCAGAAACTGGGTGAGGAGTATTGCGTGTAGTGGCATACAGAATGGAGCTCAGTTCTGTTTCTTGATGAGTCACTATTCAACGTAGAATGTGTTCTCTTCTGGAGGGAACAAGGGATATCAAACAACACAGTTTTTGTACAAGAAAGATCTCCATATTGTGGTGGTGGGTTGAAGGTGTGGGCAGAAATCAGCTTGAATGGACGGTTCTCTACATCAGTGGTACTTTGATCGCTGTAAGGTTTTCAGACGGCATTCTTCGACCGTTTGTTGTGCCGTATGCTGATACCATAGGTGCTTCCTTTGTGTTTATAGACGATAATGAACATTCGTACAGAGCTGGTTGGTGGACGACATGCTGGAAGAGGAGGGTATCCAGCGTATGCATTGGCCAGCTTTCAGACTTTAATTCGATTATATGTGGGATGCATTTGGCAGGCCCATTGCAAGGAGACCATATCTCCCACAACTATTATACAGCTGCAGATTGTTCTTATGGAAAAGAGACCACGAACCTCCCTCCCAAGAATTCATTGATCGTTTCATTCCATCAGTCACACAGGCGTGAAACAGTGCTAGCCATTCGAGAAGTGCATAAGCCATACTGAAGAACAATTTCCAGCAATGTTCCAGGATTATTGCTGTGCTAATTTTGCTTTATTTGTTTGCCTTGATCTTTATTAATTTGTCATTTGATTCAAACACTAATCAGGAGCTCTCTGGAATCATAGCCTGCTTTATCTGTCAGGATAGCATTATGTAAGTAATATGTGATTGAAAAAATAAATGATCTCGTATATTATTCCGCCATTTATAGATGATTCTACGCTATCCTCTGATGTTTGTGGGCAGTGCACATAGATTTATTGTGGTGCCCCCATCTTCCAGAATAAACGATGAAGCGGAGCCACAGGAACTGGCATGCATAAAGGCCCCATTAAGTCCCATTGCTGGAGCTCCCTAGAAAGAGCAATCAGACTGTTCATCAACCAACCTTCTATGTCTACGAAAGCACTCTATAAGCAATCATCCAACCATTTGTCCCCTTATTCGCCTAACGACCAGGACAGAAACACGAAATAACCAATATCAGGGTGAAAGTTCCACAAAATCGAACCTGAAACCTACCGATGGGCCTCAAACTTCACCACAAAAAAATCTCGAAAGCAATGCGATAATCAAATGTTCAAAAGACTGTTACTGTTTCTATGATATTGAGAGAAACAGCTGAATGACTGTGAAATAAAAGGTGACAACGATTAAAACATTCACATTATTAAGAGCGAATACCTTTGGAAATGCTACTGCCAGATAAAAAGCTTTTTGAAATAAATTGTATGACTTAAAAATGTCTTAGTTTTTCTGGTGGTAAGATTTATCTATTGGTTTACGTATGCACAAAATTGTACAAAATTACTGCCATATAAATAAGACTTTATAGGCCATTCAAAAATGCAATATGCACATTTTATTTAAGTAAAAGTCTGTAATGGAGACTACTTTTTGGAAGAACATTTTCTGAAAAATAAAAGCATTCATGAGAGGTACTTTTAAGGGGCAGGACTTTTTTGAAGATACGGAGCACAAATATCAATCTTGTGACAAATCCTACTTATTGAGTTATATTGTTTACATACACACACAAAACCCTACGTCTTCGTCGGTCGGTCGATATGAATTTTTGGTAACAATACAATAACTTTGGTGCGCGAGAGAGAAAGTAACTAACAATACTATACTGTTAATTGTTGTCTGCAACAAATGGTTATACTTTACCTTCCCAAACCTAGTTAACCCATTTTGGGAGAGTTAACTTTGGTAGGACCAAACGCAATTTAGAAACCAGAGCGAAGGAACATTTTAGAAATATTAAATATAGACAGACAGAGAAATCGGCAGTGGCTGATCATTTTTGGTCATATAATCATGAAGTAAATACAGAAGTTAAATTATTGAAACAATTGAAAGAATCGGTAGATTTAATGGCTTGGGAGAAGATATTTATAATAAAAAATAAGGATCGCGTAATGAATTTTGATATCCCTCCAACAGATGTCATCAATAAGTTTGTGTTGTCCCCGATAGATGGCAGTTAGATAAGGAGTTATTATTCAAACTGCTGTAGTGGTCAAGGTCGGTCAGTCAGTCAGTCAGTCAGTCAGTCAGTCAGTCAGTCAGTCAGTCAGTGAGTCAGTCAGTCAGTGAGTCAGTCAGTCAGTGGGTGACTGTCAAGCTGGGTGGTTGAGGATGAAGCAGACGTTTTACTTTGAAACCGGTCCCAGGATTTAAATAAGATAAGTAAATAGTGAAGTTGTGTTAGTAGTGTTTAGTTATTATTAATAACCTAGTTTACTTCACTGTCAGCAGCTTCAATTGTTTACATAACTTACTTATTGCTAATTAAGTTGTAAATGTATTGGGGATATTGGAATACACCATTTTTGGTACTCTCTTTTACGGGTCATGACTATGCTATGGCTTAGAAATTCGGCTCTTCACATGGCGAAGAGATAACAAGAATGAATAGCAGAGAGTCGTGCAGTATCGGCCGGCATGCAGTACCGGCCACTAGTGTGATTTCCCTTTTCGCCTCCATATGAGAGAAGTTTCCAGTAAGCAGTAGCAGGCTTGTGCATCCACGTGCGCTATAGTCAGATATTGTGTTCTTCTCTTCGGTTCTTTGTCTGCTCTGAGTTATTGATGGTGGTTAGGGTATCTCTTACCGCACGGTAGATATTCTGAGGTCTATAGCAGCGTTATATATGCAATATCTGTAAACAAGTGAGTTAAACATCGGTGAACTGAGCAGAAATAGTGACAATAATTTTCCCATGCTTTTGTATTCTACTAATGTTCTGTATGTGGCAGTGCAATGTATCACTGACAATCTATATAGTAACAAAAGACAGTGGCCGATACTGCAAGACACTTTATACAAGCATTATAATTCTAGCTTTTTAACTTTCGATGTAATAAAGTACTATATCTAAAAATTAAATTCATTACATTATACTATGTATAGAACTTGTCTTGAGGTAAGAGAATAATATAGTAAGATTCCGATTAACCAGCACAGTTACAGAGTAAAGTCAAAAAACGTTTAACCCGGCCGATACCGCACGACCTTCCCCTAACGAGTTCCCACTTAAAATTTTAAGGATTGTCGCGGCGACGGGTATAACAGGTTCACCGAAAATAGACAACAGACTTATAGTGTTTCACGGAGATAAATAGCTTGCATAAGCAGATATACATACCGCCGGAGATAAAAGACACAGATTATTGAGGTAAATGGAAATTTCTGGCAACTTCTTGATTCATAGAGCTTATTCGGTGATTTTTTCAACACATATTACTTACATAATGCTATACTGACAGATAAACTAGGCCATAATTCCAGAGAGCCCCTGATTAGTGTTCAGATAAAATGACATAATTTGAGATAATATTGCAAACCAAGAAAGCAACATTAATACTGCAGTAATCGTGGACAATTGTTCTAAAACAAACCAGAAACCGAATAATCTCTATCAATCAAGAAGTCACTAGAAATTTCCATTTACCTCACTTATCTTGTCGGAAAGTTTTTTTAATCTCCGGTGCTATATTTAACTGCTTATGGAAGCTCTTTATCTCCGTGAAACACTATTCATCTTTGTCTATTTGCGCCGAACCGTTTTGGCCCGTTGCCGGGACAGTATGGAAGATTCAAACAAATAATACATAATATATGTGAAATGGTTCACTGCGAAACAACTGTATTTGACATAAACTTTGTTTTAACGAGCTCAAAATTTGGTTTCTTTTGTCACAAATATATCTCAAACAGGTGCTATTTAGTCAAAATAATTACACCCATTTTTTTGAGAACATAAATTTTCGAAAAACGTTTAATGCTGCTTTTAGATTCACGAATTTTTGAGAACTATTTTTGGTGGAATCCTGATATGGAGTTTTTGGGTAGAATGCAATACCTACTTGATTTGTGAGCAGAGGATGTAATATTAGCAAAAGTATTGATGCATTGACAAGTAATGTATTATATAGCGATGTCGTAGCTATTGCTTCATTTACTGATATTGTACGCTCAAAACATATTGTGACTTTGTGGGTTCGTGAAATTAAAAAGTCCAATTGCACAAACTCAAAATGTTCTTTATTTCCACCGAATTACAGTTGGTACACTTGCCGATTACATAGAATTACGTAGCGCACACAATTACAATTCACCAGTTCGTCTGTCATAGGTCCACTCCGCACTCGTATTTACGTACAACTCCTCCGATGCACGTACACAGTCTTCCAGTCCGTTCACTAGCACGGCGCTCCTCCGGCTGCTCGCCAAAAGCTCAAGTGACTCGTTCACTGCAGGCCTTATATAGGGAAGATAACCGTTTCTGGAAGTCTCTTGGTTCATTGAATCTTCCCGACTGTTCCAGACAGCAAGGGGAGGGGAAAGAGATCGCTGGTGATGTTTTCCAACCATCCCCTCGTTAGCGCTACAAGATAAATGGCTAGGCGTGATCGAATGCTTCCCGTCCCTTACTCAGCCGTCAGTTGGTTGTGTCTTCCGATAATTGGGTGCCAATATGTATATTTTCTGTGAAATAAGTTCTTGTGCTTCTTTTTGATTTGCCCGTTACAGAAAATTATACAAAACTGTTTACCTAAAGAAACAAATATAATTAATATTATTCTTAGTTGTTATAAATTTATATGGTTGCATATTTAAATGACTTCCAAATAAGGTGAAATATATGGCAACGGTTCTATGAAATAATTATTTTATTGAAAATAAATTGTAGTTTAACACTAGCCGTGGTAGGACAAGCTTGGAAAGGGAGAGTCATACTGAAAAATTCAATGCTATAGCTACAATATGAGCCATGGATCTTCCGGTGTCCTTCTGGCTGCTCTTAACTATTGAGCTACCATGGCCAACATGCCAGCATAAATTCTCCAACTGACTCCTGTTCTTTTTCGGTAAACCAATAGGAGTTCTCAAACACTTTAATGCCGACTTACTATGCTTTAAGTACTTTAAGGCCCGGGTTTTATAGTTCGGAGCACTATAAGAACCCGGGCCGCCTTGGTAAGAACCGAGCAGTGTAACCACTCAGTCAATGATTTTTCCATTTTCCTGTGACATCGTCAAGGTATATGCTAGAATATGTCTATGCTAAACTGCACCATTGCCTCACACTTCTATAAACTAAAACAGAATAAACAGGATAGGATATTTTATGGGTTAGCTCAAATGACTTTATAGGTCTGTTTTGGAGGTTTTTTGTTTTTAGTTAGTTAATCCATTATAAGGTTTGTCGTCCTGGAAGCCGTCCATTTTCACACACTTAACCAAATCTGCATTTTATTTATCTTCCAGTCGCTGATGTTATACTTCCAAATCTTTAATATTTCCAAATATTTCCAAATCTTTAACGTCACTATAAAACATTAACAAAGTAACACAAAAATTATGTTCGGGGCCAAACAAAGAGATGTTTCAACGATTACTACGGTCTACTTTATTAAATATATCACTTCTGCACTGCACCATCTGTCGGGGATTACTCCACTTAACAAACATTTATTTATTTTATGTAGCAGACGTAGCTTTAACAATACTGCACATTTTATTAAAGAAACCAACAACATATTGTCACCCAATTAGCGGAAGGAAGGACGGGCGACCGCTGGAAAGGACCCTAGGCAGCTGGGCCACACCCACTCATCAGTCTGTGTCACTAACTGAGGGGGAAGATTAGAGGAAATATCACTTGCGCGGGCGGCCCCTTCCCCCTCTCCCACGGCCATCTGGAACTTTCGGGTGGAAACTAGAGAAGTCGGGAAGAGACGGCGATATTCCTATAAAAAGGGGCTGCAGTGAGCGATTCAGTCAGTGCTTGACGTGCTAGTGAAGTAGCGCCGTGTTAGTGGAAGAGAAAACCGTGCAACGGAAGAAGTTACGTAATTGTGTACGTGCATCGGAACGATAACGGACGAACTGGTGAATCGTAATTGTGTGCATTACGCAATTTTGTGTAATTGGCAAGTGTTTAACTGTAAGTCGGTGGAAATAAAGAACATTTTTGAGTGGCGAAATTGTACTTTTCATTTCACGAACCCACAAAGTCACACTGGTGTCAGGAAGCGGGAAGATAGCATCACCGAACATTACGACCATGGATGCGGCGTTGGAAAATTTTTTGTAGAAGATGATGGAAATGAAGGCCGAATTAACAGAGCAGACGGAAGCGGCAAATAACAACCTGGCCGCGGAACTGAAACTAATGAAGACGGCCAACGACAACATCACCGAGAAGATGGAAGAAATGAAGGCGGAGTTAACCACAGAAATGAGAGCCGAGAACGGCAGTCTGGCCACGGAAATGAAGGAGGCGAACGAGGCTCTCGCCGTAAGGTTTGAAGAACAGTTGCCTGGCGTGAGGGATAACGTGACGGAGCTGGGCAAGCGGATGGGACAAGTGGACGAGCGCGTCGAGGACCTGGCGAACCGCTTCAATGACCTGGAGGAAAAGGCCGACAATAACGCAAAGTCCCTGAACACCATGGTTGAAGACGTCGAAGACCTCGCGAACCGCGTAAACAACCTGGAGAGAAAGGCCGACAGCAGCGTCAAGTCCCTGAACGCCATGGTGGAGGACGTCGTCGGCAGGAAGCTGAAGGATTTGAAGGCCGACGCGCCGGGACGCGACACAGCATCTGCGCGCGTCAAACCTCCCAAGTATGACGGCGCGTCAACGTTTGAAGTCTCCCGCCGCCAGTTCGACACAGTGGCCAGGCACAACAGATGGTTACCGGAGGAGGAGGCCACACAGTTAATAGCCAGCCTCCAGGGACGGGCCGCGGAAGTGCTAAACGCGGTGCAGACGATAGCGGCGCCCAAGGACATCTGGGAGGTCCTGGAGAATCGCTTCGGGAAACACCGCTTAGCCGCAGCATACCGAAGCCAGCTAAAGGCAAGGTCGCAGAAGTCGGGGGAGACGCTGCAGGAGTTCGCCATAGCCATCGAGCAGCTGGCTAGCAAGGCCTTGGTTGACCTGCCACTGGAGTTCGTATCCCGGGAAGCCGCCCACAATTTTGTCGACGGGGTACGGGACACGGAGATTCGTCAGCACCTAATGCTCGGCGAATATAAAACCATCCACGAGGCGCTGACAGCGGCATTAAGAATGGAGGCGGCCAAAATAACATCCCTCCCGACGTCGAGAACGAGGAGCGTCCGCTATGCCGGAGACAGAAGACCAGCTGAGGGTCGCCGGCGAACACCTAGTGGCCTGTGTTGGGGGTGTGGTCAGCCCGGACACCTACAGAGAGACTGCCCACGCCAGGAAGAGAAGCCGGAAAACGAGTAAGGGCCGTCGTGGAGAGGGTCACGTCGGCGCCATCACCACCATCCCCTCGAGTGACACTGCGTGCCGTCAGCCGGCGTATGGATGACAGTCTCATCGCGGACGGTTGGATAAGAGGAAAGCCGTGCCGCGTGCTGTTGGACACCGGGGCGGCCGTGACCATCATCAGACCTGACGTGGCGAAGGGTTTGCCGACAAGGAAGCCAAGCCGGCCATACCAGCTTGTCACGGCATCGGGCGACACCTTGCCTGTGGAGAAGGAGGCCCTGCTGGAGCTGACCTTGGGACGGAGTGCCGTGCGTCTGTGGGTGTTCGTCGCGAAGGTGGCTGAGGAGGTGATCCTGGGACTGTATGCCCTCAGGAGCCATGAGGCGACGGTCGAGGTCGGCAAGAAGGTCCTGCGGCTTAACGGAGAAGAGGTTATACTCCGTCAACCCGAAGAGCGCCTTGGAATTCGCAGGGTCGTCGTGGACGAAGACGTGGTTGTTCCCGCGAGGAGCGAGGTGGTGGTGACGGCGCGACTGGAGGGCCAGAGAACCAGCAACATGATGCTGGACCAGAAGACGCCTGTAAACGGACTGTGTGTAGCCAGGGCATTGCTGACGTGCCGAGAGGAGGTGCCCGTGAGACTGCTAAATCCTACGGACGCCGATCACGACGTCCAGGCCGGGACGGAGTTGGGAATGTGCGAGCCCGTGGTGAGCGTAACAGCTATCGACGAGACCCAGGAGCCGGCGCTGAAGCAACACCTGGGGCCCCGGCTAGAAGGCTTGGTGGAGAGGGTGGCCGACCACCTGACCACAGAACAGCTGGAGAAGGTTCGACAAGTGCTAAGACGGTATCAGCGCGTCTTCAGCCAAGGTGATAGTAACTACGGCCGCACGGACAAAGTGCTTCACCGCATCGACACCGGGGACGCCCGGCCTATTCGGAAACCACATAGACGCGTTCCGCTGGCGAAGCAAAGGGCGGTACGAGACATGCTGGAGGACATGAGATCCAGGGGAGTGATTGAAGAGTCTGACAGCCCTTGGTGTTCCCCTGTAGTCTTGGTGACAAAGAAGAACGGCGAGCTGCGCTTCTGCGTAGACTACAGAATGTTGAACGTCGTCACCCGGAAGGACTGTTTTCCCTTACCCCGGATTGACGACACCCTGGACACACTAGCTGGTGCACAGTGGTTCTCGACCCTGGACCTGAAGTCGGGCTACTGGCAGGTAGCTCTAGTCCCGAGAGACAAGAAGACTGCATTCTCGACGGGCCAAGGGCTCTGGCAGTTCACGGTTATGCCCTTTGGCCTCTGCAACGCACCAGCTACCTTCCAGCGCCTTATGGAGTCGGTGATGAGAGGGCTGACTTACGATGCCTACCTGCTATACCTGGACGACATCATCATCGACGGGAAGACTTTTGAAGATCACCTCGAGAATCTGAGTAAGGTGCTACAGAGACTGCAAGCAACCAACTTGAAGCTGAACGCGAAGAAGTGTCAGCTCTTCCGCAAGGAAGTTAACTACTTGGGCCACATAGTCTCAGCAACTGGAGTGGCCACAGACCCGGAGAAGACAAAGGCCGTGGGAGATTGGCCTCGCCCACGGGATAAGAAAGTGTTGCGCAATTTCCTGGGGCTGTGCAGTTATTACCGCCGCTTCATAAAGGGGTTCTCCAACATCGCAAAACCCCTCACCCGCCTGACGGAGGAACACCGGCCTTATGTGTGGACAGAGGACGCCGAAAACGCTTTCCAGCACCTAAAGGAGACCCTGTGCAGTGCTCCAATTTTGGGTTTCCCACAACCGGGTGGCGCCTTCATTGTGGACACCGACGCCAGTGACCATTGCATTGGAGGTGTTCTATCGCAGATCCAGCACGGCCATGAGCGGGTGATAGCCTACTACAGCAAGACGCTATCCAAGGCAGAGAAGAACTACTGCGTCATCCGACGGGAGTTACTGGCGGTAGTAAAGACATTGGAGCACTTCCACAAGTACCTGTACGGTCAGCCATTCCACCTGAGGACTGACCATTCCGCCCTAACCTGGCTATTGACCTTTAAGAACCTGGAAGGCCAGACATCACGTTGGGTCCAGAGGCTGCAGGAGTACGACTTCACCTCGGAACATCGTAGAGGGAAGAGCCACGGTAACGCAGACGCCATGTCCCGAAGACCCTGTCCAGAAGAGTGCGGCCAGTGCACAAGAGTGGAAGAGAAGGAGCGTGCCGCAGCAGTCCGAGTAGTTGTGGCAGTGCCTGCGTACGGCTGGGATAGCGCAGGCCTGAGGAGGGAGCAGCTGGCGGACGCAGACTTGGGGACACTCTTGAGGGAAGTGGAGGCAGGGATGAGACCAACCTGGGAGGACATCGCACCGAGGAGCGCCACCTACATGTCGTACTGGGCCCAATGGGACTCGTTGAAGACCAGAGAGGGCGTGCTGTTCCGGGTATGGGAATCACCCGATGGGAAGACGCAGAGAGAGCAGTTGGTACTTCCCCGGAGTAAGGTCCCGGAAGTCCTGGAGGAAGTGCACGCCGGTACTTCGGGAGGACACCTGGGAGCGAACCGAACGATTGACAAACTACGGCAGCGCTACTACTGGCTGAGCCTCCGAGCAGATGCTGAGAGATGGTGCCGGCAGTGTCACGTGTGCGCGGCGAGTCGCGGCCCCCAGGCTAGGAGCCGGGGTCGCAGGCAGCAGTACAACGTCGGAGCGCCATTCGAACGGCTCGCCGTTGACATTGCTGGACCGTTCCCAGTTTCCCACCGAGGCAACAAGTACCTAATGGTGGTCATGGACTACTTCACCAAGTGGCCGGAGGTGTATGCCATCCCAAACCAAGAGGCAAAGACAATCACAGACTGCCTCGTGGAGCAAGTGTTCTGCGATTTGGGGTGCCGTTAGAGCTACACAGTGACCAGGGTACCAACTTTGAGTCCAACCTAATGAAGGAGGCATTACAAAGGCTTGGGGTGAACAAGACCCGCACGACGCCTCTACATCCCCAGTCGGATGGCATGGTCGAAAGATACATCAAGACCTTAGAGGAACACCTGAGGAAGGTCGTGGCCAGCCATCAGCGAGACTGGGACGTCAAGGTGCCACTGTTCTTGCTGGCCTACCGCTCGTCTACACACGACACAACTGGGATGACGCCAGCCAGCTTAATGTTCGGTCGAGAGTTACGCCTCCCTTGTGACCTGGCTTTTGAAAGCCCTCCGGAGGCGAAGCAGCCGGTGACCGAGTATGTGGAGAACTTGGTAGACCACCTCCACGACATGCACGAGATGGCTCGCCAGAACTTCCAGAAGGCGAGCGACCGCATGAAGACCAGATATGACAGGCAAGCCAACAGCCAAGGGTTCCAGCAAGGTGACCCGGTCTGGTTGTACCGTCCTACCTGGACCAAGGGACGCTGCCCGAAGCTCCAGCAGCCATGGCAAGGACCGTACCGAGTGGTGAAGAGGATTAACAACGTGGTCTACCGCATCCAGAAGGTTCCCCGGGGAAAGATGTTGGTGGTACACCTGGATCGTCTAGCCCGCTACGATGGTGCTGTTCGGGACGACCAGCTTTGAGGAGGGAGCAGTGTCACCCAATTAGCGGAAGGAAGGACGGGCGACCGCTGGAAAGGACCCTAGGCAGCTGGACCACACCCACTCATCAGTCTGTGTCACTAACTGAGGGGGAAGATTAGAGGAAATGTCACTTGCGCGGGCTGCCCCTTCCCCCTCTCCCACGGCCATCTGGAACTTTCGGGTGGAAACTAGAGAAGTCGGGAAGAGACGGCGATATTTCTATAAAAAGGGGCTGCAGTGAGCGAGTCAGTCAGTGCTTGACGTGCTAGTGAAGTAGCGCCGTGTTAGTGGAAGAGAAAACCGTGCAACGGAAGAAGTTACGTAATTGTGTACGTGCATCGGAACGATAACGGACGAACTGTGTGCATTACGCAATTTTGTGTAATTGGCAAGTGTTTAACTGTAAGTCGGTGGAAATAAAGAGCATTTTTGAGTGGTGAAATTGGACTTTTCAGTTCACGAACCCACAAAGTCACAATATTCGTATTTCATAGTAAAGTTATCTAAAATCCTTAGTTTCATTCTCCGAGAATAGTGTACACAAATTGTGTACATTACCCTGCTCTAATACGTTATTTACGTGTCAGTTTTGACGTTTTATAGAAACATTAAGTGCTAATCTAAAATGAAGAGAAAGAAGTAAAAACTAGCACATTATATTATGCAAAGTCTCTCCGTTAAATTCAGTGATTTGTAACCCTTCATCATGTAAACTCTGAATTGCCATTGCACCATTAAACTGAAACACAGTTCTTGTAGCAGGGAATGCCGAAGGCCAGTTCATCCGAAACAGTGAAAGGCCATTTGTCTGCTTTCGCCTTCCAGAAAGGCTTTGTGATGCGTCCTCGCGTATATTTTGTGTGTTGTTTGTGTCAGTTTATCTCTTTTGTCTTAGACTATAAGTTTTGTAATATAGCGTCCCTTGGGCAACAGAAGAAGCGGCTACGATACAATCGGCAACAATTTCACGGCCTCCTGGATTCCTTCAAACCACCCCTATCAATATTGGCTTCTGCAGCCTCGAGCGCTCCGAGTTTATGCAACCAGGGGTGTCAATGAAATCTGTTCCAGCTTTGAATTTATTCCACTTTCTATACAGCCAAATTTAATGAGAGTTACTACGGTGCATTTAATTTTTTCATAATGAACACACCTCCCTTCTATATAATATGCAGAAACAATGTTATAATACCACAAATTTTTCGAAATCTGTTAATAACGGAATAACGTCAGGTGTCTGTTGTGAAGGGATTTATTCTGTGAGGAATTCTGAAATGTTATAAATATATAATTATATTTAAGTCATAAAATACCAGACGCAGCTAATGCTTATGTGCTACAGTGCTATGGTTAGTTTGCTGAAACAAATGTCTTAACGTTTCCTTTCCTTCTATCAGATTTATACGCGCTGGCAAGAAGCAAGGATAGCTGTCTGACACTTTAAAGTAACACGTGCCCACTATTTGTGCTAGACCGAAGAGCTGTTTGTTTGCGGGAATGCTCTCCAATGAACCCACTCCTCTGATTGGCTGTTTTTGCTTCGGATTGTGCTACGGCCAAACGGAGCAGCAAAGCTTCTGCTTTTTGCTGTATTATTTTCAGTGCCATCTGCAGTATATCCAGTAAACTACTGGTGCTAGAAGTGCTCTTGCAGGTATTTGCTTGCAGGCGGGAGTTAGGAATGTATGTTGGCACTACTGGCTTTCGTTATATACAATACGAATTATTGGCTTACTGAAAACAGCTGTGCAGTTCAAGTTCTACTGTTATGGTTGATGGTAACCCACGTCTTTTGCGTGCACTAACATGAATTCGGTGAGCTGCTTAATCAGTTACCCTTTTTCTAGAAGAACATTGGAGGAAAAATTGCAAATCAAGCAACAGGGTAGGCAAACTCCATAAATAATTATAACGCAGTGTGTAAAAAGGAGGGAGAAATAATTCCTACACCAGGCATTGTAACCCCTTGGTGTATGAGCATATGTGGATATTTGGATGTCAAGAAAGAAATGCTCCGTTCTAACGGCCGCGCCGTGGCTCAGTGGTTAGACCGCTTGGCCCTCACCACGGCTGCCCGGGTTCGATCCCAGGCGACCGCAAAGTGAGATTTGTGGTGGAAAACACGGCGCTGGGGCGGGTTTTCTCCGCGATCTCCGGTTTCCCCCGCCATCTCATTCCACCGGTGCTCCATCTTCATCTCATGTATCATCAGTGTCATCGCCTGCGGTGCCGTATGTAGTAAAAACGGGCGTTAAACAATACACATTTGCTCCGTTCTGCTTTCCATGCCTGCACTTCGAAACCAATGATGCTTGGGAGTGACAGATTTAGGTCACCTAAATGTTCTTATTAGTAAGGATAAACAAAACGTAAAGCATTTAAATAATGTACTACATTTAAGTGCTTTAGGCAATATAAACATTGCGACACAGTTAAGCCATGCAAATCAGAAGGTGAGACTGGAACATAACCAGTAAGTTGAATAAATCAGGCAAGTGCTATCACGTATAACTGATTGCATTATGTTGTCAATGGAGAAGGGTATTTGCCTCTAAGATGGAGGATTTTAACAGCAGAGTCATTGGTGAGTTGTGCAATAGAAAGGAGCGCCGCATGGACTTCATAATTCGACATTAAATAAGTTTGTAAGTACTTTTTAACAATATGTAGCTTTGTAGCACCTACTAATTTTATCCACTACCCGCCACTGAAAAATACCAGTCATCTATATTTTAAATATAATTCTGAAGATGTACATTCTAAAGATGCAAGCGTAGATGGTAGCGTGTCTGCTTCACGTTCAAGAAGTCTCGAGTTCGAATCTCGGTCAGGGCCAGTTACCTGGATAAGGTTTTCTCCGGGATTTTCCCTTATCCTGAAAGACGAATGTCGGGTAACTCTAAGCTCTCACATTCTTTCTGTTGTCTCCAGTCACTAAACGTATGGGTATGCTCTGTCTTCTTTATAACAAGAACTCACCTGCGAGTCTTAAAAACAAGCTACTCATTTATCAATAAATACTCAGACCTGGCTTAACATATGCATGCCAAATCTGGGGTGCTGCAGCATCCTGCCAGTTGAACACACTCCAGGTCCTGCAAAATCGTTATCTACAATGACTACTGTTGCTGAATGGTATATCCACAATGCTACCATATTTTTCATTTCCTGAACTAAGTACTTACATTCTGAACCTCTCTCACAAGTTCTTCTCTGATCTATCATCCAGTTTTAACCACCTCATCAGAGGTCTCGGGGAGTATGATATAGATCCTGGAGCTACCTATAAACACTCAAGACTCTCCCTGGGCCCGCTATAACAACATGATCCTCCATGGCAATTTTATCTTCATCTTTATCAAGACATCTTACAAACTAATAATATATCCCGAGATGACAATAACTCGAAAGCCCCTTGTTCCTTGGAGCAGGGATAACTTTCAACAACACCTCTATGCTGTGTGTCTAAGCTCTATGGGCCCTGGGATCACTTAAGTATCATTTCATCCATTCCATTCATCGTCCGATATGTCTTAACGTTGGAGGACGTAAATTACAAAAGATGTAGTTGCAGAAATGTACACTGATAAGCATACCAGTTTACACATTACGATATGTTATTACTTCTGAATTTTCTTTTATTTAAAAGGAAATGAATAGAATTAGTTCTAGATCTTCTCGGGAAACAAGGCAGGAGAAAAGACGATTAGAAATCGACGTTCCGAAGGCGTACATCGCTCCCATCATCAGGATATTTTAAGAAATATTAAAACAAAAAAAAATAATAACTGCATATAACAGATATAAACAAAGACAAAACACTACCAATAGTCGCATCAAAGAACAAAACACTATTTTCAGTAAGTTAAATTCCAGGTCAGGAGATGGCGTGAGTGTAGAAAATGAATTAGGTCAAAGAGACGTAACTACTTCTTGATGATCAAGCTGTATAAATTTGTGCTTCTTAAGCCTATGTAATCTAAGCGATGTTCGCTCTGGAAATGTCGATTTCTAATCGTCTTTCCACCTGACTTGCTTCCCGAGAAGAGGTTGAGCTAATTGTCGCCAGGAAAGCTTCAGGTCTTATTTGAGTAGAATTGGGTTTTGACTATTGTGTATTACTGCTTTTTACTGAAACTATACTCGGCTATACATTGTCGAAATTTGCGAAGACGAAATAAAAAGAAAAGAAATTGTAAAAGGGACCCTGTCACATAACTTTAGAGTATTGTGACTTTGTGGGTTCATAAAATTAAAAGTATAGTTTGCAGAAATTCAAAACTGCTCTTTATTTCCGTAGAAAGACACTTGTAAAACTTTGATATCAGCAGAATGACGTAACACACATGTACGAAACCTGCACGTCCGTCTGCCACACGTACACACTGCTCCATTAACGGTTCTCATCTGAGTCATCCTCTGACCATGACCATGACCATGACCATGACCATGACGTGCTGGCTGGCTGTATATAGCCTGAAGGTTTTTGCTGCGTGCCCACCCGTTAAGGTTTTACCGCAGGTAAGGTATTCGGACGGGATTTTGTAGGATGGATATGGTGTAGGTTTTGAGATTTGAAGAATTTTGTGAGGTTACAATTGTTGTACCTTCGGGATAAAAGGACAGAATGCAATTCCCTGCACCCTGGTGTTTTTAATTTAGTTTTGGGTTGGGGAGAATTTTGTTGCCAAACAACTTAGGAGATTATGTGGAGCTCAGCTTTAGCTGCTGTTAGGATTAGCTCCTGGGTTATCTTGGGTGCCCGCATGCCATGCGGGGGACCCGATGTTGTCTAGAACGGCGTCTAGTGGGGTCATAATCTCCCAGTGATCTAACAAGGGAGCTTCTATGAGTTGGTAAAGTTGCGTAGCATTTTGATGCCCGGCGCCTAACTTCGTCCTCCACATATGGAAGTCCCGGGGCTTCTTGAAGCAACCTAGTAGGAAAATAGCGACCCACAGAATAGATAGACCATAGCCCTCTATTCTGTGCACGTTGAAGCCATGCTAACCAGCTGTCTGCGGCCATGCCCCAGATCTCGCAGGCATATAGCATCATCATCCTCAACTGTACCCTCCAAAGTCTTATTTATATACGAGAAGCTGTTCTCGAGGCTTCTCTAAACCTGACGAAGACACACGACGCCACACGAGAGCTACAGATCTTTCGTGAAGAGACGAGAACACCGGGGAACGGTCTCTGTCTCTTTCTCCCTCTATTGCTTTCTATCTCTGGGCGTGGCTTGGACGCTATCTGTCTCTTTCACTCCGCGCCTACCTCTCTTTGGCGTTTGCTTACTAGCGGCCTTGCGACAATATGATGGTCTTGCCTTACTTCACAGCGAAATGCTGAACATACTTAAGGAAACATTAATTAAAACTTCAAGGTGTAATCATGTTCTTCGCTGCTAGGGTTATTTGAGCTGTCTAAGATAAAACACGAAAAATGTTTGCTCCCGTTTATGAAAAATTTGAAATTCATAATATGAATTATAGGGGTAATGAACATTATGAAAGTAACACCACAATATAACTATCATAAAGTTTATATTCATGGCAGTCATTAAACGATTACGCACAATATATATTGTGCAATTAATTTCTCTTTCACACTAAGCCGTGCATAGCGAAAGGTTTGGAAAAATGGAGTTACACAAAGAAATGCAATGTCATAGCTGAGATTTGAATCACAGATCTCGCGGTCTCCATCAGTTGCTTTAACCAGTTAGATAGCAATTTGAGATGTATTCATACAGATTTTGCGTTTCTGTTAAAAGATAATCAGGATGCTTTGAATTTGAAACTTCTCTGTCTGAGATATCTACAATAATGGAACCTAACGCGTTGCAAATTGCATATTTGGTCACATCTCCCTATGTGATCTGTTATGTATACTTAAATTGGTTATGTATCGAAATTTGAGCAATGCTCCAATTACAATAGCTACATATATAATAATTTACAAACATGCTTAAATATAAATATAAAAGTAACACAATACCACAACGAATCTCAGGAACATTAAATCTATGGTTTCAATTTTCCTTTCAAGTTTTGTCCAAAATTCAAGGCTTCAAGTCGTAAAGGAACACTAAAACTGCCATTACTTTGAAAAATTTTAAAAAAATGCTCCTTTCTGTAGTTTTTCCATTTATTTTAGTGTATCGTGTACAAAGTGCAGAGCACATTTTTAGATTACCCTCGTACATGTCATACGAGTATTGAAGTTGACAATTTTGAGATATATTCTGCGTCATTGTTTTGATCCTCAAATAATTTTTCCTCAAATACTCGTGGGAAGTCATTATTGGAACTACTTCTATTTGCGATGTAAACAGAACAGTTGTATAAAGACAGGTCTTAAAAGATTGGACTCTAATTTAAGCCTGTATATTCTCCTATTGTTCTTGTAGCCATAAAGAAATATACATAAGGTAATTTCTCGTTCAGTTATCTCGATCTATAAAAGATCGAAATAGATGAAGCAATAAGTGTGTGTAAGAGTAGAGAAGATCATGAAGGTACATGACATTTCAGGATCAGCATAATTCCGACCAGACGTTAAACTAGAAAGACTACAAGCCCTGCGTAAACTGTATGCCCAACAGAACATTCGATCTCTCTAGCAAGCTGATTATTCACATAGTGAAAGATACTGAAATGAGGAAGGTGGTGATGACATGTAAACGATTTTTAGGAATCCAAACTCTACGTGGCTCAGTGGTTGGACCACTTGGCTCTCACCCAGGCCGTCCGGATTCGATCCCAGGCGACCGAGAAGTGAGATTTGTGGTGGACAACACGGCGCTGGGGCGGGTTTTCTCCGGGATCTCCGGTTCCTCCGCCATCTCATTCCACCGGTGTTCCATCTTCATCTCATGTATCATCAGTGTCATTGCCTGCGGTGTCGTATGTAGTAAAAGCGGGCGTTAAACACTACACATTTCATTTCATTTCATTTCCAAACTCTATTGCAAGGATTATTTTTATGTAAGCCAATGGTGTTAATTTTTTTCATGCGTATTTTTTACTGTCGAGTCGGTGAAGTCATACATTTTATCTTTAAGAGCTTCATTTAATTCTGAATTTATTTTTAATCTTATTTAGTAAAAGGTAACAATTATCCTAACATAATCTGTTGTTCTCGACAAGAAAGTCCATGCAACTTTTCATTCCAAGTCAAGGATTACCATTTCTCGTCATCATGACTACGATAACAAACTGCAGGTTATAAAATAAGTCCTTTCTGATTATTTTACTCCAAAACGATAATTACAGGTATCTTGGAGCTGTTTAAACATTACATTTATATTTTATAATGTCAACATGTTAGAGCTACTTTGTTCTCTCCTGCTTGCCCCGCGGCGTTTTGTTTATATTAATTTACTTCTCTAATGAAAACAGTGTTCAACTGAATGTTTACCACGAAAAACGCAAATACAGTGTTTCTGTCTTTCAAAAACATATCTACTCATCTTCGTTTTTCAACAAACCTGTAATTATATTTGTTACAAATAAACAAACTAGAATATTCAGGTGTATACAAGGTTTGTGTGCTACACAATAATACAAATTTTATCGACAAATTTCGTCTTCACAGAATTACAAAACTGTAATATATTTTAAACAAGATTGAAAAAATTAGGCAAGCATGACAGAATACCTAACTTTGCCTTTTTAAGAATTAAATCGTCACTTTGAAAAAAAAAAAAAAAAGGTAATTCATCTTCCTGTTATGATTTAGGCCAAGCGGCCTGTGCCCATTATGAAGATCTAATGATGTACTACCACAATGCAGAACGCGTCACAGTACGTTTGCCAAATTCGTTAGCAGCACACTGAGAAAAGAAATTCTAAAATGATGATTTATACGAGAACTGTGCAATAAAGAATGATCACAACTTCTTTTGACAACGTACCTTTACTCACTTTCATAATTTTGATGGTCCTTCTCAAAATATTCTCCTCTGAATGCGATGCACTTGTCCCAGCGTTTCTGCCAGTCTTCAAAGACATGCTGGAAACAATTTTTTGAGTGATCCTTCAAAATTGCCTCCGCAGCCTTCACCACTGCTTCTGATAATGGATAATGTCTCCCACGAAGGCGTTTCTTCAAGGTACGGAATAAAAAATGTCACAAGGGGCTAAATCCGGACTATAGGGAGGGTGAGGGATGCACTTTACTTTGATTTTTGCAAGATACTCAGCAACAACATTGGCAATATGCGGCCGCGCATTATCGTGGCGCAGCATCCAGCCTGCTTCACGGAAATGTGGTCTTTTGCGACTGATATGGACTTACAATGTTTTCAGGACAAACCTGTAGTATTGTCAAGTTGCTGATGTGTGTGCAGGTACATGCTGATAAACCGCCATGAATATCAAAGAATGAGATGACCATAACTTTCTCAGCAGAAGCAACCACTTTTGCTTTTTGTGGGTTGGTGATGAAGGATATTTCCACACTGAGCTTTGCTGTTTACTCTCAGGATCAAAATGATGTAGCCAAGTTTCATCAGCAGTGATTACGTTTGAAAGAAACTCCGGATCTTCCTCTAACATCAACTTTGACTGCATGGTACCTACATTGCAGCGGTAGGCGATGCTGAATATGTCAGAACTTGCATGGTTCTCACAGTCGGGAACCAGGAGTACCAACAATGAAACTACTATGTCGTGTTTGTTTCTCATTAAGCTAACAGAATATAATACGATTAAATTTTATTGCGAAAAATTATGACCATAAATTTTTTTGATAATACTGTATTGAACAGCCCTCCTATATATGGGCGCTTTTTCAAAAACTATATCATGGCAATAGGCAGATATAAACTTATCTAAAAATTAAAAAAGAAAATCAGTAACTATCCTAGGGACAAAAGGCTGACGAATACGCCGCAGCTTCCGGGCTTTCAAGAAGGACACCTCTCTTAACCGGATCTCTTGGATCGCCTTTTCCTCCATAAAACGGGAGCATTCTCCGGCGTTGCACCTCTGCAGTTGACACATGTTGCAGGTGAAGTACATACAGCATGCTTGACTTCCCCACAGTCAACGCAGGTAGCATCTCCATTTCAAGTATCATTCGTGTGGCCAAAGCGCTGGCATTTGTAACACCTGAATGGACTAGATATATACTGCCTCACTTCAATAGCTTCATACCTGTTTCCTTTGCGGGAGACCTACCCGATCAAAGGTAAGAAACATGGTACGAGCGGGCACTAGTTCACCTCGTTCTTTGCGGTGAACTTGATATACATTCGTCACACGTTGTTCCGCCAAGTTTTCCTGAATCTCCTCACTGAACATTCATCCAACGCGCTGGAGTTGCACTTTTGCATTGTTGCATTTTTGCCAAGAAGCTTTGCAAAAGTTACTGGGAGCGGAAAATTAAGGAAGCTTTGGCGACTTCCTCTGAAAGGAGCACGCTTAATCGTGATGCTGGATTTCAGTTCAGCTCCTCTTGAAAACCGGCCTTAAATTGGAAATCCATCGAATTAAGAAGCAAAGATCAATACTGCTTGATAATCAAATTAAGTAGTTACGTTTCTCTGACAATTTTTTGTACTCACGCCATCTCCTGAACTTGCATTTAATTAACTGAAAACAGTCTTTTGTTCAGTAATTCGAATTTTGATAATGTTTTGTCTTTGTTTATAGTTGTGTTATAACCAGCATTTCATTTGTGGTTGTAACATATATATATATATATATATATATATATATATATATATATATATATATATATATATATATCCTGATGATGGGAGAGATGCACACTCCCGAAATGTTGATATCTAATCATCTTTTCACCTGGTTTGCTGCCCGAGAAGAAAGTCAGCGTATTCGTCGCCAGGAAAGCTTCAGGTCTTATGATGTGTGACCTGTTTGTGGACTAAGATGCATTTGCAAGGGACTTGGAGCTGTTAAAAGTTGTGTGGGTTTATGAACTTAACAAATCCCCTTACAAGGTTTTTCAAGTATACAACATTTTTAGGAAATCGTCAGCAAAAGGTTGCAGAAAATTGCATAAGTGCTGCTGTCAAAGAAGATGTGTTACTAAATGAAAATAATAAAGATGTTTTAATCAACCTACAGAGTAAATTGCAAGCTATAAGTTCTTATTGGAAACTTCAAGACTGTTTTTCTCAAAGTTAAGTTGTGTTTAACATTTTCTCAGAAGCTATTGGAGATATTTACATATAACTTTTACAGATAATAAAAGTAACTTCAGAAATGCTGTGGATCCACAAACACAATAATTTAATTCATAAGCTTCATGTTATGGTGTTTTAATGCAAAAAATCAAGAAAAGATAATGAAACATAAAAATATATATAAATTGGTGGGAACTTAAATACAAGTGCCATTGTAGGACAGTAGCTTCTCTAAGGATCACATTATATGTTATAAACGTTTCATGTATGTACTGTTAGTAGTTTCAGAAAAAAAAAACGGGTCAGCAAGTTGTATATCTTAACCCAGACGAGTTTGGGCGTACCGTCTCACATTAAGGACGGACCCGGTATAGATGAATAAATATTTCCACAAGCATAACAAAACAAATGAAGTCAGGTGTTATACATCAATACAGTTTGGAAGTTTATAAAATCTGAAGTTCCTTTCTAGACTACACAAGTAAAAAGACATGGAAAACACTGTTTAAACGGTATCATAATTCAAGCTAACTAAAACTGTCACGCTATAAATTGGATTGAAACATCGCTGCAGGGTGATTACGTTTTATGTAGGTCTACTACTCAAAGTTTATAATGAGCTCTCATCTTGCAGTAAGAGTAATAATATTTGCAAAAACTTTATAGGTTGTTGAATATGAGCACTCAGAAATTTTAAGACCATTTCAACTTGATAGCAGTTCTTATCAGGGCTCTAGAACATATTATAGAATGATAACGGTCTTATTTTTAACCTTCAAGAGCAATAAGTTTTCTCTTAATGTTTTAAGTGATATCAGTTTGTTAGGTTTTTAGATCAAAAACACCACTATATGTATTTCTAAATTGATTTACCTTTTCTCTTAAATTTGTTTGATACTAAAGAGCATCGACTCTTCCTAATATTAGGCTGTTCTTTCCATACGAGGGGGGAACCAAAAGAAACCAGATTGTTAAAATATAAGTCTATTGATTACCCTTTTTACAGAATCACTTCAGTCACCTTCAAAATACTCTCCATCACATGCGATGCACTTGTCAAGTCTCTTTTCTCACTTTTGGAAACATGTTTTGACCTCTTCAAGTTTGATATTGTCCAGTGTCCTTTGCGAAGCTGTTTTTACCGCCTCCACATAGTCATAACGCTCCGCTTATAGCGCTTTTTTCATTCCTGGAAATAGGATTCTCAAAGATGGTACTAATCTGTGAAATTTGAAGCGAAGAATTCAATGGCACCCACTTGCTGCTTCAAAGTTTATCAAAATTTCTTCCACATAGAAAGTGGACCTTGGATCAAATAAGATGATAATCTGATGGTATGAGATCCGGACAGTAAGCTGGGTGTGGAAGCAGTGGGATTCCTCACAATTCCTGAATTGTTTCATGGTCGTTAATGCAGTATGCGGTGTTGCATCGTTCTGATGCAATAGAACTCTATCTCCGTTAACTAATGCTGGGTATCTCCATCTCAACATTTCATGGACTCCTTCATATACTTTACTCGTTCAGAGTAAAGATCCTCATCAATCACTCGTCGTTTGGAACAAACCTTCAATGAATCACACCTTCAAAATTCAATCAGACACGAAACATTACTTTGGGACCGAACTGATTGCTTTTAGCGATGACCTTGGCAGGTTGGCAGGGATCAAGTCACTGTTTCGAGGCATCAGGGGTTCGGTAATATAACCATTTTTCATCATAAGGGACAATTATCCTGCGAAATCTATCATCCAGGAATTACGTGTAAGATGACAGAATTTCACTGTACGTTCAGTCTGTTGAGGTGTCAGTTCATGAAGTGCAAATCTACAGAATCTGTATTATTTTTCAAGCGTTTAACGTGGAGATGTATGGTATCTTTTGATGCACCAAGCTCTTTTGAAGGCCCACGGGTATGTTTTATGCGTATTTTTTTTTTCGCCAAACTTGGCGTGTATTCTCAAAGTCTTGCAAAACGTGGTAAATTTTGAATGTTTTCGTCTCTAATGTTAAAACTTTGGAACTATCCCTGTACCACACGCTCACTGACGATGCCTTCTCCTTTTCGCTTTGTATATTCTTCGAGCTTGGGCAGTGGCTGTATAATCTATTTTACAGTTGTGTTTTAGGAGGATTCTAAGTTCAAACTTTGTCATCTCCATTTTGGAATTGTTTATTAACAATTGAAGACTGATACATTCTCGAAATGTACACAATACTGACCATGGAACCTTTAACTGGCATTGCCAAACCAAATAAACTCAACAAATTTTCGAAAACACCAGAAACAAAATTGCCGACTTTACCTACGACGCTACTTAATACATGAACGGGGACCCAAAAGAAACAAGACTCCGAGGGCGCTGCCACTCTTAGGCGTAGTGCAGGGTTCTCACGCTAGATGGTGTTAGTAGAGACCTTCACGAAACAGCTGTGCAGACGGCGTCAGTGTAGAGCTGAAAGTGCAAGTGTGGTATTGTGTTTCTCTGGCTGTTGGCGGGTTACCTCTGCGAAGTCGTTATGGCAACTTTAAAAGAGCAAAGAGTGGGTGTGAAATTTAGTTCCCTGCTTACAAAAAACTACAACGGAGACACACCAAATGCTTCAGGAAGCTTTCCAGGAAGACGCTATGAGTAGCACACAGGTTTTCGAGTGGTTTGGGCGCTTTAAACGTGGTGAGATGTATGTTGAAGACCAAGCTCGTTCTGGACGCCCTTCAACATCGCGAAATGAGGAGAACATTGAAAAGGTCCACCAAAAGATCAACGAGGATCGTCACCAAACGATCGACCAAATTTCAGCAGTGACAAGTAATCAGTTGGAGTTTGTGCCAGCGGATTTTGAGGGAGGATTGGCACATGAGACGTGTTGCTGCTAAATTTGTTCCGCACCTTCTCACACAGGAGCACAAAACAATCCGCATGAATGTGTGTCTTCTTTGATGTTCGTGAAATTGTGTACCCCCTGGCCAGATGCTTTAAGGCGTCTGCGAGAGGATGTGAGGAGGAAACGCCCGGAACTTTGGCGATCAGATGACTGGGTTCTGCATCACGACAACGCTCCAGCTCACACGACCTTACTTGTAGCACACTATTTGGCATCTCAGAGGTTTTTTTTTCGTTCCCAACGCTCCCTATTCGCCGGATCTAGCCCCGTGCGACTTTTTTCTATTTCCACGAATGAAAAACACGCTAAAAGGGGTGCGTTATGACGAGATGGAGGCGGTAAAAACAGCATCTCAAAGGGCACTGGACAGTATCAAACTTGAAGAGTTCCAAACATGCCTCCAGCAGTGAGAAAAGGGACTTGGCAAGTGCATCGCATGTAATGGAGAGTATTTGGAGGTGACTGAAGCAGTTTTGTAAAAAGGTTCATCACTAAAGTTTTTATGACTACAATCCGATTTCTTTTGGGTCCCCCGTCGTATACCTATGCTTCGTTGAGTTTTAAGACACTTATTAGACAATTTTGTATATTTGTTTCAAGGGGTGTTGAAAATGTCAATTTCTCTGAAATTATGAACTTCCTCCTAGGCATAGCTATTATAATTTAAATGTATGACAATAACGTAACGTGTTCCATATATTCCAGTGAAAATATCTTTGTATAAGAATTAATTTTTAAATACAATGTTTATTGGTATTTAGGCTTCGTATCTGATATTTATATTTACATAAAGATGAACGTTTCTACACCCCTGCAGAAGTTGGCAGCACTGGGCCAACCGATATTGCTCCAACTTGAGAGAGAGACTTTCTCAAATGTAACGTGCAAATAGATCGACTTCCTCTGTTTGTAGTTCTCCTCTTTGCTTCACCAGGGCTCAGAGTTTGAACGGAGTAGTTGTGAAATTAAGAAACGTGAAAGGGTGGGAGATTAAAGAAGAGATTATTAATGGATGTTGACAGAAACAGAGACTCAGAGAAATTTGTGGTGTATGTAGCGATGTTCAACCATTTATAACGAACTGTCGTACGCAGGAGGAGCAACTAACTTCATTTGCGAAACATAACTTTAGAGAAACATCTTAAGTGTCACATTCACAGACATTCTATACCAATTTTTTCAACGGGCTACATCTAAAAACGCTTATTCTACAGTTTTACGGAGAGTATCCTCGCCAATGTTACTTATTTCGGTTCGAATGCATTCCTTGAGAACATCAATTGTCCGTGGCCTGTTCTTGTACACTATTTTTAGGTACCCTCACAAGAAAAGAATCAGGTGATGTTAGGTCAGAGGATCTGGGGGGGGGGCACAGACCTTTTAACATTATTCGGTTGTCTAAAAAACTGGTTATAAGTTCCATTGTCATTAGATGTATGACATGTTGCTCCATCTTGCTGGAAATAACCTTCTGTCATTTCCGTAAAACTTCAGAGAACATTGTGAGACCAGTACAAACATGTACAGATGCTGGTGGAGGACACTTCCAACATTTTCTCTGAGATGTAAATAGTGTAATGTAATCTCCCAATTGTGTAATATATTCTCTCAAAGTTGCACGTGTGTCCTATTATTGGTTCAGAAGTTATGACTTATTGAAATGGTTCAGCTTTATATGGAGCGCACGATACTATTTACGTCAAATTAACCAAGAAAAAGGCGTGTTAAGTCATTTTATGGCACATGTTTCTGTAAGAACAATTAAAATAGCGAAATACAATAACCTTAAGTGATAGTCAAATATTTTATGAACTGATAGCAATGAAATGGCTTTGGAGTGTTTGGCTTTGCTGTCCCTTCACATCCAAAAGAAAGGAAAAGATAAAAGGAATAAAAATGGACCAGCCTGTCCATTTGAGAATAATATAAGTAATGAAAAGTTTAAGAAAATTTTGGAAATGGGAATGGTCAACTATGTTTATATTATTTGTTTGCTTCGTTCATGCTATTTACAGTTCAGAAGCTATACAATGAAGACGTTTGCACAGCTTTCGAAAAAAGTCAATATAATCTTTATTCACCTTAAATATATGACATTTTAATAAAATTCGTTTTGGTACGAATTAAAAAAAACAGCTTTCATGTAAAGGGTACTTCAGGATTGGGTTATCTCAGCGGAAGAGAACTTCGAGAGGTGTGACGTATTTCAGCAAGGAGCGATGCTTGCTGTGCGTGTGACGTCAGGCAACAGCCGTGTGGCACCAAGTTGCCTATATAAATGTCGCTGTGAGTACAGAATCTCAGGGTTCAGTCAGGTGTAACACACTCGATGACAACAATGTAGCTGCCACGTACCTAATAGATCTATTGAATTTAAAATGTGACGATTTATTGAAGCACAAATATACACACAAGAAATACTTGGCTGATTTTTACATGAATGTCCCTAAACCAGATTTCCGAGGTTGTATTCACTTGCCGCACTGACATTTTGTATGTTTGGCTCAAGATTTGTGTGCGACAAATTCTTCTTCTGTTATGAAGTTAGCTAAATCAAACCCCGAAGTACCTCGACGGTTCACAATTCGATTAAAATTTCCCAGATATTACGTCCTGACATTGATAAACTAGATAAAGAAAACCGAAACAAAGTTTCGGAAAATGTCCACGTAATTCTGTTCTGAATGGGTCTCCCCAAATTTGCGGGGAAAGGTACTTAGTTTTATTTCATTTTATTTACTTTATAACATGCCTGACCTTTAGATAAACTACGAGTTGAACATTTATATATTTTCTCATAGCAAAGAGCCAAAATGTAATTGTTTATAAACTGTGACCAATTGTGTAATTAAAGCAGTCAGCATTAATATTACAACACCCAAGATGTAAGTTGTACATATTATTAATACCTGAAACGTTTCTTGTCTTTCCTACGCTTTTAGAACCCCAAAGCATCAAACTGTTTTCTTCCTCTTGGGCAGCAGAAATCAGCGCGTTGACGTCACACACTAACCTACCTTTCGTTCGGGGGCATATTTGGCGGGTAGAGCTGACAGCGCTGACGGCACACTGCCCCTACTTTCTTCCCCTGTGTTACGAGTATTTTCATGAATATCGTCATGTAACTTCCTTTGAATAAATGGGTATTTAATTGATTACATATTTTGAGTCAAGTATGCTGTTCACAGGCAGACGCATAAACCCAAATGCGCCTTACGAGGGGCACTAACTTTATTTTGAGCCTTGGTAACCTTAAATGTTGTAGGTGTCATCAAAAGTTTCCAATGGAAAGTTTGACATTGTTTACCATAATCTACTTCAGACATTTTGCGTCATTTGTTTAGTCGCCACTAACGTAAAAATTTTGTGTCAACAAAACACTGAATTAACTCGTGAAAATGTTCTTTGAACGATTTATTGCGATTTTCGAAATGGATTTTAAAGACAAGAGTGCATCGATCAACTAACTTCCACATTAAGCGACGAAGCTTCATCCTTTGTCACTGTTAAACGCTGGTATAACGAATTTAGTCCTGAACGCTCAGGATTAAGTTCATCAAGGTCGTCCAAAATAAGTGTTTGTGCCAGAAAACATTGACGTTGTGCAGAAACTAATGGTAAGATCGTCTTGCGACATGCTGTGAAATTGAGGCAGCTCTAGGCTTAGTTTCACTAGCATATATAAAACATTCCGTGATTATTTAGCCGTCACAAAGGTTTGCTCTTTGCATTCCAAATATTTTGATGCAATCTGAGAAAACCAGCCCCAGCGACGTGCTGTCCAACACAAATCTGACTTTGCACTCGCCTGGGAGCCAACCCTGGCCGTCTTGGCGAGAATCTTAAAGTAATCTCAAACTGATAAAGAGACCTCAGCTCAAAACTAACTGGTCTTTTACGCCCAATATAAAGTGGGATGCTGAGACCCCAGCAGTTAAAGACTGCAAGGAGATATTCAATGTCATTTCCACAGCCACTTTCTGAAAGAATTAGCATACGCTTTTATGCTATATATATATATATATATATATATATATATATATATATATATATATATATATATATATATATATATATATACACACACACACACACACACACACACACACGAGGGCAAAAATAAGGTCTCCAATTTTATTTAATATAGAAAACATGTCAATTTACAATGAATGTTACGCCCGCCTCGGTAGCGTGGTGGTAGAGTGTCTGCCTCATGTTCAAGAGATCCCGAGTTCGAATCTCGGTCAGGGTGAGTTACCTGGATAAGGTTTTTTCCGGGGTTTTCCCTTATCCTGAAAGACGAATGTCGGGTAACTCTAAGCTCCATGGACCTCGGAGTCATTTGAGCGTCATTTCATCCATTCCATTCATCGTCCGATATGACTTAACGTTGGAGGACTTAAATTACAAAAAAAAAAAAAAAAAAAAAAAAAAATGAATGTTACATTGATGGAAAGGCGGAACTTACAGCTATTTTTCAACGTAATCATTGCGATCGTAGCACTTTTGCATGCGCTGTGGTAGTTTTTGTATATCTTTGTTATACCATTCTCCCGCCAGGTTGCGCAGGTAGTGCTCAACCACGCTTTTCAAATCATAGTCGGTCTGGAAATGTGTTCCATCGAGGTGTGAGTTCAACTCAGGAAACAGATGATAATAACTAAGTGCTAAGTCTGGACTGCAGAGGGGATGGGTGAGGATGTCGCATTCAAACTGGGCCAGGAGATCTTCGGTGAGCATTTTGGGGACCCTTCTCGCGCACACCTTACGACAATGCAAATGTTTGGTCAAAATCTTGTCAGTCGTAGTCTTACTGACTTCAGAGATAAGTTTGCACAGCTCGCAAACTGTCACACGCCGATCTTTAAGCATTTCTTGCTCCACTTTTGCAATTGTTTCGGCTGAAACCGAAGGCCAACCAGAACGCTGTTCGTCATGGACGTCTGTACGTCCGTCTTTGAACTCTCTGACCCACTTTCGCACGTTTTTGACGTCCATACACTGTGGCCCATAGACTTCGCATAAGTGACGATGACTTTCAGTGGGGGTAGAGCCCTTGGCACTCGAAAAACGGTGCACCTAACGGAACTGACACTTGGCGACGGAAGTGATAGAAAGCTCCATCGCAAACGGATGCCCAGCCAAGACTAATGGTTGCATTGAGTTCGTTTTTGTGGGGATTTGAAGGGGCGAAACCAAGCTACACGCCAGTGCCTTGGAGAACTTATTTTACGGATACACCTCGTATATATAAATGTAAACCAGTTCAATATGCCATAACCCTTGAACCAATAATAGGAAACAGGTGCTACTTTGGGAGAATATAATACACAATTGGGAGATTACATTACACTATTTACATCTCAGACAAAATGTTGGAAGTGTCCTCCACCAACATCTATGGATCGTTGTCCAATTTTCTTTGATATGACTGTAGACACTGAAGTTTATATGGGTATCTTTGTGGAGCAGTTGAATGATATCGAATTGACAGAAGGTTATTTCCAGCAAGATGGAGCGATGTGCCATACATCTAATAACACCACGAAACTTTTAACCAGTTTCTTTAATAATGGAATAATCTCAAAAGGTCTGTGGCCTCCCAGATCCCCTGACCTAATCTCACCGGATTGTTTCTTGTGGGGGTATCTAAAAATAGAGCGTACAAGAATAGGCCAGAGAATATGAGACGAGTGCCAACATGTATAGATACTGGTGGAGGACACTTCCAACATTTTCTCTGAGATGTAAATAGTGTAATGTAATCTCCCAATTGTGTATTATATTCTCCCAAAGTTGAACGTGTGTCCTATTATGGGTTCAAAGGTTACGGCCTATTAAAATTGTTCAAGTTTATATGGGTCGCACTATACTTAAAACTGAATATGTGTCATTACATTTTTCTTGATAAAGGCTTTAGTTATCAGATGAAAAATATTACTTCTTTGAAATATATTTAAATAAGTCGTGTATATATTTATCAAACCTGCAGAAATGCACGATTTAAACAGTTGATTTGATAATAACGTACTCTATGTGCTAGTATTTTATGAACTTAGTTCCATCTACAAGTCCAGGAAATTCAAAATGAGGTATCTCTAACATTATTTACGTGCAATTGTCATAATTGTACAGAAAAGTTCACGTTTAATAATCAGGGAATTCAGGAATCAAATGAATATCAAATGTTAGGCAATTTTCTCTTGATCTTGTAATAAAATAATAATAAGTAGTCATAATCATGTACAAAATGAATTTTATTACGAGCATATATCAATTAGAAAACTTACATTATGCACATTCATAATTTTAACAAATGAATGTCGCATTTCTAGTCTCTGTATTAGAGAACTCGTAGAATACTTTTGTATGACAAAATAGAAGCTACGTTTGTCCTAATCTAGATTTCCATCTCATTGCTAAGTCCCTTGCTCTTAACCTCATGTTGCCTGTTCTTGAGGTTAAGTAAGACGAGGAGGCGTAACTGAGCAAGTGCGTCTGATATACGAGGACAGTGATGAGATGCTAGAACAGGACAGAATGGTTTCTGCTTTCTCTTCATACTAAGTTGCACATCTTGTAAGCCATGACTATCACTGTATATTTGAATACAGTCTGGTGCTATGATGTAATAAGAATTTTTTTCACTGTCTGTGAACATGAACTTACCAATTTAACAGCAAGTCCTATGCAATTCTTAATTATATTGATATTATCAGGAAGTTTGGTGAGTAAATTTTTGGCGAATGTGTTACAAGTTACCTGGATAAGGTTTTTCCGTGGTTTTCCCTTATCCTGATGGATGAATGTCGGGTAACTCTGAGCTCTATCGGCCCCAGGATCATTTGAGCATCATTTCACCCATTCCATTCATCGTCCGATATGACTTAACGTTGGAGGACGTACAATTAAAAGAACAAAAAAAGACTTACAGTATCACAACTGGAGCGGCCTTTGCATGCTTACACCTACTCCCCTTAAGAATGCAGCTGCCCTCTTCTGCTGGCCTTTTCACGAAGGCCTTCTGCTGCAAATTGTGCTTTCCCCTCCTTCGCTTGTTGTTAAGGAACATATTTTAATAATACTCCGCTTTTAACTGCCACTACACTTAGCTTTCAGATTAAGTTCCTTCATTGATGTCAATACGTTTTGTTCTTTCATAATGAAATACGCACTAAGAGGTGTCCTTTTCCGGATAATCAAAAACAAGAAGCTGAACACAAGCCTTCTCTAATCTCTCTTACGATAGCAAAATTCACACACATGTCATTAAAAACTCGTTTTCAGAACAGCACTATTGGTCACAACAGAAAGAAATTGACTGACCAACTATCTGATTTGACTGAGTTAGAACGAATGCTTACAAAGACACTGGACACTTCTACATTCAGAATAGATACTTCCAGAACTTTTCTGGTTGTCTGACGATAATGCTTCCGGCATTTCCGCTGGGTGAGAGCGCTGCTTATCTCCATGTATCTCTAACTGCCAGACGCTGATCTCTTGAAGCTTACGCCATAGCTGCTACGTTAGTACACTATAGTCTTTGTGAATTATAATGATAATAAGCTTCTTCTTATTCAAGTATAGCTCTGTTCTCCCTACTAATTGATTTTACCATTCTTTGTTGTTCTTCAAACTTACATTATTCCTTTGGGCTTATTGCGCATTTGTTTTACTTGCAATCAGCATTATACTTTTGTATTCTTCTAATTACTATTCTTTCATTGTTTGTAAAATAATTCATGTTTTTAAAACCCTCACATGTTTTACTTTTTCCCAAAAATATGACCATCTATGAGCTTGAAGAATTACATTTATCCTAACACAGTCCGTTTTGCTTATTACCCCCGCCCCCTCTGTCTGTCTCTTTTGTTTTGTTATGACCAGTGCTTCACGGCTACATAATCGGCTGAGCCATCGCCTTATAATCGCCTCATAAAAAATTATTAAACATCTTTAACTGTTCCGCAATTTCCCTATTTTCTTTTGCATGTTACTGAAAAACCCAAATATGTAAACTTGATAATGGTATTATTAAGGCAAAAAATGATATATTGCAACAATTTCTGTAACTTTTTAAGGACTATTCTTTTTAATAATGCAGTGTTGTTATCACTGTTTAGTTACAAATAACAAATGACTGGAAAAAAACCAATTAATGGGCAATCTCTGTGATGTTGCTTCACTCACATACATCATGGGTCTTTCGTGTAAAGATATGACTGAACCTCTGGTTATAAAAGAAGTTGGGGGAAAAAATCGAAACTATGACAAGGGTTTGAATCAAGGATCTTGGGCTTACCGCCCCAACGTGACCTCTTCCGAGCCAGTGACCTGGAATTCTCTTCCAGCAGCGCAACAATAAATAGAAAGCCGAATCACTGGTCTAGAAGAGGTTACGGGATTGCAATAGTCGGCGAGTTGGCGCTTCAAACCCAGGATCCAGGCGGCGTTCGGGAGAAGCTTGCCTCTTTAGGCATTTCTTAGAATTGTACAAGTAAAGGTATTTCGTCTTTAATACTGATGTACTTCATAAGTCAACTTGAATAAAGGGTCGTTTGGATGCGTAGTCGACATAAAGAAGTTTAGGTTGTGGCCTTACCTTCCCCGCTGCGTCTGCTGCTACTCTGCCTTTGGTATCATTCACTCTGGATGTGACCTTAGCAGCCTGGATCCCGGTGGTCTGGTCGCCTAGTAGATTGCTCTAGGAGTTGACTATTCTTTGCCCTGGCTAGTCATTAGAGCTGAGACCACGCTATCTACAGGATATGCGTGAGATAGGTTGACGAAATAAAAACAACACAATTCATACTATCAGCTTTACTATTTAGTTCGTTTCGTGCTTACAGTTCACCAGGAGTAGCCGCCGCGCTCAGATCGAATTACTCTAGATTTCCACTATCACGTTAAAACTATACCGAATTGCTGAAATCTATCACGATGGAATAAATTACTAACACTGTTTTGAAAGTACACTTCGCCGCTTAATTAACTGCTGGGAGATCTTGTTCACTTAATAAGATTCTCATTACTGATTATACTTCTCGGTGCAATTCAACGTTTGTGTCCCCGGCAGGCAAAACACGTCTACACGGTATCACGTCTCAGACTAGAAGACCGACGCTAAAACCTAATATTACTTACCAAAACAGATATAGCCTCGCCTCCAGCTGGATTTCTCTGAAAAACTCTAGTTAGCGAGCTACAACCACGCGGACGTTTCCCCGAAATACTGGTTTGGGCCAGGTTTGGACCGGTCTACTAATTACCCAGGTAGCGACCCAACCCGTGACCACAGCCTTTCGTCTGAACATTTTCATCCATATAGACCAGCAACTTTATTATATAGCTCTGGGTTAAAATACTTATTCGCATTCTAGTAATTGAATTTAAATGCTGTTGCTTCGTTTCATGAACTTATCCATCTGTACTATTCATTATCTTAAATTCTTT
This sequence comes from Mantis religiosa, assembly GCA_030765055.1. Lineage (NCBI taxonomy): Eukaryota > Metazoa > Arthropoda > Insecta > Mantodea > Mantidae > Mantis > Mantis religiosa. Next base: position 40,725,863 of record CM060952.1, read on the forward strand.
CACCTTACTTCCTCATTATAATTTAATTATCATTTTATTCATTGTTAAAATCGTATTCAATCCTACGGCTGATAAATACGGCATCAAACTGCCCCCGTTTCATTATTTAATTATCCCATAATTTAAGAATGGAACGTCCTTGCCCGAATAACATTACTATTATTATCAACAACTCCACACGTCGGCAACTCTGATTCACTTTACAATTTTCTTTGCATTTCAGCTGCGTTACATACAATCACAGTGACAAAACTTATAATACTAGTACATAATTTCTTTTTGTTTTCAACACTTCACATTATAAACATCTGAAATAATCCAATACATATTAGTTTACCATACGCTATATACACTCCACTTCGGAAAGTTTTACATTTTCTTGCGTCATATAACGAACGTTTACATCGTATTAGTTATGAACTACATAAAACTTAAGCTAGTTTACAAAATCTGTTTGTCTTCTGATTCTATATAAAGGTGTAATTTGCCAAAAGTCCTTGCACCTTCTTGGATTTGTAAATTGTTTTGGTACTCAGTTTTGTTGCTTTGAGTTGGTTATTTTCATAGGATTCACTGCACTTCCACTTCACTTTAAAGTCTTAAAAGTACTTATCACCACAAGCTTTTTTTTCACAATTTCGATATTTTGTGATTGGATACCATTAAGATTATATAAATTTGTTCGTCTGAATTCATTTTCATTAATAGAGTTGTATACATTTTCATCGATACCTTATCCTATATGCCTCTGCATGATTATTTGTTTATGTCCGGTACGGACGGAGAAGTTGTTTGTTCCACCTACCCATGAGTTTTCTATTTACCGCATCTACTATTTCAAATGTATGTTCCCCAAATTTTTGAATAATTTCCCCAGGACCTTTATATAGTAACTCCTTGCGCTTGTTTCTGTTCTTCAAGGTGCAGGACAACTTGCGATCTTTATACCTTCCTGGGAGATGACATATCCTAGGAACTCGGTTTGTTTGACGAAGAAGGCAGTTTTACTTGGTTTAATTGTCATGTTGGCAGCTTTGAACCGGTTTAAAACGTATCAAGGTGCTTCAGATGTTCACCAATTTCTGACGAAAATATGACAAAGTCGTCCACATATTGAGCCACGAATTTCTTTATGGTTTCTCCAAAAATAGCATACAATGCTCTCAACAATGCGCCTCCGCTTGTGTTCATACCAAATGCGCAGACGGTAAACTTGTAAAGAATTCCAGAACGTAAAAATGCAGTAAATTTTCTCAGTTCTCTCTTAAGTGGAATCTGCCAGAAGGAGGCGGTCAGATCTAAGGTAGAAAAGAATTTTCCTTTGTGCAACTTGCTCAACGTTGCATCCACGCTCTCGGGTCTAAATCTGTCTGGTTTACAATGCTTGTTTAGCTTTCTTGCGTCTAGTGTTATTCTAATTTTCCCACTAGATTTGCTTACTATGCACAGGGGGTTCACGTATATGGAGTCTGAAATTTCGATAACCCCGTCTTCTAGCATGTCTTCTATCACTTTATCGACTTCTTCCCGAATAGCGGATGGTATGGGTCTCGCTTTATGTGTAAACGGCTCTATGGGCGTCATTTCCAAAGAGTGAATATATTTCGTGCATCTTCCTGGTTTATCCGAAAATACCTCCTGGTGTCGTACTAAAATTCTAAATAATTCTTCTTTCTGCGCTGTATTCAGGTAGTTAGCCTGACTGACTTTTTCTCTGAACAAATCTTCCAAGTTTTCGTAGTTTTCCGCCTTGCGGTACAAATTTGTAGTCTCATAATTCCAATTCCTGGCGGGATTTTCTCGGGGTTCAGCTTCCACATATTCCCTAATCGTTCCAACATCTTCATCATACATCTCATTGTTACTCGATTCGGCAGCATATTCTTCGACATTTATTTCGCCAAACTCCATTGCTCCAATTTTTATATACTCAACAAAGAATACGTCTCCCCGGATTTCATCTTCACGTTCATCTCGTACAACTTCCCCTGAACCGCTATCGTCGACAAATGGCACCACTACTGTTTCTTGCCCTGTTTCTAACTTGACAAATCTATTCTCGAAATTAACAATGGCTTTACATTCATACAGGCAATCACATCCTATAATTATGTCGGTAACGAGTCTGGGTACGACCAGGAACAAAACCTCAATAATTCTACCATTTATTTCTACGTTGAGCATGACTTGAAATTTCACTCTTCCTTTCCTCTTCCCTACAGCTAGTGAACAAAATATACCGCTTACTGGTAAAGACATTATCTTCAAACCCCGGTTGATTAGTTCTTCATAAAACTTTTGCGAGCACACTGTACTGTTAGCTCCAGTGTCTATTATTGCAGTGTCCGGAATTCCGTTAATGGCAACTGCTATTCGTGGTGGTTCAAACACTTTGTCACTGTCTTCACTTCTGTTCCTCAGATTGGTTTCCTTCTGTAACATCATTTGCCCTCTGACGATCTTATTTTTTACATACGGTTCACATAGTTTCCTCCCAGTCTTCACTGAAGGCGCGTTTGACTGGGTACATAGTTTCCCTGAGTCTTGCTGTAAGCTCCAGTTCTCGTTGCATTCTGTCCTTCCAACTTTGCTTCCTGAGAAGGATGGCCGCGGTTTTCGAACACTTGCCTGGTTACTTGTAGGGCTTCGGCCCTTTCTCCATTTATCGGCGAATTTATACCGCTCCTGCTCCTTTCTCCGTGCTGCGGCGACTTTGGCCTAAATTCTGGAATGTTGTCGACCCTCCAGTAACCATTTCCCGTGCTCCGTTCTCCCTGGCTGGGTGACCTCGGCCTAACTTCTGGTACATTGTCAACTTTCCAGTAGTCATTTCCTGAATGTCTTCTTTTTCTCTCGTTCCATCCTCCTCGGTTCCTTTCATGTCTCGCCGCGTTTACGTAATTTACTTGTACATTTCTGTTTCGGTCGTGCCCGTTGCGGTTCCTCTGGTTTCGGTCAAAATTATTTCGGCCTCGGTTCTCCCACTGCGAATTTCCTCCTCTGGGTGCGGGACCTCGGTATCTATCTCGGACATCCTGGTTTTGATTGTAATTAATATGTGCCCCTTGCCCGAAATTATTTGAAATTTCCCTTTCGTTGCTCGCTCCAGGCCTAGCGAAACTTTCATTTTTATTCTTTGATTTGTTTGTCTCCAATGCCAACAGCAAATCGATCATGGTGGCGACGTTTGCGGGTTTAGCTATAATTAAATAGTTCTGGAGTGCCTCTGGGAAGTGTGTCGTGATAATGGCGATTAATTCTTGCTCACTCAAGGGTGGATCCAACATTTTAGATTTCCTAGCAAGTTTCGTGAAATAATTAACCATCGACTGATCAGTTCTTGGGTCATACTTTCCACTACTCAGTTCTAATCTTATGCTAGACTGCCTGTTATGTCCCCAGTATCTGTTCATGAATAAACTTTCAAAGGTCCTGAAGTCATTATTATTTCCCATTGATACCTCTAACCAGTTAGCTGCATTTCCCTTAAGGCATTTCCTAACAATTGTCATGCAATACTGTTCAGGAATACACTTTACAGAAAAATATTCATGCAGACTCTTCATAAAATCCTTAGGATTATCAGAATCCTCATGTTCAAACACTGGTGGCACAATTTCATTTAAGATGTGGTTTGGCCATTGCATTTGACCACCACTCCTTTCAACATGTATATTATTACCTCTGGGTTCATAACTGGAGGTACTTGGACCCATATTAAGCATCGAAATGTCGGCTGAGGCACTTTGTCTCGCTTTGTTTCGTGCAGAGCTTTCACTTATCTGACTAGCATTAGAATTAGGTTCAGTTACACACAACCTCAAATTTTCTAATGTTTCCTTCATTCCATTAATTTCTGTGGCTACCTCTTTCATTTGTTCATTTATTTCGTCTACGCCCCTACCTTGCCTTCTAATTTCCCTTTCTGCTTGTTCTAATCGACTTCTATTTTCCCCTGATTCTTTGCTAGCCGTTTCTCTAATTTGGTCTAATTCCTTGCTAACTATTTCCCTCTCTTTTTCAAATTGCTTTGCTACGTCCTCTCGTAATTTCTTGTATTCTCTTCCTGACTTCTCACTTACTTGATTACAAACTTCGATTCTTATACTTTCTATTTCCCCCCGTACTTCAGTTCTAACTTGATTGATTTCCCCTCTAACCTCTGCTTGAAAGGTTTCTAATGCTTTCTGCTGACTTTCGAGCTTTCTAACCAAATCTTGCTGTCCTGCCTCTAATTTTTGACTAGTACTTTCTAGTTTCTTGTTAGTACTTTCTAATTTCTGACTTAATTCTAGGTTATTACTTTCTAACCTCTGAGTTAATTCTTGGTTGGTACTTTCTAATTTCTGACTTAATTCTAGGTTATTACTTTCTAACCTCTGAGTTAATTCTTGGTTGGTACTTTCTAATTTCTGACATAATTCCTGGTTATTACTTTCTAATTTCTGGTTCGTACTTTCTAATTTCTCCATTATCGCTTTCATCATGGCTACCATACTCACATTCGTATCTGAGTCATTTACATCTACTCCCTGGCTATTATTAGTTGTTTCCTTAGCTACACTAACCTGTACAATTTGATTGTTACTACTACATTCTGTATCCCTTCCTACGTTATTTTCTAGACCCTGAGCATTATTACTTTCCACTGTCTTTTCTAATCTATTCTGTATCTTCTGAGCACTTTCTCCTATTTCTGCTACTTTCTCTTTAACAATTTGTATAGTACTCCCCTGCACGTCCATGCTTTGTGAATATGACCGACCTTTCACCTTTCCGTTTCTTAAAATACTCTCCATCAGTTCACTGCAACAACGACAACACTAAAATGTTACACTCAGTACCTTTGGTTTTCTGCTGGAGCTTCCGACGATCCTGATGCTGGTTGCTTTTCGTCTCTCGAAACGCCACGTTGGTTCGCCAAGTTTGTGGCCTTACCTTCCCCGCTGCGTCTGCTGCTACTCTGCCTTTGGTATCATTCACTCTGGATGTGACCTTAGCAGCCTGGATCCCGGTGGTCTGGTCGCCTAGTAGATTGCTCTAGGAGTTGACTATTCTTTGCCCTGGCTAGTCATTAGAGCTGAGACCACGCTATCTACAGGGTATGCGTGAGATAGGTTGACGAAATAAAAACAACACAATTCATACTATCAGCTTTACTATTTAGTTCGTTTCGTGCTTACAGTTCACCAGGAGTAGCCGCCGCGTTCAGATCGAATTACTCTAGATTTCCACTATCACGTTAAAACTATACCGAATTGCTGAAATCTATCACGATGGAATAAATTACTAACACTGTTTTGAAAGTATACTTCGCCGCTTAATTAACTGCTGGGAGATCTTGTTCACTTAATAAGATTCTCATTACTGATTATACTTCTCGGCGCAATTCAACGTTTGTGTCCCCGGCAGGCAAAACGCGTCTACACGGTATCATGTCTCAGACTAGAAGACCGACGCTTAAACCTAATATTCCTTACCAAAACAGATATAGCCTCGCCTCCAGCTGGATTTCTCTGAAAAACTCTAGTTAGCGAGCTACAACCACGCGGACGTTTCCCCGAAATACTGGTTTGGGCCAGGTTTGGACCGGTCTACTAATTACCCAGGTAGCGACCCAACCCGTGACCACAGCCTTTTGTCTGAACATTTTCATCCATATAGACCAGCAACTTTATTATATAGCTCTGGGTTAAAATACTTATTCGCATTCTAGTAATTGAATTTAAATGCTGTTGCTTCGTTTCATGAACTTATCCATCTGTACTATTCATTATCTTAAATTCTTTCACCTTACTTCCTCATCATAATTTAATTATCATTTTATTCATTGTTAAAATCGTATTCAATCATACGGCTGATAAATACGGCATCAAGGTACCGACAGGCACGCTGTTTGTCCGATCAGATATCCATTGCCTCTTAAATTCAAGCTTAGAGATTTGTAATCCATTAACTGCAACATTCACACACTTTTGTCATAGAACTCTTAACTAGACACCAACTTACAGCAATCTATGAGGGCCAAGGCTTACCGATCGACCGTCGCAACCCCATCTCGGCAAATAACGGGCGTCATGAATGAGGAAGCAGTAGCTTTGGGTAAGACGTGGTTAGCGTCTCGAGTCCCTCTTGGTCCGATAAAGCGATTTCCGCAACTTGGACACGGAGTGGTGAGTAGAGAACCAGAAAGGTTATACGAGGGTCAGCTGATAAGTCCCGGGCCGATCAATAATTTTTTTTCAATATTTCTCAAAATAATCTCCAGAAACGCTAATACATTTGTCATCCGTGTTCTAATTTCATTAAAGCATCTCTGTAGTGCGATTTTTCATGGTCGTTAAAACAGAGGTTCACCGCATCAATGACCTCTTCGTTGCTGGTAAATCTTCATCCTCCAAGAAACTTTAAGAGGTTGGGGAACAGGTGACATTCACTGGGAGCTAGATCTGTCAAAAAGGGTGGATGTTTAAGCAATTCGAAATTTAATTTGCACATTTTCCCCATTGCAATGACTGAACGATGGGCTGGAGCATTGTTGAGAGCAAACAGAACCTTTTTCTTTGCCAAATGAGGTCCTTTTTTCACCTCATCACTCAAACGTTGCAGTAAACTGAAAGTAATCAAAACAAATAATTATCTATTCATCCCAGAAAACACTCGTCATAATCTTGTTCGCTGACAAAATTGACTTTGCCATTTTTGAAGTTGGTTCACCTGGGGCAATCCACTGTTTTGACTGTGATTTACTTTCTGGAGTGTAGTGATGTATCCACGTTTCATCTATGGTAAGCCGCTTCAAAAATTCACTGTCAATTTTACGGTAGAGCTCGAAATTCTTAACAGAAACAGTTTTTCTTTGCAACTCTTGATTAGGTGTTAACAAACGCGGCATCCATATTGCATAGACTTTGTGAATGCCCAAAATATTACTTAAAATATTACCGGAACGTTCCTCTGATATGTTTAACCTCTGCTATCTCGCACAACATTTAATCCTAGCTTTAAGCCAGAAACAACGTTTTATAAGACCAATGCACAAAAAATTCCAAATAAATCTAATAAATCGGAAAATATTATAGCAACATGTTTATCAGCTGTAAACACAAATAAATCTATAACTTCTAAACAAAATAAATATAAAATAGCCCAAGTAAATAAATTTAAGGACAATATAAGAAGTTTCAATCATAATATGGCAAAGGAAGTAAATGAAAATAGAGAGAATTTCGCAAAAGTAAGAAGAGATGTATTTGGTGGATTAAAGTTAGGAAGTAACTCATGGAGGAAAGCTTAAGAATTGCGCAGATAAATGGGCAAAGAAGTAAATTGGTTATGGCGGAAATAAGAAAAATTGCAGAAGATTTAAAATTAGATATTATCTGTATTCAAGAACCGTATGTGGTAAATTCCAAAATTCCATATATGCCGTTAAGATCCCGACAAATCTTATCTCAGGAAAAGGCAATGGCAGCAATAGTAATTTTCAAGCAAGATTTGCAAATAGTAAACATAGCGCAATTTCTGGATACGCATGTTAATTGCATTGAAGTTATAACAAAGTATGGAAGTTTTATATTGGCAAATTATTATTTTCAATATAGTTTGGATATTGAACCCTTTCTATATAAATTACAAAATATTCATAATAAATTCAGAAATAAAGAAATCATGCATGTATGTGATTGTAATGCAAAATCAACTTGGTGGTTCAGTAAAAGACCAGATGAAAGAGGGGAGAAACTGGAAGAACATATCTCGGAATTAAATTTATATGTAATAAATAAAGATGGTAATCCACCAACTTTTCAAAATAGAGCAGGTGCTGAAGAAAATATAGATATTACTTTAGCGTCAGCAACAGCGGAGAAGAAGATTAGAAATTGGTGGGTCACACAGGGTCAGACCACAAGTGATCATAATTTGATTTATTTTGATTATATATTGAATGGGTAAGTAATTCAAGAAGAACATGAAATAGAATTACGTTATAATTATAAAAGAGCAAATTGGGATAAGATGAAGCAAGTATTTAAGGATTTAAATTTACAGTATACGGGAATATCAGTGGATTTGGATGCAATAAATTTAACACAAGCAATAAAAGTAGCAGTATCAAAATCCGTTCCAAAGATAACAATTTCTAATAACAAGGATAAAATAAAATGGACAGATAGATTGCAGAAGCTGAGATCGTTAGCAAGGAAATTAAGAAGAATATATCAAAAATCAAACATACATACGGAAAGAGAAGAGAACTTAAAGAATTATAGGGAGGCCAAACAGAAGTATAAAGAATTATTAGAAGACACCAGAAAACAACATTGGGAACAGTTCGTTGAAAATAATTTAAAACAAGATGTCTGGGGACAACCGTATAAAATTATTATGGATAAAATTAAGAAGCCAGAAATCTTAACCACATTAGATAAGGGTAATGGAGAGATGACAGAAAGTGGGAAAGAATCGGTGGAATTGTTACTATATACGTTATTGCCAGATGATAAAGAGGAAGAAGATGATGATATTCATGTTGAAAAAAGAAACCAGATGATGTTGCAGTATACAGGAAATCCTGTTTATCCCTTTGATATTACAGAAATAAAATTAATTCTGCAGAAGTTAAAAAAGAAGAAGGCACCTGGTCCAGATGGTATTATAAATGAAGTCTTGTATAATCTACGAGAAGAAATTGTCTTGTTTTTGTGTTTCTTGTTTAATGATTGTTTGGCAAGAGGGAGATTTCCAAACTTGTGGAAGGAGGCAAAGGTTGTAATTTTGTGCAAAGGAGCAGATAAGGACAGGACGCAACCAAAATCTTTCAGACCAGTATGTTTATTAAATGCTATTGGCAAGATCTTTGAACAGTTAATATATAAAAGAATAATGGAAAATAGGTTGATGCTGGGTATGAATAATAAACAATTTGGTTTCAGAAAGGGATATTCAACTGAGGATGCAATATTAAAAATTCAAGAAACAGTGTCAAAAAGCCAAAAGAATTATGTAATTGGATTATTTGTGGACATATCGGGCGCTTTTGATAATTTATGATGGCCGTATTTTTTCGGCATTTTAAAAGACAAGAAATATTCAAGTACTATTTATAATTTACTAAAGGATTATTGTTCCAATAGAGAAGTATTCATTGGTGGATCAAATTTTGAAACTAGGAAGAAGAT